>CM040483.1:3492585-3592285 GCA_022758105.1 Pangasianodon gigas
TCTTGTGTTTAAGAGTTTAATTTTGTATAGAAGAAATCTGAAGTGAAATTTGTCTTGTTCAGAAAAAAACAAATTTTTTGATGTTTACGGCATTGCTGTAGCACAAAGGGAAAGGTGGGTCCCCTTAAACCACGTTTCAACTGGTTTGGCCAGCAAAGTCCTCTTAAGACTTAAAAACCAGTATGTGTGTGTGTGTGTGTGTGTGTGTACCCAGTGTGAGCTCTCAGCATTGTTGCACTCTACTTTTTAATATTTCAGTTTGAGGCCAAATTCCTGGGTACCCTGTGTCTGTGTGTGTGTCTGTGTGTGTGTGTGTGTGTGTGTTTGTGTGTGTGGTCTGCAATTCCATTCAAATGTGTTTAATATTCTGTTTAATATTTTAATATTGTGTATTATTTTAGTATGTTTAATGTTTTTTTCATGAACTATATTGACAATTCACACACACACACACACACACACTCCGACTGGTTTTTGTATATACCCATTAATTCAATTTGCCAGTAGGCTTAATTGCAGGCAATTACATTCTGTGTGTGTGTGTGTGTGTGTGTGTGTTCAGGTAAGACTCCACAGCAGGAGTTCACAGCTGTTATTCAGGCAGTAGCTCCTCTTCAGTCTCCTCAGCAGCCCATCCTCAAACTCATCATCGCTGTTGCCAAGTCCAAATTCTGTGCTCAGGTGAGTGTGTGTGTGTCTGTGTGTGAGAGAGAGAGATCCAGTAAATTTGTCTATACTTTACTGTTTATTATGTAGCACTGTTGAATTCTGGATTCTGATTGGTTAGACGGTGGGACCTGTATGTTAGACAATCCACATAAACCTGTTGATGTGTTAAGTTTTCTGTAAGGAGATGTTTATGTAACAGTTACGGAAGGAGTCTCCAGTGTCAGCACCTTCTAACAGTCAGCATACGTCATGATGTAATTTTGGAGCAAATGGACGTCATGTTGAAACCTCACTTGTTGCAATGCATGCATGGCAGTTCAGCGAACACAGTGGACAAACACACAGCACGACCAAGCTTGTGATTGGTTGTTACAAAAGGGCCGTGTTCAAGCCTATTTACAGTATTCAAAGTTGAATAACTTTGAATAACGCCAATAAACTTCTTGTAGTGGTGGGAGTTTCAGGAGATTTTAACAGCGCCACCTGCAGCACTGGACCACTTGTATGCGACAGCCAATACGCAAAGCTTTAAAGCTTCAACAGTGGGTTTGTCTTCGTGCAAAGACAAGCTGTGTTTTTTTTTGTCTTATTATCTTCAAAAGAGAGAAAAAACAAGGCTGGTGAGGAAATGACTGTTTATAACATAAGTGAGAACAACATTAAATGTAACTATAAATGGATAAAAAGTAGAAAGTTTGTTCTGTAATTAATAACAAATGTAATCTCTGGCAAATTGCTGTGGTATAAGAGGAATAAACCACTCTGGTTGTTCTGTTATAGGAAAATAATGAACTTTAGGGTGATCGTTAGAATTTTATTGTATATACAAATATACTAATGTTTATAATTACCTTGTTTTGGTTGATTTGGATGCTCCATTACAGATCATCGTGTTGTGGAACTGTGACAAACCTTCACCTCCCAGAAGCAAATGGCCGTCCATCAGCGTCCCTCTGACCGTCATTGAAGAAGAGAGAAAGGTACACGAAAACAAGATGACAATTTTCACACTGTGTGTTTGTGATAGAGAGGCTAATTGAATTAAGCGGAAGAGTGAGTGTGTCCGTGTCTGAGCTCGCCAAAATCTACTTAAGCGTACATGCACAGGAGAGATGCTTTCTCTCCAATAAGAATCCAATAGTCTGGCAGAAGGCAAGTTGAGGACAGTAATCCAATCCCTAGCTTGTGTTGGATTGAAACAGGGCTGGTAGATTTATTGATCTGCTGCTCTGGTCGGCCTCGGAGGAACACCGGGTTCTCTGTTCTTCAGCCTTTCACTGTACGTCATTGTGTTCGTAGATTTTTAATAAACTGACCTTTACCTGCAACTTTATATTACATCCTCTCAGGGGATGTGCCGTGTCATGTGTGTGTGTGTGTGTGTGTGTGTGTGTGTGTGTATGGGGAGGTTTTATGATGTTCTGGGGTTTCTATTCTCTTCCTGCTCTTTCTTTTTGCTTACATCACATCTTCTGATGGTGGTGCAGACACGAAATGTTTCAATGTTTCAACGTCTATTACGGCTAAACCAGGAATCTAAGCTAAATAAACCAGAATGAAAAGACAAATCTACTGAAAACTAGGAAGCGGGAAAATGCGAGTGGGAACCACTGGGGAATTTCAGCGAATAAATAAAAAATATCTGGCAACCATGCAGGACAAACAAGAGCATATAAATAGACAAACAAGCAGCAGGTGAGCTTAATTAGCAACCATGGCAACAGTTACAGGAAACAATATTCATAACCATATAAGGAAAGTGAGGTGCAAAATGGGAAAGATGGTGTACAGCGTATTGGGGCAAATGACGTCCCACAGTCAGGTTGCCACTTTGGACTTTTCACTATTTTATGTGAACCAAATGTTCCCAGGAAACGATGGCTATATAAGGAAAAAGAAGAACGAACAGTTAAAGACGGGGTACAAACAGTGGTGGGTCAACAAGGACAAAATCCGAGAGGACATGGCACGCTACCTGTCCTCATTTTGGACTTTTCACTACTTTGTGGGAACCAAATGTTTGTAGGAAACAATGACCATATAAGGAAAGTGATGGGCAAGATGGGACACATGGTGTACAGAGTATTGGGCAATGGGTCATCAGAGACAAAATCAAAGCAGATATTATGCCCTATGATCCCGTCCCCACACTTGACTTCTTTCACTACCGCTGGTTCACTACTTTGTGAGAACCAAATGTCCCCAGAAAACATTGACCATATAAGGACAATATTAGAGCAAATCAGGACAGAAAGTGTACAAAGCATGGTGGGACAAGAGAGACAGAATCAGGGGACCCTACAATCCCGTCCCTACTTTGGATTTTTACCACTTTGTAGGAATTAAATGTCCCACAGGAAATGATCACCACAGAAAAAGCAAACAATGACTATATAAGGAACATGAGGGACAAAATTGGGCAGATTTGAGACCCTTCAATTCAGTTCCCATTCTGGACTGTTCACTACTTTGTAGGAAGTAAATGTCCTCCAGGAAACAATGACCATATAAGGAACATGAGGGTCAAAATGGGGCTGATGGTGTACAGAGTAATGAGGAATGGGTCAAAAGAGATTTGACAGGGAAGACATGACACCCTTCAATCCTGTCCCCGCTCTGGTCTTTGTGGGAACCAAATGTCCCCAGGAAACAATGCCCATATAAGGAAAATGAGAGGCAAAACAGGACACATGATTTACAGAATAATGAGGGATAGAGGCTAAGGGAAAAAAAACAGTGTGAAGACGGTTGGACACTGAAACGTTCAGAAATAGCGAGGTTTTGATGGACTGTTCATATTTGAAATCTTGACAGATCGACTTTGTGTCTTTGTTACTTTTAAAAATTGTTTTTTCTGTAAGATTTTCATCAGTGTCTATAAACATGTCATGGCCTGTGTTTTGTGCTTATAGATCATTTGCTATCTACCCTTTATGAGTAATACCTAGAGATGGGTTTAAACACATTTTCTGACTTTTTTTTTAGTAGTAAGGCAAAAAAGGTTTTAATTTACATACATGTCAGTATCCTAGGCTTTCTAAAGAAAGAGGGCAAAGGGCAGAATGCCTGTCATCAATGTCAGCGATAAATTAAGTCATGTCTTAATTAAGGTACATGTATTTAAAAAGTAGCACATCCAAAAGGTCAAACACTGATTAGCTGATGTTCCCCGGGGTCCTCAAATGTTTTATTTCTTGCTTTTGGACTTTGACAGGCTCATTATGATTCTGACCTTTCATTTAGGTTTCATTTAGGCACCTGGGCAGAAATAGGAATTTGTCTAGGGTTGTCGTGCACTGATTCTTCCACAGTTTAAGTTAGGAAAAGTCATTTTCCTTCTCTTTGGCTGTAACGTAGAGTGGAACTAACTTGTTTCATGGATGTTCCACAATCTCTAGAAAAAATGGTGCGAAAAACAAAAAACATCCAGTGAACAGCAGTTCTGTGGGCAGAAACACCTTGTTGATGAGGAGAATGGCCAGGAAGGCTAAGCTACCTCAAATAACCACTCTTTACATTGGTGATGAGCAGAAAAGCATCTCAGAATGCACAATATGTCAAACCTGGAGGTGGATTGGCTACATCAACAGAAGATCACATGGAGTTCCACTCAGCCAAGAACAGGAATCTGAAGCATAATAACAGGAAACAGGACAGTTAATGATTGGAAAAACATCGCCTGGTCTTTTTCCAATCTGTTGGAGTTTGCTAATCTAATAAAAACTCCCTTCAGGTCCACATACAGTAGATTTATTAACTTTAAACAAATCTGCTTTCCTTTTAAATGAAGCTGTTTAAATGACTCGGCCTCTCTAATTAAGCATCAATACTGTAATTAGGGAAGTGTTTGCCTGAAGCCCTTATTGACTGAAATGAACATAGGCCCATCATATCAGCCTGCTGGATCAATGGTTCAGTTTCTCCTCAAGCTCCCGGATTCCTGCACACTAACAAAACAGCAATACTGCAGGTTTAAAACACTTAAATAGCACATTAAAGGTGCATTAAGCAAAATGTTAAAGAATTCATCTTCAGTAAGCGCTTTATCCTGATCAGGGTCATGGTGGATTCGGAGACTGTTCCAGGATTGATTTTGGGGTGTCGAATGAAACCGGAGAACCCGGAGAACTTACTGTATACCCGGAGAACATGCGAGACTTCCACACAGACAGAAACCCAAGCTCTCCATAAAGGCTCAAACGCGCTTCACACTCTGAAATGGTTCACAATTTGCCACGTTCCACAGTGTGATTTTTCACATGACTGAGACAAAGGCTGGAAACAGATGCCTCGATAATGAAGACAATGACTAAACAAGGTGGAGATGGATTTGTTTTTAGCGCTACAGGAGAAGTGAAAGAGTGATAACTGGAGGATTTTTTAGATTGCTGTTGAAATTCCAATGCGTTGTCACTCACGTCTCTTCCGGTCTTTGTTTCCTCAGACGATGAGCGGACGTTTTTTCCCTCATGATGTCATCAGGACTGATGCCGTGCTCAGCCTGGATGAGGACTCGGTTCTGTCCACGAATGAGGTAAAGCTCTGTTATAACACCTTAAGAACAGGTGTAAATGCTGATTAAAGTATATACTACAGGCTATAATGGACATAATACACATTATTACAGACAGAATAAACATTATTTCAAAAGTCAGCAAAACTACTGTTATGTGGAATTGTAATGCTGATGTAGCATGATTAAGGGGAAAAGACTACAATACTTAAAGTGACTGTGTTGCCAGGTGTGTGGTTTTCCTGCTCAATTGGGTTCCTTTAAGTAGTGTCGTCTCTATAGTAACAAATTCTACAGGTACTTGTATAATGGATGATGTGGTGAAGTTTTCTGTGACAAGACGTTTAATTTATGGAAGGAGTCTCCAGTGTCAGAGCTTTTTAACAGTCAAATAATTTGCTTCATGGATGTTGCACAACATTAAATGTAACTATTGTCAGGTGGCAGAGACGGTTGCAGTTGCAAGTTGCAGGCAAACAAATTAAAACATTAGACAAAGTTGTGGTCAAAGAACAGGCAATTAGCAGACAGAATAACCTGGGAGAAACCAGAATCAAAAACCAGAGAGACAAAACCAGATAAGCATACATAGAAACAAAGTCTTAGTACGTCAGGTGAATACACAACACTTCGCTACACTTCGCAATTGTTAAAAGTTCAGAGTCTGTATTTATAGGGTTGTGGGTGATTGAAACCCAATCAGTAATCAGGTGAGTGTGAACATGACAATGCGTGTGTGTTGGGATTCGTAGTCTGTAGTGGCCTTGTACTGTATGTAAGCTGTGGTGCACTCTGGGAAATGGAGTTCAACAGATATATAAACAGATAAAAAGTATTATGTGTCATTTATTAATAAATACAAAATTGTAAATGGTAAAATGCTGTTGTATATGAGGAATAAAAAAATTCATAACCTGCTGTTATTGGAAAATAATAAACTTAGAGGGGGGATGACAGTAACTCCGTTTAATGTCACATCACATAATCCCATAGTTGATTATTTTATTTTATAAATGCACTCGCCCAAGGATTTTATTTCTGACTTACTGCATAAAAAATTACATCTGAACATTTCCATTTTAATATTTTAATAATGAAATGAAATCATTTTGTCACTCAGAAATATCTAATATTATATATATATATATATATATATATATATATATATATATATATATATATATATATATATATATATATAATATATAATCACTGTTTATTAGACTTTATTAGACTTTTGTCAAATATTTACTATAGACCTATTCGTCCAAAAGTTTTTTCCCATAAATTATTGTGTAAATATATGAGTGACTGTATGAAAATGAGAGGTGTTAATCCCGCCTCTAACCATAAATTCTGTATATTTTAAGATAACTTGAGTGAACTGTATTGAATTGTTATGAATTTGCATATTATTTTTAAAATATGTTTTTCACTGTAAACTGTGCAAACTAAAGTAAGATGAAGAAATAAAACAAAGCCCAACCTAACGAAAAAAAACCACTAATCCCTCTTTTTTCTCCTTTTTCATTTTCTGCTAATCAGCTTACTTTCTTTCCGGTAGACGTCTTTGTTATGCAGAGCGCGCTGCCCCCCTCCCTCGTTGCTGTGTTTTGTGTTTGTGCACGCACTTTGTTAATGTCAATTCGCTCTCCTCAGATTCAATTAGCGCAGGCATGATATTTACACGGCGCAGGATCAGCGGGCTGCTGGATTTGCTTTTAATTGCTCTTGGCTCTATAATTTAATAAGACAATAATGCGTGTCTAAGAAGGAGATGGTAAGATGGATAGACAGGGAGGGAGAGAAGGAGGGATGGAGCAACAGGGAGAGAAAATAAGAAATAAAGTACGAGCGAATAATGGAAGGATGAGAAAGAAATGAGGAAGGAGATTGTTATTGGGACGTGACCGGTCTACATTAGATTCCATCAAACATTTGTAAATTTACTCTCTCTAGAATACGTAAGGACTTGAACGCACCCCTGAATCTTATAAACCAAAAGCCTCAGACATTCCTGAAGAGTGTGCTTCTTTAAACAATGTTTCTGGAGTGTTAGTGACAATATTTATGACGTATGTCATGATCCATAGTTGCTGATTTTGAAACAAAATCAGCTAGTAAGCCAGTATTATTATTCTTGAGTGTATTGCGCTCCACAGTGTTCCCTATGCCCTACACACTTAGAACTCTTTAAAGGTTCTTCAAGGGTTCTTTAGATGGTTAAGCATTCTTAGCTCCCATTTGGAACCCTTTCTGATAGAGAAGCACTGAGTTTTAGGTTTCTACATTGAACCTGTATTTGTTCTTCAAGAGACACAACTATCAGTGTGCTATATACATACTATATACATTTCTAATTGGAACCTTATATGAATGTGAAAACCTCGATAGAAGGGTTCTACATAAAAATGTTAAGGGTTCCACATCAGAGAGAACTATTTAGGGTTCTGGAGTTAACCTTTTCTCCAAGATCCTACCACCCTAATAGGTTATTTTGTTGTTTATGAGATATTGTACTTTTTATCCATTTATAGCCACAGTTAATGGTGTGGAATGTTATAGCAGCTATAAACAGTCATTCCCTTACCTGTCTCTCCTTCTTTTCTCATTCTTAAAGTTGATAAATAAAAAAAAAAAAACGCAGCTTTGAAACTGCAAAGTGTAACCTCCTCTCCTCTGTCCTGAAGACTCTCCTGTGGCAGAAAAGTTTTCAAGCTTTACCTCTGACTCTTACTGACACTGGAGACTCCTTCCCTAAATAGTGAAAATTTTACCATATCAATAACTACACACATTTTTTTTTTAATGTGGAGCGTCCGCCATACAAATCTCTGTGTAAGACGTTACTAAAGCTATAACATATTAGAACAAGCAGATTAATAGAAACCTGTGATTTGAAACTTTTAGGGAATTAATCAACACCTTTTGACCAATCAGAATCGAGAGACAGAGAGAGAGAGAGAGAGAGAGAGAGAGAGATTGCAAGCCAAAACACATCAAGCGAAAAGCCTGGAGTTGTTTTGCATTGTTCTTCTGGTTGCCAAAGGAAAACGAGATGATGATGATGATGATGATCATGATGATGATGATCATGATGATGATGATGAGGCCGCTACATGATGATAAACCCAAGGCAGACCTGCCAGACACCACATTCCAGGCAGCCAAAGGGAATTATGGGAGCCAGGCCATGGCAAATGGAAGTGATTGTGGAGTAAAACAGAAGAAAGTAACAGCTCTAGGTCTGGGAAAGTTCTGTTGGCAGTTGCGAAGATAAATAAATGAAGTAATTCTCTGTTTGTCGTTAACTTCTGCACTGCTATTGTCAGTTCAAAACAAATGGGGCCTGTTTTTGGCCTGTTTTCTTGGCCAGAGGCACGGGGATGTGGACGGGGGTTATTTATCACGCATCGCAAGTTTGGTTGGAAAAGTCATTAAGCAGTTTAGTGTTTACCATTCGCATGTTGACAATGCAAATATACTGTTAGAAAAGGACAAAGTAAGCATAATGTAAAACCGTCGCATTAATTCACTCATACATGTACCAGGTGAAGAGCTACACCATTACATCCGCTGGAAATCAGACTTCCTTTTTTCTTTGGATCAACTAAAGATTTGTTAGAATATATTTTAGTAAGGTGGTAATATTGTACATTTTCACGAGATCCAAAAAAACACTCTCCTTTATTAGAAATGATTCAAATATGAATACGCTGTTATGAATACGAATAGCTGAATTTCTCAGGCTTCGATTTCGATTCTTAAGGCAGCGATTCAATATTTGATGATACATTTGACGATGTGCTACAATACTATACAACGATACGATTTCAATTCTTTAGCTAATGATTTAATTTAGTAGCCTCTGATCAATATATGACCACTGTATTTAGAATCTACTGTTAATTTTTTAAATGATAATGGCACAGAGATATAATTTAACTAATTATTACTAATTTAACAAATTTAACTAATCACCTTGCTAGACTATTAAATTATTACCACATCAAAATATAAGATAAAAACTCATTAGACTATATAAAATCTCTTTACAGAAAATGTCACCATATCAACAATTATACATTTTCTTTCTTAAATAACAGTTTTTTTAATCCAATGTATTCCATCTGCCATACGAGTGCCTGTGTAATTTGTTACTATTGAATATGTTATCGTTTCTATAGTAACAAGTTACTATTGAATATGTTATCGTTTCTATAGTAACAAGTTACTATTCAATATGTTATCGTTTCTATTATAACAAGTTACTATTGAATACGTTATCGTTTCTATAGTAACTTGTTACTATAGAAACGATAACATATTCAAATGAGCGCATTAACATAAACCTGTGATTTGCAGTTGTTGTTATAGAAAATGAATCAACACCTTCTGACCAATCAGAATCCAGAATTCGCGATCCTAAGCTCTCTGTAGTTAAACAGTTCACCTGAAATCTGTCTCAGTGTGTAATATTTGAAAAGGTCTATAATTTGTAGGTGCTGCACTGAACCGTGACTCCTCTGAATCGATAATTACAGTTTCGAGTCATTAGCTTATTAAAATGTAATTTTATATCAGCAGTGAGGATCATTAAACCAACAGCAAAATTGTTATGCTTCTTCTGATGCCCCGTTCTTCTCCCATCCCTCTATCCGGCCCATAAATAAACAAGTTCTGTGCAAAATATGTGGCCCGCTGCTCCACACGACCTCTCCATTCACACCACTGTTTACGTAGAATATTGTGCTCTTTTTTCCTTTTCCATGTTTTTCTTTCTTTCTTTCTTTCACCATCTTTCTTTCCTCCTTTTCCTTTTTTTCCTCTCTCCAACAGTCCCATAAGTAAGCTAAATAAATGGCCCACTGGCCCATTTTTATATTTTATTCTTTTTTTAGTTAGTTTTTAGTTATTCTTTTTTTTCTTTCTTTACCTTCATTCTTTCTTCCTTGTTATTTTTTTATTATTCTTTCATTTCCAAATTTCTTTCTTTCTCCTTCTTTCTCCCCTCTTTCTTTCTTCCTTCCTTCTGGATTTTTCCAAACTGCTGCCCACGCTGCGTCACAGGACAGGAAATCCGCCCTCTTACACATCCATGAGCTCGATTGGCTAGTGTCACTGTGATTGACAGGGAAGAGAGATTATGCCCCTCCCACCCAGAGAGAACGGCCTGTTTTGCTCTCTTGGCTCTCAGACACAGATGGCTGTGGTATAGTCAGGATTCAAACTCGTGATCATCCGATGATAGGATGAACGCCTTTCTGTTGTGCCATCCGAGAGCCGCTTTTCTTTCTTTCTTTTCTTTCTTTTCTTTCCCCAGTTTCCCCCTCTATTCAACAGGCCCATAATTAAACATGACACGGCTTACTGCTCTACACGACCTCACCACTCACACTGTTCACTCGGGATATTACGATGATGTCTGAAGCTCTGAGCTTCTTTGTGTTGATGTACTAAATCAGGCTGTGAATGTAATGTAACATTAAGAGCGACATTTTTAACACATTTTCTCTTTTTTTATGTGAGTATCATTAATGACAGCGCAAAAGAGACTTTTCTCTGCGGCGTTGCAGAAGTCAGAGACTTTTTTCACAGACTTTATTCAGTGTGTGATTGATGTTCGGGACTTTTTCGTTTACTTTCTAATCGAAAGTGCTAGCATTAGGCACGGGCAGGAATTCATTTCCAGGCCCTCAGCCTGCAGACGTTTTGTTTATAGGAGTGACATGAAGAGAATAAGGAACTCATGTTGTTTTTTGCTAACTCTGCGTAAAAGCAGCCGTGCTGAGAAATCATTAATACATTTTTTTCCCTCTGTACTCAGGTGGATTTTGCTTTCATCGTGTGGCACAGTTTTCCTGAACGGATTGTCGGATATCCGGCACGCAGCCATTACTGGGACGCCACCAAGGGGAGGTGGGGCTACACGTCCAAGTGGACCAATGAGTACTCGATGGTGCTGACGGGTGCCGCCTTCTACCACAGGTACAAAAACAGGACCTCTAGGGTTGTGTGTGGGATAACTCTGGTGTTCAGTCAATGCTAAGGTGAGGTTTACTGTGTGTGTGTGTGTGTGTGTGTGTGTGTGATAGAGAGCTCTCAGAGACAGTGTGATATAAATGTTTGCACTGACAGGTTCAGTGGGAGATTTCAGAGATCTATAGAGCAGGTGAGACAGCGATCACAGTTTGTTTTAAAGTGAAGGCCTCTCTGATCATTCCTCACACACACACACACACACACACACACACAAACGCGGACAGAAGAAAAACAGTTTAACAGACGCAGCACTTTACATAAGGAGTGAGAAAAAGAAATGAAAATATCTATTCTTTAGACTTACAGCCTGTTGTCTTTCTCTTTCAATCTTTTTCTTTCTTTATTTCTTTCTTTCTTTCTAATGCCCCTTTATTTATTTATTTTCCCATCATTATTTTTCTTTCTTTCTTTCGTTCTTTCTTTTTTCCCCATCATTCTTGCTTTCTTTTTTTCTTCGCTGTCATGTTTGTTCTTTCTCTCTCACACTGTTATTCTTCCTTTCCTTTCCTTTCTTTCCTTCTCTCTCTCTCTCTCTCTCTCTCTCTCAGGTACTATCACTTCCTGTACACTCACTACCTGCCCAGTCGACTCCTCTCCATGGTGGACCAGCTCGCCAACTGTGAGGATATTCTCATGAACTTCCTCGTCTCCACGGTAACCAAGCTGCCGCCAATCAAAGTCACACAGAAGAAACAGTACAAGGAGACGATGATGCAACAGGTCTGTGTGTTGCAGGCAGTTACATTGTGTGTGTGTGTGTGTGTTTAGATAAATGTGTGTGATGCAGGCGATTCACGTGCAGCAGTAAGGACGGCAGAAGCCAGTACTGATATATGAATCGCTCCGGGCCAGAATGTTGGAGTGTGTGTGTGTGTGTGTATGTGTGTGTGAGGCTGCTCACTGATTCAGCAGTATAACCTTTTTGACAAATGCCTCTATAGTGAATGCGTCCAAGTCTAGTGTTCAAGTTGGACAGTTAGGGCTCGGACGCTCCAAAACATTCCACCAGATGGCAGGTGGATGAAGTGTCCATGGGAGGGGTTAGGAGGGGGGGTAGGAGGGTTTAGGAGGGGGGTAGGAGGGGTTAGGAGGGGGGTAGGATGGAGGTAGAAGGGGTCATCCGTAAAGCCAGTTCCTGTGCAGACGCAGCGTTTCCACTAAATGTCCTCTATGGAGGTGAAAAACACCCCAGTGATGTTCTCAGCCTTTTTGTTCACCAAACTGTCGAGTTTTGAAATGTTAATTTCAGATAGTGATGCGGTCACTCACCATGCTCTCTACCGTCCTTCTGACGTTACATCACTCTTCAGTCAGTCTGTCTTAGGTAAGCATGTGGTTTTGTGGAGAAGTTAGCCATGATGCTGAAGGTCCACATCTGCAGTACAGCTGAGGAACATTTGAGGAACTGGAATTAGCCTCCATCTTACACACATCTCTCAGTATATATTACGTTTTCTTATTCGCTCCATGATGCTACACTCATGCCTCTCGCCAGGTGAACAACAGATATGAATAGGGACTCAACCAAAAAGTCATGCAAGCGAGTGGTTTTTACTTTCATGTGCTGCGGGTCTGAGTATGAAACTCACTAAACAAACAAAGAGCCAGTTCTTTAGCATGAATATGCAGCGGTCCTTAGTAACTGCCTAGTCAGGGACACTGTGGCTTAAATGAAGCTACTACATCATTTATATTTTGGGAACAACAAAATATATTAGAAAATATCTCAGGCAGGTACAAACAAAAATAATAAATGTGGAGGCATGATTTTAAAACATAGTCCTGCACACATCTCTAGGTGAGACCAATTATGAACTAGAGTGATGTAGCTGAGGTTGAGGAACTGTCAGATCCAAAAAGAGGAATAAAACACAATTGGGATGTGCTTTTTATAGGGGTGGTAAGTCCGCTTCATCACCCTACCCCATCGTTGATTATTTTCCTATAACAGCACTGAGTGTTTTATTCTTCACATATTAATTGTACAATCAATAGAATCTAAGGGAATAAGATATATTAAGGTTAATGCTCAGACTATTGTGGCTTAGTCTGTCTTCCTCTCTCTCTCTCTCTCTCTCTGTCTCTCTCTCTGTGTCAGGGTTCGAAGTCATCACGTTGGGCCGACCCAGACCACTTCGCTCAGCGCCAGTCCTGCATGAACTCCTTCGCCGCGTGGTTCGGCTTCATGCCGCTCATTCACTCTCAGCTCCGTCTGGATCCGGTTCTGTTTAAAGACCAGGTCTCCATCTTACGCAAGAAATACAGAGACATCGAGAGACTGTAGAGACGCATGACACGACCTCGGAGCCCTCGTATCAACCCAAATGTCTCGAATCTATAGACACTTTTTATGAGTGACGTGCTGATTGGCCTGGACTTGGCCTCACAAATATAATGTCTGCAAAGTAATTTCATTTAAAATATATGCAACTCCGGGTTTTATCTTGTTTAGCGGCTCTGGTCGGGTATCTGCGAATCCAGCACTGCTGACTTTTCATCCTCGTCTTCATCGTCATTTGCAGACACCGCTGTTACTCCTAGGACATACTCGGAGGAAGGAAAGATGGCCTGAAGTCGAGGCCACGGGGAGGACACCCAAACTCACACCAATGCCTGCAATATGTACATTCAGTTCCCTTATTTTTTGTACGATTTTGCCTTTTTTTAAAAGAAGCCTAAACTCGAATAAAATCTCTGAATGCCACAGAAGGGACTGCTGATTAAATTTGTCTCAGCTCTTGTCTCTGAGGTTATAAACAGTCTGTTTTTGATGTCTTATTTTTTCCTGGCAGGTTAAAGTGAAAGGATTTATTTTTAGTGCTTTGTAATATAAGGTGATTTACAGTGAGGACAGGTTGGTGAAATGTTTTCTATTTGCAGTTATTCTTACTGTGACTTTCAAATATTACTTAGAGGAATTGAAGATCTGTGAGTGTGTGTGTGTGTGTGTGTGTGTGTGTGTTTAGCCCAAAATGACAAAAGGTCCTAACAATGTTAGGATAGTGTCAAGACTCCTCACAATCACCATGTGTGTGTTTATGTGTGTAAGAACCCCTTTGTGAGGACCAAAAATGACTACAGGTGCTCACAATGATAGGATATTGTCAAAAGTCCTCACAATCACCCTGTGTGTGTGTGTGTGTGTGTGTGTGTGCACTAACTCCTTTCTGAGGACCAAAAATGACAAAAGGTCCTCACAATGTTAGGATAGTGTCAAGTCCCTACAATCACCATGTGTGTGTACTAACCCCTTTGTGAGGACCAAAAATGACTAAAAGAGCTCACAATCACCATGTGTGTGTTTATGTGTGTAATAACCCCTTTGTGAGGACCAAAAATGACTACAGGTGCTCACAATGATAGGATATTGTCAAAAGTCCTCACAATCACTGTGTGTATGTGTGTGTGTGTGTGTGTGTGCGTGTACTATCCATTTATGAGGACCAAAAATGACAAAAGGTCCTCACAATGTTAGGATAGTGTCAAGTCCCCACAATCACCGTGTGAGTGTATGTACTAACCTCTTTGTGAGGACCAAAAATGACTAAAGGTGCTCACAAATCTCCATGTTTGTGTGTTTAGCTCTTTGTGAGAACCAAAATGGATCAAATGTCCTCACAATCACCCGGTCAATATACAATATAGCTTTTATTTGAAAACACTAAGCCAAAATATTTCCTTTTGTTTACAGTATTGTAGTATTTGAATGCAGTATTTGAATAGTGATATTCGTTCTAACAGCTCTACTCGGTCCACACACTCACTGAAGACAATGGCGATAAGGTTCGAAAGAGGTTGATATTGGCTAAAAATGGATTAGACTGAATCAGACACCTACACAGACAAGTGGAACTATAGATTGCATTTTAACAAACTGATTTGGCACTACAATTGTCAATATAGTTGTGTTAAAAATTGTAAGCTGAAAAAAATAACGTCAGAATGCTGTGTGTGCCATATCAATCAAAAGCTATGACCCCAAACTTAGCCGTCATGCTAACCTTAATGCAATAGCTCTGAAAAAAAAAAAAATTCAGACACTTGGCTAATCGACTATTTTTGGGGTGTGTGAAATTATGTAAATGTAATTTTTGGCTGGTTTTATAAATTTGAGGTCGCATTGGTCACGCTGCAGAAATAATCACTGAGTTCATTTACTTTCTCAAGCACAAGCAGATCCCCATCACCACCACCCATTTCCCCCAATCAAACCCGCCACTGTTTATTTTTACACGCTGTGGAAGCTCAGTATTTTAATGTAGGGACTCGGAATCGAGTGCACACAGCCACAGCATGCTGCATGATGGTGATTCACTCGAAACAGCTTTCACTAAAATAACTTTTTTTGTGTTTGTTTAACACTATTGGGCTTTTGTTTTACTAATCTTATGGGTAATAAATGTTTTTTTTTCTTTCTCTCCCTTTTTTTTTAATCTCAGAATATTTTATAACTCTAAAATGGATAGAAATCTGACTAAGTTTAAATTCAGAGAACTTGTTTTTAGCATTGCCATGACTAAAAATATACTACAATATTTCTATTTTTGTATGATTCTATACACTTGTGTGCTTTTCTGGGAATTGTTTTGGGCTCACTAGTCCAAAATCTTTAGTTTTTTGGGTAACAAATGCTACTTTTTTTGTCAAATCAAGATTCAATTTCTTTGTTTACCTCAGAATATTTTATAAATGTAAAATGGTCAGATATTTGACTTGGTTTAAATCTAAATACTAACACTATGCTACAATAGTGTGCTTTCCTGTGCATGTCTTTTGCCTCACATTCTCAGCAAATTTATATTAATTTGATATAAACTCAAATTGTAAGAAATGTCATGAAGGGTAAGGTTAGGATTAGGGCAGGATTAGTGTTTATATCTTTTGGAAGCCTAACCAGAAATATGTCATAGTTCATATATCACAATTTCAAATGTATATTACATTAATTGCTAATTAATCTTTTAGTTTTGTTTCATTGTCTGACTCTAAGTTAACTTGTTTAATTTTCCTAAGTTATTATTTTGGTTCGCAAGACAACCTAGGTTACGTGTTGATTTCTGGATTACGTTACGTGATACTATGGCATCAATACAATAATAAATAATGAACTTCGTCATGCGAAGATTAACGATACATAATGGAGTAATGTTACATAATAACTTAGTGTTTATTTATAACCAAGTAAGGAGCTTCTAGCCCAAACTGACCAGCTAATGGTCCTGTATTGTTGGTAAGCAACAATACAAATAGTATAAATTTAAAAAAAAACAAAAAAAAAACTAAGGTTTGCCATTTACAAAGAGCGAATTGTCATCATTAAGACTCACATTTATATCATATGTTCTTGCATAAACTTAAATATTTACATCATAGCTATTTCAGATGTTAGCTTATAATAGCTTATTAGCTTATAAAATCACTTCTGATTGGGTACAAGTTTTTTCCGGATGGTAAATATTGAATTTTACAACTGGAGATGCTATATGAAAGGTTTAAAAAAAAAAACACACACACACACATTCATAACTACCGAGATCCTCATAGCTAGTTATAGCCATGAACGAACTCCAACCACATCACCCATGTTGTTCTCATTATTTTTGATTTCTTCTGAGATCAGGTTGTTTTTCCAAGTGTTTGTGTGCTTACACGGTTTGATTACTGACGGCTTCATGAACTCTTTCATCCCTCTCTTGAGAAACCCTCAGAACAGAGAAAAGAGCTGATAGGCGGAGATTTACCCTTCCATACCTCCCTGAGTGTCTCGCTTTCTCCCTCCACTCCTCCTCTCACTTTCTCTGTAATCCATCCATCTTCTTCTTAACCTCTCCACAGTATTCTCCTGCTCGTCCTCCTGCCAGGTCTCATCACGGTCTGATGTCTTCTTCATGGAACTTCTGAAGCTCTCCAAAGACCAAGCTAATGCTCTGAAACTTTATCATTTACCTACGTTACTGTTATATTTACGTAATTACGTAATGTCGTACTTTTGCTCTGTTTATGCTCACTTTTAATGTTGTGGAATGTTATTGAATCAAGTAAGAAAACGTACAGCTTTATCTCTGACTGTTGCAAAGTCCTGACACTGGAGACTCCTTACATAAATGTTAAATAAACATCTCCTTAGAGAAAACTTTACCATATTAACAATTAGATGTTTTTTGTTGTTAAATAATGCCATGTTTAATATAAAGCTGTGAACTACTGTCAGTGCCGCTGTTATGGAAATATAATCAACACCTTCTGACCAATCAGAGTCGAGAATTACATATCATGTGTAAGATATTTTAACGTAACCGATTTGAACTGTAGCACTTCCTGTTTATTGTGTATCTGCCGAATGCTTGCTGTCTTTCCTGCTGCAGGAAAACTGGACAGCCATTATTGGAAGTGGGATTGCATCGGTCAGACACAAAGGGAGGTATACTGGACAAGTAGATGTGTGTGTGTGTGTGTGTGTGTGTGTAGGTGGGTGTATTTTGTCCTTGAAAAAAAAAAAACAAGTCAAAGAAATGAAAAGCCAATAGCGACAGACATCTAACCAGCCATCTCTGAGTCTTAGAGAGGAGCTGGAGAAGTGTAAGTGTGTGTGTGTGTGTGTGTGTGTGTGTCATATCTCTCGAACACATATACCAGAGTGGACTCTCACATCAAAATCGCAGTTGAATTCTCCTCACATCAATCAGCAGGACACACTCCCAGTCCACTTTTTTTTTCCTTTTTTTTTTCTTAAACCAGACATTGATTTTTGCTTGTGGCATCACGGCGCGTGAGCTCGACAAACTTTATTACCTCCATGTGGCACTGAGTTCGAACTTTGCTCATTACTGCCACTCGACATTCACAAAAATAGAAACAAATTTGATTTTTCTTTCTCTCTCTCTCTCTTTCTCGCTCTCTCTTCAAACGGCAACCTGATGGGAGTCGATTATAACAGTCCTGAATCAATCAGTCAGAAAAACGTTGTTAAAATATCTATAAGTCTTAAAAAAAAAAAAAAAACATTTTCCCTGCACACTAATAAAAATGATTTCTGCCCCCTGTAGGTTTCATAAGTGCTCGTCAATACGCGCTAATAGCCTCTCTATGGCATAAATTGAGTTGAGATTGAAGATGCGCAGAGAGAAGCAGCTCTTTCATCAGCACTGGTATTACACACACACACACACACACACGCACACACACACAAACAGGGTGGATGATCAGTGTGTTACAGCAAGGCCAAAAGTTTTGCTGTACACTGATCAGATCATAAATCATCAGTATTATCTCTCGGACTTTCAGTCTTTCAGTCTCTCTCTTCAACTCATTTCCATTCGAAACAGATTCATTTATTCCTCATACAATAGTTTTAACGTATACAAAGAAAAACTATAATAATAGCGTTAAAATAAACAATCATGCTTCCAATAGAGAATTAAACACTTAGGGACATGCTGTTGTAGTAAAATAATCAACTTCAGGATGGTAACAGTAACACCGTTGAATGTGTTCATCACACATTCTAACGTTGATTATTTTCCTATAACGGCACACCTTTAAGTGTTTTATTCTTACATTCCTTACATGACCATAAGTAGATGATTATCAGTGCCTCAGCGTGTTGCTGAAGTGTCTCCAAGCAGCTCAGGTTATTTGTATATATTTGTGCATAATGATCTGTTTGGCTCAAAGTCACCCATTTGATTTTTTTTTTTTTTTTTAGTAACACAAGGACATTTTGATATTTGCCAAAAATGCACTTCTTGCCATTAATTTCAATGAGAACATTCTGTTAATGGAAAAGCACCAAAGCACACTAATGTGTGAAAATTATGCTCAATTGTCCATTTCAAAAGCTCAACAGAGTTACATTTTTTTAATTTATCATACTTTGGTGTACTCATGCATCCACTAATTTGTCTAATAAACCTGAAAAAATTATTTTCAAGGCAACTATTTTTAAATCAGTTTTCCAGTCACATTGAAAAAAACATTGATCTTTGCATACAACAAACCAGCATTGTGTCTAAATGTCTTTGTGAGCTTGGCCTAAATGTGGAGCAATGTGGTCCAGGAACCCCATGTGGTCTGATTTTCTTTTAATATCATTAGACTAGACACAATCAACTACTATCAACTAATAAATGGGTCATTCCTTGTATACAGACATCAAGAAATTTAAAATATATATATATATATATATATATATATATATATATATATATATATATATATATATATATATATATATATTGATGTTATGATGCAGTAGGAGTTGCACAACTATTCATTTTTACTAGTTGACTAGTCATCTTTTCTAGATTTTGCTTTTCTAAAGCAAAATCTGATTCATTTTATCTCAATAATGATGAAGAACGTATCAAACCATACTTCATTTAACAGCGATAAACAGGCTACAATGCTTTTTAGCCTGCACCGTTAATGACAAAAATATCTAAATCAGCACAAAAACTGTGCAAAGTAATAAATCTGTTATCTTAGACGTGATAGTTCTTAAAATAAAATCATGTACACAATCTGACAGCTTAAATAGTTGATTCAGGATTTGAGAGCGCGCAGCATGGAAGCTCGTGTCCATCAACAAAGCACTCCTTATAACTCAATGAGTGTCCTTTGGATGGAGGCTGCTATGTCTACAGCAGTGACTGGGAAGTTTTTCCAGCCTGGAAGTTGAACCAGCCTCAGTAGCATTCGAAAAATTGCTACTTAACATGGTAATGACTCACGAAAATAATTTCGTCATTGATTGTGATCATCTAAGTTTCTATAGTTCTGAAAAAGAACTGTAGCTGATTGGCATTTCGAATAGCTGAGAGGTGATTATATTTAAATTCAACAGAAAATTGTCATCATAGCTAGTAGTAACAAGCTAGGAACGTAACACGTTAGCTTAACACTGTTTAGTCCAGATACTAGCTATCCAACTAGTTAGACGCTAATGAGTTCCATTTCAAGAAAAGCAAGAAAGCAGACAAATAGACTCAATTAGCATTAACTGGAAAAAGTAGAGAAAACTGGCTAAATAGAGTTAATTAGCATTAATTTCTTACCGGTGTTTAGGGTCAGTTTTGCGTCTTCTGCTTTTTTTTTTTTTTCATTTTTCCACCCCAGATAGATATGAACACTTCATGGCTTCTGCTTCTTCTTGATCTTGTGATAGTATGTTGCATTCGACTTACTTCAGGAAGTGAAGTCGGAGCTCATAATTGCATCATCTTTTTTTTTTTTACCTCAGCGCATTCAAGCTACAAAGTGAGAAAACAAAAAACATGGAAGCCTCCTTAAACATACTTCTTATGTTTAAATGCGGACACCATCCCATTTCCCCAGCAGAATTTCTTTGGTTTTTCCTAGTCGGAATTCGGAAAGTCAGAGTTACGACTTTTAGTCGAATGCAGCGTTAGTTGCCTAATTTAGTTACATTAATTGCAGTAGCTATCTTTTCACACCACAAGGGGGCTCCCTGAGACTGCCTGATACAGAAACCTTTCCACTAAATGATAGTAAAGTATGTTTTTTTGTGTGTGTGTGTATCTATTTTAAAATTCATGGCACCCCCTGGAGGTCCGGGGCCTTGCGTGACTGCTAATACCACTTACAGCAAGAACACACAGGTTATAATAAATGCAGGAAAGTGTAGTAAATGAGATGTGCAAATACACACTAACTCTACAGTGTGAGAATCAGAAGCAGGATAAAGAATTTGTGCAAATCTGAAAAAGTGACCTAAGAGAAACAGGGTGAAATAAAAATGTTAAAATACTATTTGAAAGAAAAATATGTTTGTAGTCAATGTTACATTCAATCCATCTCTTATCAGGAAGACCCCTGAGTATGACAAGAGCTCTATTTCAATCTCTATCTGTGGTTAATGTGAAATAAAATGTATTTTAAACTACATTTCACAAACATTTTGCTACAAAATCTAAGCACACAGCTCAGGTCAGTGGAGCATCCATCTCTCAGGAGTGAACAGAATATGAAGGTTAAGCAAAGCAGTCGATCTCAGACACCGCTTCACTCTGAAAACTGTTATACACACATCGGACGTGTGCGTCGTATTAGTCTCAAGAGCCTCGGGCCGCGTTGTCATAGCTACTGTAGGGTGCGACATCGGCTTGCGAGACGCTGCTATTTGTTTGGAGCTCAGCGAAGCTCTCAGTGCTCGCAGTGTTTCTCTCTCTCTCTCTTTCTCTGTTTACTCTCTCTCTCACTCTTGAGCTTTCTCTCATTTCATTTTCATTTCAGTCATGCTTTATTGGCTTTGCCCGTGCACGAAAATTGACTTTCACAATACAATTGTGGCGGAGCAACACACAGTGTTTACTATAACACAAAATCAATTTTAAATTTATATTAGCATATATGTATGATGCAACTGTTATGAAATGAAAACACATGGAAATTGATTTCCCTGTAACGGAGAGCTATAGAATCACATAACCATGTTGTTAACCTACAAATATGGCTTCTGGACAATTTGGTATTTGCTGGATGTTTGTGCAGAGAGTGGATGCTAGATCAAGAACTTCTTTTAAGATCTCTTAAGAGGTGTGTCTGTGTGTGTCTCAATAAACATATAATTATTTTTTTATTTATTAAAGAACGACGTACTTTTTATCTGCTTATAGTTACATTTAATGTTGTGGAACGCCCAGGAAACAAGTTAGTTCCTGTTATCACTTACACTATAGCAGCTGAAAACACAGGTGTTACAGAGACACCAGAAAACATGAACTCCTCAGACCTGAAGATGTAAGAAAAAGTAAAGTTACAGCCTTACCTCTGAAATGATAACATTTAGATCAAAACAAGCACATTAATAAAAACCTGTGACTTGCAGAAAATTAATCAACACCTTCTGACCAATCAGAGACCACAATTCAAGTCATAGGTTTTTCATAGTTACATAACCATGCTAGGACATTTGGTAGAATACCAGACTCCATATGCCTGTCTGCATTCTCTTGTGGACTTGAAGAGCCATCTTTGTGTGTGTGTGTGTGTGTGTGTGTATGTGACTGATCCTAATAACACAGCCACAACAATCCATCACTGCAGGCACACAAACCACACCATGTTCATTCCCATGGTAGAAGTTGATTTGAAATCTCATTTTCCAGCAGGTTTTCAATTTCGCCTCCTGTCCCCCTCCTCTTCCCCTCCTCCAACCCCACTCCACCCCCACTTCGCTCACTTTCTGTCTTTCACTCCGCTCCATCGTTCATCCAGACCCGAGTATGGAGGGAGATGCGAGGCGGAGGGTTAGTGGAAGGCGCACGCTTCATCTCGATGGTAATATCCTGCAAGGAAATACTTTTCTGCCGGGACTTTAGAGCGATCAAAGCCTCTGAGTCATATTGAATGTGTACTAGCACAAGCATGCATCAGTACTGCTTCGGTAATGACACAAATTATTGCTCGGAAAAGCAACAAACAGCAGCCTGGGTTAATGTTTTAGATTCTGTCTTTGTTGAAAAAGGAGGCTGTATTCAGAGTTGAGGTATTCAGACCTCAGATGACTTATGCACTATTCAAAAGTTACACTATGTAAGAGTCACACACACAGGGTTATGCAACATTCTGACCTAATTAATTAATAGTATCATCTATTTAAAATTCTTTTTTTTTTTTTTTGCATGGAGGAAAACAAAATATTAATCAAAAACATTGTTTATCTTGAGGGCCGAGATATGAAAAAATTAGGAATTAATTAAATGAAGTGAGCTGTAAGAGTAGCAGATGAGTTTGGTCAGCTCATCCTTAGCTCAGCTTAGTAAGTAATAATATTAACTAGTAGTTACTAAATAATAGCAAGTAATCAAGTAATATTAGTAAGTAATAAACTACTGGTAAGTAATAAAGTAATATTAACTAAGATACTAATAATAAATAATATACTAATAGTAATTAATGGTAACCAAGAAACTAATAATAACTAAGAAACTAATAATAATCATTAAGAAGCTACTAGTAAGTAATAGTAACTATTTAATAACACTAAGTAATTAACTAATATTTACTAAGAAAGTAATAAGTAATAAGCTATTAATAACTAAAAGTAACTAAGAAATCAATAATAAGAAATAAATTACTAGTAACTAATGGTAATTTAGAAACTAATAGTAAGTAATAAACTACTAGTAACTAATACTAACTAATAAATAATACTAAGTAATAAAGTATCATTACTTAGTAGTGAGTAATAAACTTCTAGTAAATAATAAGTTAGTAAATAATAGTAACTACGAAACTAATAGTATTTATTAGACGTCTAGTAATCCATAGTTACTACTAAATAATAAGTAATAAACTACTAGTGACTAATCATAAATAAGAAACTAATAGTAAGTAAAAACTGCTAGTAACTAAGAATCTAATAGTAACTAATAAAACGGCAACTCAATTCAGTGCAAGCAAGCATGAAAGCGTTAGCATGTCATGAGCTAACAACTTAATTTCACAAAAAAAATCTAGCAATAGTGATTTTATTGTAACGAACATTAAAAAAAAAAAACTATAAAGCCTAAACTTTTCCGCCCTGAAGACTTTCCCATGTCGGAAAACTTAAACTTACTGCATTACCTCTGGCTGTTCCAAAATGCTGGTACTGGAGACTCCTTCCATAAATGTTCAATTTATGTGGCTTTCATTGTTAAATAACAACAATCTGTTTATTATCAGACTTAGATTATATAGAGCATCCCCTATACAAGTCCCTGTGAATTAGCTGTTACTATAGAAACGATAGTGTCATATTTTCCTTATAGCTATAACTACTGCGTGAGCTGCTAGTATAGGAAATTAATCAACCTCTTCTGACCAGGCAGATTGAAGATTTCAACAGCGCTGTGGTGTAAATGAAAAACAGCGAGCCACACCTGCTCTATATGGATTCGATTTGCTTGTGTGTGAAAGTGAAGGCCCATTGGTCATGTAGGTGTTCTTACACCGAAACACTTCCAGGAAACATCATGAGAGCAGCAGAAACCATTATTCCTGGGGAAAAAGAGGGAAAGAAAAAGAGGGACAGCCAAAGAGAGGGAGAGAGAAATGCACCTGCAGTACCAGCTGAGTCTGAAGTAGTACATCATCGTGGGTCGAAGCCGAACAGCCCTCATGAATCCTCGCTTTGTTCTTCACCTGATATTATATCGCCTTCTGGAATATTCTTCTGAGAGAAGCAAAGAGGGAAGCGGAGCGAGTGATGAAAGGGAGGAAGGAAGAGAGAGCACGGCGTGTAGATTTGCCGAGTCGCTGAGTGCGCCGTGTCATCTCCACTCGATTAAATCTCTCTGCGCTCGCAGTCTTTTACAGCAGGACGAGTTTGAGAAAGGTCATCCATATCAACTCTGACGATCTCTCTTTCTTTCTTTCTTTTTTTTTTTGGCAGGAATCAGAGGCTGAGGCGTACACGAGACCATCTGTTCTTTATTTCAGCTGCTTATCTCTCACTGAGCTGCTTCCATGCCCACAAGACATGGGGACATTCATCGTCATGCACGTTGTTAAAAGGGCCACAAATAAAGACGTCGTTTGGGGTGAAGGGGGATGTAAACAAACCCCCCCCCCCCCCCCCACTCGCCTCAAATGTAGTCGGTCATTCTTCTTATTGTTTGTTTTGCTCTGAAATTACGAGGCTAATATACGTGGCTAACAAGAGGTGACAACTGGTGGTGATATTAGATTGAGTTGTTTGCTAATTTTACATAAAAATGTTTATGTGGTTTTTCCGTCACTGTATGACATACTATTACCTGTAGAAAAAAAAAAAAAAAGACAACGCAAAGGACATCACATAGCTAAAAACAGAAGACAGAATCAATTTGGTGACACAGCTAGGAGCGTGGCCTAAAGATCAAAGACAGAATTGTAGGTTAGACAACAAAGTAAGTTACAAATTTAATTAGTTCTTTTTATAGTAAGCAATGTCCTTAGACACAGCATGCTAAACCTGTGGCTATAAGCTTCTATAACTTCTTAGGAATGTTAGCTAAGTGCGTAATTGTTATTTTTACTTAGTATCTAGTAATTTTAAATTTACTTAGTCAAAGTAATGAGATAATATCCTGAAGTAATAAGTTAGTAAGTCAGAATAATGAGATAATATCCTGAAATAATAAGTTAGTAAGTCAAAATAATGAGATAACCTGAAGTAATGTTAGTAAGTCAAAATAATGAAATAATATCCTGAAATAATGAGTTAGTAAGTCAAAATAATGAAATAATATCCTGAAATAATGAGTTAGTAAGTCAAAATAATGAGACACTAAGTCAAAATAACAAGATAATATGCTAGCTAAGAGCATAATTGTTATTTTTACTTAGCATCTAGTAACTTTAAATTTACTTAGTCAAAATAATGAGATAATATCCTGAAGTAATAAGTTAGTAAGTCAAAATAATGAGTTAATATCCCGAAATAATAAGTTAGTAAGTCAAAATAATGAGATAACCTGAAGTAATAAGTTAGTAAGTCAAAATAATGAAACACTAAGTCAAAATAATGAGATAATATCTTTAAATGAGTTAGCAAGTAAAAATAACGAGATAATATCCTGAAATAATGAGATAGTAAGTCAAAATAATGAGATAATATCCTGAAATAATAAGTTAGTAAGTCAAAATAACAAGATAACCTGAAATAATGAGTTAGTAAGTCAAAATAACGAAACACTAAGTCAAAATAATGAGATAATATCTTTAAATGAGTTAGCAAGTAAAAATAACGAGATAATATCCTGAAATAATGAGATAGTAAGTCAAAATAATGAGATAATATCCTGAAATAATAAGTTAGTAAGTCAAAATAATGAGATAACCTGAAATAATGAGTTAGTAAGTCAAAATAACGAAACACTAAGTCAAAATAACAAGATAATATCTTTAAATGAGTTAGCAAGTAAAAATAACGAGATAATATCCTGAAATAATGAGTTAGTAAGTCAAAATAAAGAGATAATATCTTAAAAATGAGTTAGCAAGTCAAAATTACGAGATACTATGTCAAAATAACAAGATAATATCTTGAAATAACGAGTTATAAAGTCAAAATAATGACAGTACTTTTTCACCATTCTTTTCAAAATTTTGTTCACACCTTGTGGTTCGGGGCTTCTGTAGATAGATGGTCTGCCTTTGAGGAAAGTCAGAATTATGTGAAATTTTACGCATTTTATTCTTTACTGAACTATTCCTTAAACGTTAACCATCATATCATGAAAAGTAATGCTTAACCTCACGCCAACACTCTCACTCCACAATGTATATACAGTATACACACACACACGGATAATATTTTTCGTAATCTGTGCTGCACACAATAGCTTTTTTGATTTTCATTCTCTTTCCAGCTAACACACACTCACACACACACTCACACACACACACACACACACGGCTCCTAAATGAGGAGAGGTGGAATGAGAAGCGCCGTTTCCTGTCTATACTCACACAGATTGACGTTTTCCATTATGGCCTAAAAATGTACACATGTTTCTTCGTCAACACAAAGCAGGCTTTCAGTGAGCTCATCCATCTCTCTCTCTCCCTCTCTCTCTCTCTCTCTCTCTCTCTATCTATCTATCTATCTTTTTCTTCACTCTGTACTAAACCTCTGTCACTTTTTCTCTCATGTACGCTTCCTATTTCTTATCCTGACACTCATCTTTTTCTTTTCTGTCTAACTCTCTCCATCTCCCTTGCACTCCATCTCTTACTCTTATTCTCGAACACCTCTAATATCTCTCTCCATTCCTCACTAACTCTCTGTCACGAGCTTTTTTTTGTGATCATGATCTAAGAGAGTATGACTGCAGTGTTATTTTCTTCATCTTGTCCATTGTTAAAAAAAAAAAAAAAGGTCATCGCAGAATACTTTATTAAGGGATGTAGTTAAGTTTGGTGCTGTGATATCTAATCAAATCGGCTCCTCTTGTTCTCCTCAAGAGATACAGTATGTTAGCGCTAGAAATAACCAGCAACTGTGTTTTGTTATGTCTCTGTAGATTTCACAGCAATATTCTAGACGTACTGTAATAAACATAGAGACTTGGACACAGATTTAAAAGTCAGCAGTCTAAATTCCACTACCAAGCTGCAGGAAATTACAATGCTTGAATGGTTTCTTGTTAGGGGCCCAAGCACTGAATTCTTAGGAGCTTTTTATTAGGGGTCCAAGCACTTAAAATAAAGGAGCCCCGCTTTGTTATTATCTGCAAGTGTCTGAAGATGGTACAGAAGCTGAAAGGTGCAAGATCCCTTGAACGATAGTGTGTTTTCTTATGGGAGATCCAGTAAAGAAAGTTTTTATGACAATATAGATCTTTTTGTATTCTTAGTTATTCTAACTTCTATGTTATTGCAGGAACAATAACGTGAACTTATTAGGGGTCCAAGCACCCAACATTGCAGGAACTTACAATGCTTGAATGCTTTCTTATTTGGGTCCAAGCACTGAATGGTAAGAAGCTTCTTATTAGGGGTCCAAGCACTTAAAATGAAGGAGCCCTGCTTCATTATTATCTGGAAGTGACTGGAGATTATGCAGGACCCCAAAGGTGCAGGGTTCCTTTAATGATAACATGTTCTCAAATTTGCTCTCCAACAAAGTTTTTTTATAGTATAGAGCTTTTTGTATTCTTCGTGATTCTATGTTTTCTTATGAGGGGACAAATAACATAAGGTTGCAGGAAGGTTAACATATTAGGGGTCCATGCACCTAAAATTGCAGGAACTTACAATTCTTGACTGTTTTCTTATTAGGGATCCAAGCACTGAATGCTTAGGAGTGTTTTTATTAGGGGTCCAAGCACTTAAAATGAAGTTGGATTGCTGTTACAGTATAGACATATAGTATTTATAGTATATAATAATATAGTATTGTATTCTCAGTGATTCTTATTGGCCAAGCACTTAATTTGGCTTGCTTTCTTACACATGATTGCATCACAAATGGTCATTTTTATTTATTTGGCAGCATATAATGTTAGATGATTGCATGATGGCATAAAACTCTTTATGAGACAGGGATTGTGGCAGGAAGAAATAATCACCTTGAAGACAAAACCTACAACAAATGCATTTTTGCTGATCTCATGCTTTCTTAGAGGTTCACCCATGGGTAAGCAAGTCTGGCATTTAATTCACATTGTTAGACGGTGTTGTTTTATTGATTCTGTTAATTATGCGATGTTCTGTGTGTAATGACGTGAACTTTCTCACCTGTAGTATAACAGAGTTGTTTGGTTCTATAGCTTACAGGTAAATAAGGAAGACAGTTGTGTTTAGTCAGTATGTGGGTGAAAGAGCCTGTTTAAATTGAAGTGGGGTGAAAAATAAACCAGTTTCTAAAAAAGAAAAGAAAATACCGTTTTGCCTTTGTGTCATTTTTTTTCTCTTTATTGTATACACTCAGCCTTCCTATAATTATTTCATATACACTCTTTTTTTCTGAAATCTTTTTTTAACACCCTCCCTATTTCTCTACCTCTCCAGCACTCTTGCCCCACTTTTTCCTCACAAGTCTCTCTGTTACTTATACACTTTTTCCCTCGTACTCCCCAACACCTGTCTCTCTTCCAGTTTTTCTATGTCCTCCCTCTCCTCCGTCTCTCTCCGTCTCTCCAGGTCTCTTACCAGTGTGATTTATGAAAACAGAGGCAGTGGAGCTCAGCGGTGCTGGGGGCTGCTAAATCCTGATAAAGCCTCGGATAAAGGCAATTTAATGCCATCAATCATGCAATACAGGCCCCTGACGTGAAGCCCTGAGCATGTGTGTGTATGTGTGTGTGTGTGTGTGTGAGTATGTGTTGCAGATTTTATGAACAGAAGAGCAGCTGTAGGGTCAGCTGTGTCACTGGTGTGTGAAGTCTCTGCAGAGTCAGTACACTGATCACTGCGGCGCTGCCAAAGCACACACTCGAGCTGATCAGAGCGTTAAAGGAATGTTGACGTGCGCAATATTTATGCCAGTATGACTTGCACAGTTTGTGTGTGTGTGCACGCGCATGTGTGTGTGTGTGTGTGTGTGAAATGTAAAAGTAAGTTTTAAAGGGATCTCAATGTGTGGCATTGAGCTTTCTCTGTCTGTGAGTCCACGCCTTCAGGTAGGGAATCAGGCCACGCCTCCTTTACTAGAACTGACAGATACAGTGACCACACCCCCTTCACTGAGACTGACAGACACAGAGGCCACACCTCTTTCACTAAACCAGAGGCATACTGGCCACGCCTACTTCACTGAGACTGACAGACACAGGGGCCACACCTCTTTCACTAAACCAGAGGCACAGTGGCCACGCCTACTTCACTGAGACTGACAGACACAGAGGCCACACCTCCTTCACAGAGCCCACTATTGCTCCTATTAAAAGTTGTAATGAAAAGCAGAAATCATTTTTTCTTTTTAAATTTTTTTCATCATTTCTTGATAAAAACATTTTGCACAGCCATCCCAAACATTCACTTAAGGTACTTGTGTTTTAGATATTTTTAGGTATATTTTAACTGTTGTGTTGTTTCATCGCCACACAAATAATTTTTTAATTAATTTTTAAGTTTTAATTAATTTTATATTGTAACACTATTTTATTTTTAGTGTTATAGAAAGTACAGATATAATATTTCAGGTTCATTTATTAAAGTCAGATATGAAAAAAAGTCTTTTATCACCAACATGAAAAGATAAACAACATGAAATAAAAAAAAACTGTTGTTATTGCCCTAAGGAACTAACAATTGAATGCAAAGAAACACTTTTTTCATTTCTTTTTTTTCCTCAGTGAGTCCATTAAAGCGCTATTCATCACACTGTGATCTAATATTCAACTCCTCAATAAATAACCAGAGTTCTGCATTTTAAAATAAAGTAAATAAACACTACTCAACTCAACTGTACGGTTTGTGTCAGTGAACTCTGCCTCCCTGTGCCACATTTGTGCTATTGCCACAATATTGTCCAGCATTTAAAAAAAAAAGAAATCAAAAACATCTTCAGGAATGAACACTGCATTTGTAGCAGGACCTTTCCCCATAACTAAGATTGTTGTATAATGAAAAATACATTTAACAAATAAAATAAATACGAAATAAAAGAAAAGAAAACCAGATCTGAGATGCTCTGGCTGTGAATTATTAATTAACAATTAATAAAAACATTTTTTTTGTCTCTGACTCAACAATGATACTATATATAGTTATACACCATCACGTACACAGTTTCTCTCTCACACACACACACACACACACTCAGCTGCAGGTGCAGCAGGTGATATAACGCTCTACAGACAACTAGTCATTAATACTTACACTCCTACACACCTGCAGTCTGGGTGACGAGACTGTGCACACACACACACACACACACACACACACGCACACACACTGAATTCCCATGGTAGACATCCTGCCCATCTGTTGGTTTCATAAAAAATCTGTTATATCTTTAAAACACAGCATTATGAGTGAATAATCCAATACATTCATCAAGACACATTAAAACTAGCTCCACCCCAATGCTGAAATTCTCGATTCTGATTGGTCAGAAGGTGTTAAGTAATTTATAGCTGCTATAACGTGTATGTTTTGTGGACGTCCCACAACATCGTAACTATAAATGGATAAAATGTACCAGGTGTCTTTGTTTAGTGAATGAAGTAATGAAAAATTTGGAATCATCAGCAAATTTCTGTGGAATAAGAGGTGGAATAAACACGTCAGGACATCCTGTTATAGGAAAATAATCAACTTTGGGGTGGTAATAGTAAGTCCACATCTCAAACCACCACCACACATCGTTGATTATTTTCTTATAACAACACAGAGTGTTTTATCTTTCTGCTTCACAGCTCTGCAACTGGTTCAGTTCAGTGGTGAAGCAGATTCAAGTGATAATGTCCTTTGGAAATCAATGATTTATCCCACCACACACACACACACACATACACACACTGCAGGTATTGATGGATCTTTGAGACACCTGTCAGACATGTCACCCCATCCCTGCTGGGGATAAGAGTTACCGGTGTCACACACTCTACTCTGCCACTCTGACAGGGACACACACTGCTACACATCTTCAGAAGAGGAAAGACAGCTCATGCACAGGAAGTTATCCTGGAATATCCTAATCAGGAAGATCCTAATTCCTACATTTTTTTAACTTTTGACCACTGAGGCGAATTTGTGTTTTACAAAGCACATATACTAAACTAAACTCTAACACTACAGTGTTAAACCGGGTCTGAAAAACATCATAGTGACACTAGCCAATCATGCGCATCTGTGAGCTCGTGTATGCAGAAGAGGGCAGAAAACACTGTCTGTATTCTCTTTCTAACCCTATTGATAGTACGTCTAAAATTGTATTCCATTCAAATTAAGTTATAAACAAAGCTTGTGAATGCTTAAACACACCTCGGAATTACACATAATTCACTGCACACAAAATGAGCCGTGAGAATATACTGGAACGTCGGAAGGCCATGTTGTTTCTGCAGGTTCTTATGTTCTTATGGAAACTGAATGTGGAACTTCAATAACTAATTCAGGGAAGTAAATATATAGAGAGTTTGTGTATAGGGGAAGCGCCAGAGAGGTGATGACAGCTTCAGGAGAGCTCAGGAGTGTACTCACAGTGATGAACTGTCACGCATACTGAATGGGAAATGAAATAATTCTACCTGCAGCCAGACTTGTTAGAGGACATCCACTGGGATAAGTAAAGAAAAAAAAACACTTAGGGGCATGTTGTTATAGGGAAAATGATCAGCGGTGATGTTCTAATAACAGCTCGTCCCACAGTGTTTTATTCTCTTTACACCACAGCATTTTGCCAAAGACTTTTTTTAGTAAAGAATGACACTTTTTATCCATTTATAGTTACCTTTAATGTTGTGAAATGTCTACGAAACAAGTTAGTTCCTGTTATTACTTACTATATATATATATATATATATATATATATATATATACATATATATCACTGACACTGGAGACTCCTTCCATAAATCTAAAATAAAATTGCATACAATTAAAATACAAAGATTTCTAATTGTAACCTTATATGAGAATGTGAATGCCTCTGTTTGTTGGGTTCTACATTTTTTAAAAAATCTTTAAGGGATCAGTGTTAGAGAACGAACCCCAAGAACTATTTAGGGTTCTAGATTTAACCTTCTAAGAGTTTAGTATCTTTAACAGTGTCTTTTAGTTCATTTTGTTCATTTTGCTGTTAATCTGTAACATGGCAGACAACTTTCTCAGCTTGGTGTCCTTTGCTTAGTCGTGAAACATTCTTTTTATCCGTTTATAGTTACATATAATGTGGAACTTCTAGCGTCTTTTTTCTTCTTGTGTAACTGAGAAACCACAAAGCGTAAAACTCCTCTGTCCTGAAGTTTTTTTTTCAAAGCACTGACACTGGCGACTCCTTCCATGAACGTTAAATACTGTTAATTCTCTTCAAAGAAAACTTCACCATATCGACAATTATACACTTTTATATTATTAATATTTATATTATATTACAAGTCTGTGTGTAATTTGTTGCTATAGAAATGATAACATTTATATTAATGCTTAACACATTTTGACCAATCAGATTCAAGAATTCAACAGCGCTATCATATAAGATATCAATATTTACTGCATAACCCTATAAATAACAATGTTTTGATATATTTTTTGGCAGTAAATTGTAACAAATTTCGTGCTAGTAAAACGTTTTCGAATTGAACCGAGTGTGAGATCTTCATCACCTCTACAGTAACACTTGCCAAACTCATATGAGTTGACCTCACTCATCTCCTCCGGGATACCAGATGCTCAGGGATTCTATCTATCTATCTATCTATCTATCTATCTATCTATCTATCTGCCCACTTTTTTTTCTCACACACACACACATCGTTCCTCTCAACCCCTGACAGGTTGTACAGCTCACTTCGGTGGCCTCTGCTCTCAGTGGGAGGCGAGCGACGAGACCGATAACGTTCTGCCTCTCTCCGAATAGCTCACATCTCTCTCCTCGGCTGCGATAACCCTGCCTGACACCTCCCTCCATCCCTCCCTCCATCCATCCCTCGCTGCTCTGTCCTCTGCACGCTCTGTACCAGTTATTCTCAGTTTCAAGGTCTATGGAGTCAGCTCTCTTGTTTGATTAAGCTAAGCATATTTCAAGTTTCCTTCTAACGTCACAAGCGCCCTCGCCATTCCTGCATGGGCGCCTTTTTTATATTGAAACAGTCACCGAAAAACTCAGGAATGATGGATCTTCACAGTCAACCCACTCACAACAAGTAGTAGTACAACAAAGTTGCAAAGTTAACCTGTTTAACAAAGTTTGGGGAGAAACACAACTTATACGAAATCCAGTTAAATCGCTTTCTTTTGTTTGGAGCTAGGTTGATGTAAGACATAAAATATAAGATCCTACGAAAATTCGTAAGAAATTCTTTCATAGGATTGGTAGCAATATTAGTAGGTTTAATATGAAATACCTAAGGTTGCTATAATAAATATAGAAATTATAATTAATAAATTTATTTTGAAGAAATGTAATTTCGTTAAACAAAATACATTTGAATAATATCAAATAAAATTTAATTACATACACATAACATAATTAATGTGACTAAAACCATTTGGAATGTTTATGTAAAAACTAAGTGAAATAAAATCGCAATGTATCTTCAGGTGTAAACTTTTTTTTTTTAAATACCAAAAATGATGGTGAAAAAGTGAAGTCTAAATATAATGCAATTAGACACCAGTGTTTGTTCCATACCTGTGCTGTACAAAAAAAATTAATCTTTAATAACAGATTTAGATACAAGGCAACATTCTAATGCATATAGTATTAGTTGAATTTACTGGGACTATTTATTGGAATATTTTAGACATAAGGCTCTTTTTAGAAAAGTGTAAATATAATTTTAAAAAATACATATACTTTTAAAGTAATAAACATAATTCTAAAAATAATAGTATCCCAGCACCTGTGGTGCTTGGACCCCTAAGAATCTCAATATTCAATTATTTTTATTTACTAAAGAATATCATATTTTTTTATCTGTTTCTAGTTACATTAATGTTGGTGCATCCATGATCCATCCTTGTCTTTGAGCTGCATTGATTTTAAGGTGCACGCTGGAGTGAGAGCTAACTCAAAGCACTTCTGTGATAAAGGCAAGATGGCATTAATGCAACAGCGATTCTGAGCAGTTTATTCATTTCATCTGATTATAATACGCCTGCTGCATTTTATTCACTTTGTCCTCACTGGCTTGTCACCAAATATGAGAGGCTGGGAGAGCGAGAGCGAGAGTAAGACCAGGATTGATGCACTGTAATTGTAACGCTGAAAGCTTTTTTGGCAGCACTATGAACAAGTTTACCTATCAAGCCATTTTAATTAAAGCAGCCTTCGCCATTCACTTAATGAAAAGCTCCATTGAAACCCAATGGAACTCATTTGGTAATGCTAATTGGCTAGCGCCGCAGCCACAAAGGCGATTACAGTGCGCTCGTTCGCATTTACACACACACACACACGCACACACACGCACACACACACGGGCTAATGTGCTAGGCGCACTCATTTGAATAGTGCTGATCAGACTGAGAGGCTGTAATTTCATAATATAATTTGCTGTAATGCACACACTGCGGGGCCATTACCCAGGGGGCCGAGGGGCAAATAATCATGGCATGGCTCTGATGAAGCGCGTCAAAATGCATTTTTGGAAAGAGTCTCCTGTGTCTGTGCTTTGTCTGTGCACAGGAGGTTTTCCGCCACATGAAAGTCTTCAAGACTGAGGAGTCGAAACCCAAGGTCAGTTTAAGCTCTTCATATATTAAAGTTAATTTAATAAAAATACATTTTTCATTTCTCAAATATTGTAATCTTCTGCCCTTTTTTACCTTACCAATTAATCAGTTGTATTTCTGTGCATTTTGGATTTATTTATTACCTTATTTAACAATTCATAACAATTATTATTATTATTATTATTATTATTATTATTATTATTTTTATTTTTATTATTTTATTTATAAAGTGCCTAACTAGTTAAGCTTTTCATGCTTTAAACTTTCTTTCATAAAACAAAATATAGTCAAAATGAAAACCAAAATAAGTAAATAAATAAATAAATAAATAACCATATAAAAAATCATAAAAATATAATAAAATATAATAGATAAATGAGACTAGAAATACATACAAATATTAAAAAAATAAACATCAACATAAATAAAAATATAACAAAAAGAGAAACCTGATTTCAGGTTTGCAGAATCCAGTTTTCCGCCAAAAGTTAAAGTAACGGGTACCGGAATCTAACACTTTCAATTCCCGCATCCTTTCCCCTTCAGTGAACTGTTTTTCCACAAAGGGAATTTCACCTGTGCGAAAAAAAAAAAAAACAAAAAAACTGGAATGTAAAGATAAACAAATTCTATGCCACAAAAAATTCGTAAAACCCGTAACTGCTACAACTAGGTAAAAATCTTTTTAAAAAATGATATGTCTATGTGAAAATTGTAAATGCTACAGCATGTACAATATAAAAACTGTAAATGCTATGGCTACATATAAATCGTAAAAGGTAGAACTACGTAAAAATCGTAAATGGTATAACTACATAAAAATCGTAAAAATGGTATGACTACGTAAAAATCGTAACTGTTACGGCATTTCCAACAGAAAAATTGTTAATGTAATGGCTACATAAATTTTGTAAATGCTATAGCTATGTAAAAATCGTAAATTTACAATGTGAACGTACAAGGGTGATGTAGCTGGATGTGGTTACAAATTTGCGAGCGTTGCGACTTTCAGTTAAAGTCATTTACTTTCTAGTTTTAAGTCCTTGACTACATTTAAGTGTAAATACAACTAACTTCTACACGAACATATCATTTTTAGCTACTTCCACTTTTCAGTAATATTTTGACACACTACCCATAATTTCACTCCAATATCCTTTTTCCTGTACATTGTTCGCTCATGCTCATAGGAGATCAGCTCTATGACAAGGAGCAGCGCTGAGATTTCACCATGTCAGAGATCATGACAAAAATAAAGAGAGATGGCTATCCAGGGACCAGCGTTCACCACTTCAATTAGATTCTATTGAATTGTATTAAATCTTCTCTGCGCCATCACTTCATTGTGGTTGCCATCTGTGGATTATTGTTCATTTCTCTGTCAGCACAGCGATGGAGGAAATTCCTCGAGCGCTGACACGAGGCTGCTCCTGTGAGCTGAAGTTCAAGCACAGCTAATATAACGACTCACTCCCGAGAGTTTAAAACTGTGTGTTTAATGCTGAGAGGGTAAAAAAAAAGAGGTTACATGGAACTGGCAAAGAGGGAATCATGAGTGTTTAAAAAAAAAAAAAGGTTTCGCAAGAATGACTAGCATGGCTAACAGTGTGGAAAAGTAAGCTAGGAGGATTGCTAACTACTTAGCTTCTTGAAGCTTTTTCTCATTATTAGCAAACTTGTGGGAAGTTTTACTTAATATGTAGGTACATTAAACCTTTTTAAAAATGAATTATCAATGCTAAAGGTACAAATTTGTATATTTTTGTGTGTTTTTGTTACTCATTTAGAACAGGAAGTCTTACCTTTCCCATGGCAACATATTATACATATTTCGAATAAAACTGTGGTTCCTGTCACAAGCTAACATCACACACTTTTCTAAAATCAAATTAAACAATTGTACATCAAATATATTCTCTAGACATGTTTGCTTTGTTAGTTTTTCACTAGAGCTATCAGGCTATTGCTAAATCTACCTCATCCAAAATCTTTATGCTAAATTGCTAAGCTACATGTATTTTTTTTTTTATTAATACTTTGGTAAAATAGCACGAAGATCCATAGGTTTTGGTCCTGATAACATTTGAAATGAAACTTCTCATTTCTTACCTCAGAGTGTTTGTGCAACTTCACTGTTTAAAGTTAAAACAAAAATTGATTCACGGTAAACTGGAGCTTTTTTCGACTACAGTGTCGATATCAAAAGTTTTAAAAAGAGCTTTTAAAAACTCCCACAGGAGAGCTGTCGGGTTAAATAAATGTGCTTCGTTATTTTTTTAAACTGGATATAGGGTTTTCAGTAATGTTAGCACTGAAAAGAAGACAAAAGTGGAGTTTGATTTTTTTTAAAAACGTTACGTGAAACAGCTTACCATTATTTCTGAATAATAAAACACATCAAACAAAGTATTTCTTACCCTCCGCTTTGGGCGCCAGCATGTTGGAATGATATCACGGAGTTCCAAGTCAGAGAAGTCTGAGCCTTTAAATGGACGGAGGTTAGACGTGAGCACAATGTATAGTCACTGCTGTCATTCAAGATGGCCGCCCTATGACACGTCGTGTTCAGCTACAAGGGAAAGTTTTGTTTGTGTGTCCTAAACCCCATCACTGAAGAACTGAATATAATCTGTGGCAGATGTTTATACTAAAGATTTCGGATGAGATGGAAGAAGTACTCTCATTATTTCTTAGCTATGTTAGCCTAAATAATAATAAATTCACGTATTTACAATTTATTTCTGTAAAGCTGCTTTGTGACAATGTCCATTGTTAAAAGAGAGATACAAATAAAATTGAATCGAATTGAATCGAATAATAAAAATGTCTTGGCTGACTGACTATAGGTGCATCCAAATCGCATACTTACGCACTATTCTACGCCATTTTGTAGTATAAAATCATTGAGTGAAAATTCCAACAAGAAGAAGTGCACTTCGAGTACCGAGATGATGCACTTATTCAACCGCAAAAAACGAAGTGTGGAATGTCGGACACTTCGTGCACTCAACGGTCGCAGCTTTGCTTACGTAGCGGAAAAGGGGAGGGGCTGTTGTTTGGCCTAATTTTCTCAGAATCAAAAAAAGGGAGTGTGAAAACTTCAGCAAATACAAAATACACTCTAAATCAAGGCATAATTACTATGTTTTGTCTTTGTGGGGAACTATTCTCCTTAAATGTTTACATTGATTACATTGAGCTAAGTAGTAAGCTTGGTTTTTTTTTTTTTTTGCTGAAGTATTCTTTTAATGGACACTCATTGTGCCGTCATTTCATCAAATTTATGGAAATATTGTCGACATCAGCAGTGCCGTATGCCTTCACGTCCCTCTATGCAACGTCTCTCGCCTGTTAAATGCAAATGTGCCAAATGCGTTCTGCTAAATGAGTCTAATCAATCAAAGTCTGTCGAGATCAACAGAGCACACGGCTGAGCACAGAGGGGGGTGACGGTCACCGTAACACGCTGCGGGAAAAAAATCACACAGGCTGCACCAGAAACTTACATCACAGAACAAAGTTAAGAGAATTAATTTAGTGCCGAAGTCACAGGCGGGGAAACATACACGGGTTTAATACGGGACAGAAAGTAGAGCTGTGTGGAAAGTGTAAAAGGGTTATTAAACTCAATGAGTTTGCAAAACAAGGCTGACTGCACAAATTATGTATAAAAGCTTCACAGGATTCTGTTTGTTCGTCTGACCTCTGAAATCTGCTACTGTCGCTCCGGGAGCGGGAGAAAAAAAGGATCTGTGTGCCATCTAGAGGAGATTCGGAGCTCTGCATGGAAAGCTAGACATTAGAAAAAGGATGTGGATTACAGATTTTCTCTCTCTCTCACACACACACACACACACACACACACACTCATCAGGTGATGTTGAATGTCATGGTGTAATACATGTCATTGTGAGGATATTTGGTCATTTTGGTCCTCACAAAGGGCTGAATACATGCACACACACACACACATACACACATAGTGATTGTGAGGACCTTTGGTCATTTTTGGTCCTCGCAGGGCTACAGAGAGACAGACACCCACACACACCCACACAGACTTGCAAATGCATGAGCTCACGCACACACACACACACACACACACACACACACACACACACACACACAGGATTGCATAAGGAATTCCATCCTATTATTGTGACATTTGGTCATTTTCTGTTCTCGCAAAGGCCTAAATATGTGTATACTCACGCTGCCCGCACACACACGCACACACACACACACACAGTGATTGTGAGGACTTGTGACACTCTCCTATCATTGTTAGGACCTCCATATTTGGTCCTCAGAAAGGCCTAAATATGTGTAAACACACACACAATCTGCATGAATGCATACTCAATTATCAAACTTTATTATCATTACAGATTTAATACCAAATACACACACACACACACGCACCATATAATCATTATTCATTAGACAAACGCTGTCAAACCGTGAAATTAGACTGAATCAGTAATGCTCCAAATGCACCGCAAACCAAATGCACACAAATATCAGTAACAGGAAATGACTTTGGCAAGAGTTTGTTGTTGGCAAAGACGCTACAGTGGAGATATCACGGGGTTTACAGACATGCTTTATTTCACGTCTTCATCTCTTTTGCTCAAGTTTTCATTAAAGAATTGTCTCAGATCTGGAGAAAAAATGGGGCCTAAAAACAGGAACTCAGAAGACGTGTCCTAAAGTAACAGAGCTCACTTATTGGGAAGATCTGTAGTGGATGGACTTCTGGAGAAGAATCCAGGTTTTAAAGCAGCGTTAAGCAAAGTTAAAATTAAAAAAAATAATAAAAAAAAAACTTTCAAATGCCCTGAGTGGACTTTAGTAAAGTGGAGTTTCAAAATACATTTGGCACATTACAATAATAATAATAATAATAATAACAATGAACTTATATGTTTTCGATTACAATCAGCTGTACAGTTGTTAATTATACAAAACACACACACACACACACACACACACACATACCCTGAACTCTGCATTATAAAACTCAATCAAAACACTGTTACAAATGTGACATATGCTAAGTGTACTCTAGTTAGCATATGTTTTATGACAAATGTTATGTACTTAATGACAAGTTTAATACATATCTTATGTCAAAGGTTAAAATCTGTAAAGGTAGTCTGATGAGTAGTCATGGCATCTGAAGACCTTGGAACTATAAGATTGTGTCTGACAGTTGTGTTAATTTTTTAAAGCAATATTTCAGTGTAAAGCGTCAAGTAATTACCACATTTATAACGTTATCTCATTTCTGCCTTGATCTGCCATGATGTGTTGATGACATGCTCATGTCAGTCTTATTAATATTTTTATGAATTGGGTATGTCAATTATTCCTTTTATCAATACATTTCTGTAAAATACAAAGCTCACTGATATCCACAGATTCCACGAGTCACACTATGTGAGAGCACAATAGTGCTGCTAGAAAAGATGATTCCAGGGTTGGGCGACATGACAACATGCCATCAATATCACTATAAACTACATCACGAGAAATTTTTCAGACAGCGTTGTGTATTTGATGCATAGCTTTTCATGAGATGTTTTTACTGCTTTGTTGGTACTTTATGAAATATTATGAATATTATGTGAAATATATTGTATATATATATATATATATATATATATATATATATATATATATATATATATATATAATTACATATAATTACATAAAAATAAAAAAAAGGTTTTGAGGTTTGATATTCTTGCTATATGGCTGAACCTCATAATGGAGAGAAAGTGAACTATGGCTAAAGGACACTGTAAACATTGGTGTATATGTTAGTAGTATATAACTAAAAATGACGGTCCAACGTGCACAGGTACAAACTACAAACTGTAAGTAATCAGAAACCCATACCAAATCCAAGTTTTAACCACGTACTCTAGACCAAATCCTTCCAATTTTTTTTTTACCAAATTCCCAGAGAAAACCCCAAAATTTAGCCTGTTATCCCAGACCAAGTACAAATTTTACCCAGATACCTCTGACCAAATCTAAACTTAAAACCAAATATTCCAGACCCTGTGCAGACTTCATCCAAGCTTTAAGCACTTAATCCAATTAATAGTCCAGATCAAATAATCTAATTGTTTTCACCAAATAACCCAGACCAAATCCAAGCTTTACCATGATATCCCAGACCAAATCCAAATTTTAGCATGATATCCCAGACCAAATCCAAATTTTAGCATGATATCCCAGACCAAATCCAAACTTTAGCATGGTATCCCAGACCAAATCCAAACTTTACCATGGTATCCAAGACCAAATCCAAACTTTAGCATGGTATCCCAGACCAAATCCAAATTTTAGCATGGTATCCCAGACCAAATCCAAACTTTAGCATGATATCCCTGACCAAATCCAATTTTTTTACCAAATATCCCAGACCAAGTCTAAACTTTAGCCAAATATCCCAAACTAAATCCAAACTTTCACTAGATATCGTGGACCAAATCCAAATTTTGTATAAAATATCCTAGACCAACATTAAAATGTACCCAGATATCCCCTGACAAAATCAAAATGTTCACCAGATATCTCTCCTTACTCAATTCTCATAAAATTAGAAAATATAATCCACAGTACATCAAGCACATTAAACCAAACATCTTCCTTCAGATATAAACTAGCTTAATGACAGACAAATATATCTTTTTTGGATAAATAATTAAAAAACACAACACTGTCTCTTAGATTGTTTGCATATTCTCATCAAACAAAAATGCAAGCACCTGATGCCATTCAAGCAAAAAAAACAAAACAAAACAAAACAAAAAAAAACACTGGATGATATCTATTTGAAAAAAAAAAAACATTTCATAAATAAAGTTTGCAAACTTTTAAGAAAACAAAAAAAAAAAGAGACAGCAAGCATAAACGAATAAATCTGGAGAGACAAAGAAAGAGTAACAGCTGATGATGAAAGTTCAGAGCAGTTAAAAACTAAAGCATTGATCACACAGCAGGATATTAAGTCTGAGACTGTGTGTGTGTGTGTGTGTGTGTAGAGAGAGCGTGTCCCAGATGGTTACGGCTCCTTAAAGCTCGATGACAAACAGTCCTTGTAGTCCGTGACGCAAAAAATTATGCTAATGAAGGCAGTTGAGGCACACATTGAGAGGAGTGTGTGTGCATGTGTGTGTGTGCATGTGTGTGTGTGTGTGTGTGAGCTTACAGCCGAGCAAGGACAGGCTTCTGGGTGGGAATTTTACCCCCTGCGAGATGGAAAGTGGGTCATGAAGTGCACACTTAGACAGGAATAAATTATGAATGATAATGATAAAGGCTTTGCATAAAGTGTTCCCAAAATCTCAGACAGGATATGACATCACACTTACCCAGCGTGTCCTCCAATGAGTTCACGGCCATCTTGTTGACCTTCAGCATCACCTGATCGCCGCTGGGTGAGAAAACAAAAACAAAACCTGTCAGATAACAGAAACCTTCAAAAAAAAAAAAAAAAACATGTTCAGCCAGTCGACTTATCAAGATCACGCTTACGTTTTGACCTTCCTGACAGCTTTCAGGCGTATCAGTGCAGCCAGAGCGTTTTTCTGCAAATCGGAAGATAAGGCTTCGTGACACCTCAGACTTCCTGAAACGGTGAGAGGAGAAAACCTTCACACACTCGATACAAAAAGCAATATCTAATGGACATAGTCTAAGTGCTATAAATTCCATTTGTTTTATTTGAGGGTGTGCAAATTTTTGCACTTAACTGTGCGGAGATTTAGTGTTGATATAGAGTGTAAAAAAATGTGCACTTGTGAGGTCACCTGCTAGGATGAGCTGGAGAGCAAAGTTCCTCACACCAGGAACAAAGTTCTTCTCGGGAAGATCCTCCTGCGTGTCTTCACGCAGATACCGACACACCACCTACATACACACACACACACACACACACACACACACATACACACCAGCCAATGATATACGGCTGCCACAAGATTTTCGATTACCGCCATTAAGAGTTACCATTTCCACCCCAAAGTTGATTATTTTCCTAAAACAGCACTTAGCGCAGTGAGTTTAGGTAGCTATCAGGTAGCTATAGCTAGTTATTATTTAAGCAATATTATGCTAGAAATGAAACAAAACGCTAGTGGTGATGTCACATGATCGATCTTGCGATTGGCCAATGAAGGAACTAAAGCTTCACCCTGCATAGCAACAGGAAGCTGACAGGATGGCTAGCACATTAACACATTAACACTTGTTTAAGGCTACTGTTTTTCCGGTGCTTTCCAACTTGTTAGCAAACCTTTAAATACAAAATATTTTTATTTGAATCATGCATCATAAAAAAAAAAAAAATGTCTTTACCTGGTACCCCTGCAGAAACGGCTCCATCAGCGAACACAGGAAGGACAGTGTCATCTGTCCACTCGATGACATCACAACCTCCTGCTGCAACTCCTGAACTGCGCCGCACTTCACCAGCAAGTAACATGCCTCCTCAAAGTCCTAAACACACACACACACACACACACACACACACACTGACTTGAGCATAATCCATGCTAGATGAACATTAACATAATTTAAGCAACAAAAAAATCTCTATAGAAAAGATTCCGTGTGCGTGTGTGTGCGTGTGTGTGTGTGTGTGTGTGTGTGTGTGTGTGGTCTGACCTGCACAGAGGCTCCGGGACAGAGGATGAACTCATTGGAGAAAATGTTCCGGAGGACATTAAAGCAGTTGTAGACCTCGTCTGGAACAGGAAATCATAGATAATTACATAATTTTTAAAAAATAAATACATAACAAAATCATAATTTTAAAACAAAAATAACGTAACATATAATAAACTACATATCAGTACCTATAATATTTTATATAATATGAGTAATAACCATGCTGTCAGCGTCTCACCTCTCCTGTTGGAGTTTGCGGTGTGCATGGCCACTGCCAGGAGAGCCGGCCTCACGAACACATGCAGCGTCTGATTCCTGTAGGACGCGCAAGACAGCACACTGACCGCCCGGTTAAACTCCGCCTCTTCAGCACTCAGCTCCGCCCCCGACGCCTCAGCAACAACCAATCGCACACGCCCCCCGGACACACACGCCAAGTTTCTGTGTATGGTCAGACTGGAGCTGATCACCTTACTGCATCGCTCACCATCTGAGAGAGAGAGAGAGAGAGAGAGAGAGAGAGAGAGAGAGAGAGATAGATAGAGAGGGGAAAAAGGAGAGAGACAGGGAAAAACAAAGAGAGACAGAGGAAGAGAGAGGGAGAGGCAGAGAGAAACAGAGGGAGAAAGAGAAACAGAGAAAAACAGAGGGAGAGGGAAAGACAGAGAGAGAGAGACAGACAGAGAGAGAAAGACAGAGAGACAGGAAGACATAAAAGCAGAGAAAGTCAGAGACAGACAGGGTGTGAAAGAAAGAGAGAGAGATGGAGAGAGACAAACAGAGAGAGAAAGACAGAGAGACAGGAAGACAAAAGCAGAGAGAGAGAAAGTCAGAGACAGACAGACAGACAGAGAGAATCAGAATAAAAGATGGACTTTAACTGAGTTTAATCTACGTACATATTACAACACTACCTACTGCCTGTGTCTGTATATATAATGTGCACGCTCCGTACCCGGCCAGTCCAGGAAGGCCCCGAAGCTGAGAGCCAGGCGCCGGAGCCAGTCTGCCTGCTGGGTGAGAGCGGACAGCTCCATGCCATCGGGGTTCTGCAGGAGCAGTGTGGAGATCAGCGCCCACGGCTTCAGCACCATGTTCTCCTCCTGAAGCCGCACCAGGTGAAACGCTACGTCATTCACAAACGCCTGAGTGTCCACCGCCGGCTTCTGGGGAATGTGTCTGACAGAGGCATGGGAAATATCAGCAACGCTGCATTCTGTACCACTTTTACAGGATCTGAGTGTTTGAATCTATACAGAACAGTCCATAATATTGATGCAGGATGAAAATCAAGTAGTATAGTTTGCAAGATTATTTGTAAATAAAGATTGTGAGTAAGTAAGTAAAGGTTGTGATTGAAAAATATTCACCTCCACAACTGTGACACCTTTAAACTAGTTCTAGTGCAATCTCTCAACATGATGCTCCCACCACCGTGCTTCACTATGGGAATGCTGTTGAGCAGTGATGAGCAATTTCCACTGTGAAGCATGGTGGTGGGAGCATCAGAACTAATTTAGGGGTTTCACAGCAATGAGGGTGAGTAAAAAAAACAATGTTTAATTTTTAAATAATTTTGCAAACTATATTGATCTCAACCAAACACACTGTTGTGTAGATTGATGACAAATAACCTCAGTTAAGTCCATTTCACTTCCACGTTATAACAGTATAATATGTGGAAAAGTTTGAGGGGGTGGTTGAATACTTATGCAAGGCACTATATGAGTGCTTCATGGACACGTGTATTACCTGGGCACTAGGTTGTACTGGGAGCGGCTGATGTGGCCTTGTGCTAGGCTACGCAGAGACACCGGAGTTCCAAAGTATACATGCATTGTACCAAAATCCTCACTGAGGATCCGCCTGGCCTTCAACAGACCCTGAGAGAGAGAGAGAGAAACAAGTGAGAATCAGAAGACAGAAAACAAGCAAGAGAAAGAAGAGTATATATACAATACTACCACCACCATGCTTCAATGAAGGAATGGTGTTCTCAGGGAATATATATATATATATATATATATATATATATATATATATAGAGAGAGAGAGAGAGAGAGAGAGAGAGAGAGAGAGGGATAATATTGAGTTACTCACAGATGTGGACTCTTTGGGTTTGGGCACTCCGAGCAGCTCACGTGCATACAGAGACTCTTCTAGAATTCTCTCATAGCTTATACTCACTGGAACCAAGTTCACATCGAAGACTTCGCCTTTAAAAAACGGCTCCATGACTATATTCAGTAGACCTGAGAGAGACAGACAGAAAGAGAATGCAGACAGACAAAAAAAATTATTAAATGATCACAGATATTCTTCTTTTCTTCCCACATCTGATTAATGACTGCATAAGAATTCGGTTCATCACACCAAACTTTCTCATCCATAAACAAGGCAGTGGCATTAAATCACTTCTGATTCAACTGTGCAGCTGTTCTGCGAGATTTCATTTAAGAGTGTCGGCACAGACACAACAGAAGAAAAAAGCCTTTTCCTGTCGCATCTCATTTATTTTCAAGAGAAAAAAATAAATGGATCACAAAGAGGGAAAAGTCTTGACGCTGCACTATATTATGCAGGAGTCAGCGAGGGCCCTGTGTCAAAATCCCAGACGAGTTTTATATTTTATGCAAATTGTATTAACTGAACAAATGATGTTTAAAGTCTGCCAGTGAAACGATTCTCTCCAGAACTTTATTGCACGGTAATATCTTCTGATCGGTCCCTGTTTAACACCCAGAACTCCTCCAGATGGTATTTATACTTCTGATCTACCCTTAGGCTTTGTTTAATTATGAGCCCCTTTTTTTTTTTTTTTTTTTACATGGAATTCTACAGTAAAGTGGCCACGAGGTTTTCAGAATGTGGTCCCTGGTGCCAATATTTTCGCAGCTCAGGAGCAAACAATGTTACCTGTAATCCCTAAACAGACATTTCCCAGCTGTGCGTTTGACAATCACGTTACCTGTCTTTGGTGTGAGAGATTTTGCCGTTCGGCTCCTGGTACCTTCGAGGAAGAACTCGACTGGTGCGTAACCGTTCTGTAGAATTCAAGAGAGACACAATAGATGAGATGGGATGAGATAACGAGCTCTAACTCTGTGTATCGAAATGTTAATAACATAATTTATGAAAGAACAAGTAAATTAATACTATAAAGTGATATAACCTATAGCTAGGGCCTGAAGAGATGGATAGAAGAGTAGAAAAACAGATGGATGGATGAACGAAAGGATGGATGGACAGTCTGCCCAATAGATGGATAGATATATGCTTATATCTAAGGCCTGACTTTGGCTGAGTGTACACTATATACATGCTTTGCATGCATGGATGGATGGATGGAGTTATGGATGTATGGAGCTGTGGTTAGATGTACAGATGGATAGACGGATGGATGGATGGATGGATGGATGGAGGGATGAATGAAAGGATAGACAGACAAACTGCTGAATGGATGAATGGATGGACAGATGGATGGATGGAGTTGTGGTTGGATGAACAGATTGACAGATGGATGAATAAAAGAATGGACAGATGAACTGCTGGCTGGATGGATGGAGTGATGTATGTGGATATCTAGGGCCTGACTTTGGGTAAGTGTACATTGTATATATGCTTTGCATCCATGGATGGATGGCTGGATGAATGGATGGAGCTGTGGTTGAATGGACAGACTGACGGATAGGTGGATGGCTGGATGAATGGATGAATGGATGGAGTCATAGTTGAATGGACAGACTGATGGATGGATGGATGGATGGATGAATACAAGGATGGACACACTGCCTGCTGAATTGATGGATGGATGGATGGATAGATGGATGGATGGACGGCTAAAAGAATAGATGGCTGAAGGATTGAACATAAGGAATGGACAGATGAAAAGAATGGAAGGAATGAGTGTAAGGGGTGGATGGATGAAAGGGACAAATAGAAAGACAGACTATAGGATGGACAGTCTGATGGATGGGCAGACAGAAGGACAAATGAATGGAAGGATAGATGGATGCATTTAGGAATGAATAGTTACATAGATAGATAGATAGATAGATAGATAGATAGATAGTTTCTTACCCTCAGCATGGTCTTGACATATTCGGAGAAAACAGCCCAGTAGAGTTTATCTCCTCCAAACGAACGACGGATAAAAAACGCTCCTGACATGCGCAACATCTCTCCAACAAACTTCATGCTCATAAAATCTGGAACAGACGAGCGCAGGTCGGCCGAGTGCCATGTTTGTGTAAAACATTTAATGAATCAGGATCACAAAAATCCACATCAGCAGTGTGAACAGCATAAATAAGACTATTCGTATGAACGATACTCCACAGAGAATTAGCAGATACACACCCATTCCTGCAGCGATGACGGGCAGAGCCAGGTCGTAGGTGAACAGCACGTAGGACATCATCAGGAAGTCCATGTAGCTGCGGTGACTGGGCAGAAGCACCACCGGATGCTCCTGAATGGCCTGCTGAAGCTGGAAACAAGAATACAATGGAAATGATTTGTTAAATAACGTGAATAAAATCTGAAGTAGCCTAGCATTGTTTTGAGTATTGTCACCCATCAAGCTAAACAGTCATGTGATGATGCCTTAGTACTTCAGATTATGGTGTTTTTTTTTCATGGACTGACGATGGTGTAACTGACCTAAAATGTTTTATATACTTGCAATTCTAAATAAAGAAATGGAAGATAGATGGATGGATGGATGGATGGATGGACAGACGGATGGATAGAAGATTACACAGATGGATATATAATAGATGGATGAAAGCTTGGATAGATAGAAGAATATGTGGATGTGTGAGTGAATGAATAGAATGAAGATTACACAGAAAGATATATGATGGACAGATATATGGATGGGTGAGTTCACTGATAGATGTATGGGCTGGTGGTTGGATGGACAGATACAGGGTAGATGGATGGATGGATGGATGAACAGATGGACTGCTGAATGGATGAATGGAAGAATACGGATGCACAGACAGATGTATGGACTAATAGATGGATGGACTAGTGGGTGGTTGAACAAACAGATGTATGGATGGATGAATGGAAAGGTGGATGTATGGAAGAAGTTATAGACAGATGTACAGATGTATAGATAGACTGATGAAGGCATGGATGGATGAATGGAAAGACAGATAGACAGATGGATGGATGCATGGATGAAAGGATGGATTTAAGCTAGACAGATGGTTGGATGCATAAAGAGATGGATGAATGAAAGAATGGACGGACAGATGAATGGAGGAATGGAGGAAAGAATGGATATACATGTGGTTGGATGGACAACGGGAAGGATAGATGGAAGGAAGGAATACAAGGGATGGAAATGAAGAAGTTATAAATGGAAGGAACAGAAGGGGTAGATGGATGGATGGATGGATGGATGGATGGATGGATAGATGGATGGACAGATATAGATAAGAATATACAGATATGTGATGATGTATAGAAAGATGGATGGATGGATCCAAAATAAATGCAATTTTTTTCTGAACTTTTTAAACCAATCATCACGTATATCTTGCTCGGTACTCATTGCGTGTGTCGTTGATCTCAGTACGCGTTAAAGGCGCGTGATGAGCTGGACTCACTCTCTGGATGCCCTCCTCGTTGACCCGCACGCTACGGTACAGCGCTTTGAAGGCTTTGCTGAGCGTGAAGGCGAAGAAGCGGACGGTGCTGAGCTGCAAGCGGTGAGCCATTTCCTCCAGCACCTGAGACGCCTCCTCCCGTACGACCTCCGGAGCCTCGCCGCTCTCCACGGACACCTACAGAGAACAAGACAGAGCTGTAAAATCTAAAATCTTTCTCATCTGGGATCCACTCTGTGATGATCCACTCGGTGCTCCACGGCTTTAGACGCCGCCTGCACCTGTGCCTGCACCTGGTTGATGACGTATCGCAGGGACTCGGACTGCAGGACGAGGGTTTTGAGCATGCTGGCTTTACAGGGCAGCAGGTTTCTGTACACCGCAGGTGTGTAGCACTTCAGAGCGTATCTCAGATCACTGGAGTTCCTTCTCTCCTCAAGGATGTCCTCGAAATCATCCCTTTTCTTGGGGACTGGATCTCTGAGCTGCACATGAGCCACATTATTACACATGGATCATTCATATAAATAACACAGGGTAGATTCATTAAAATAATAATAATAATAATAATAATAATAAGAGTCATGGATTTCATAAGAGATTAAAATATTAAAAATTTTTAAGGTGCAGCATTATACAAGTCAAATATCATAGCAACAATAACAATAACAATAAATAAACAAGTAAATAGTGCACTTCATTGCAACACTGCAACCACTACCAAACTAGCAATGAGTTAAATTAGCCTTCCTCACCGAGTAGAGTACTTTGGACGCCATTTTGTGTCAAAACCTAACAAACCATGAGTGCTAGTCTTCCTCCAAATCACCAAAAAATCCACTGTAAAGTTGACAATTCAAACATTTCCCTTGCTAGCTACTCAACTGACCACACATGGGTGGTGTCAAAAATAACCGGCTCAATCCCAAATATCGTCCTCTGACAAACCTAGTGCCCTAGATCATCTATAAACGCCATTATGTCACTCACTATAGAGTGCGCGTATATAGGAAGTAAGAGCGGTTTAGAATTTAGCCCCTGGAGACAGGGTACTTCCTGGAAACGCGGCTGTTCTTACGGTGGCCGCGAGAGGACATTGCGCGAAATACGGAAGTAGGTGTAGGGGACCACGTGAAAAAAAGAGTGTGTTTGTGTGTTTTTCTGTCTTTTTTTTTTTTAAATGAAGATGAAGCCAACAAAAAGAGAAAGCGAAGAGGATTTCGATGTGGATCAGGATTTTTTAGATCGGATTCTGAACAAGCTGTACTATTTTGGTTAGTGCCCTTTAAACAAACCGGCTAATGCTAAGCTAGCTAACAGTAATGTTTATGTTTATCATTTCTATTTCTGCCTAGCGTGGTGTTCAATCATAGAAATAAAAAGAAATGAGTTATAAAATACTGTATAAATATTTAACATAATAATAATAATAATAATAATAATAATATATAAATACTGTATAATATTAATATAAAGTGGTGGCTCTTCATAATATACTAGAACAGAACAAGTTTATTTGAATAGAACAGAATAGAATTGAGTTCTTCAGCATGGAATATAATACTTCTATATAATACTAGAACAGAACAGGTTTAATAGAATAGAACAGAATAGAATTGAGTTCTTCAGCATGGTATATAATACTAGAACAGAACAGGACTATCTGAATAGAATAGAAGAGAATAGAATATGTTTCATGGAGTCAAATAGAAGAGTTTTATCAGAATAAACCAGATTCTATCACATTAGACTAGTTTTAACAGAGTAGAATAAAGTAGATTATTTTTTTTTTATCACAATAGAATCCAACTTTGTCAGAATAGTATTGAATAGTTTCACTAGAATTGAGTAGAATAGAATTTTATCAGAATAAACTAGAATGTTTTTTATCAGAATATATTTTTATTAGAATAGAAAAGATTTTATCGCAATAAAATATAATAGACAATTTTTAGAATAAACTACAATAGTTTTTTTTTTATTACAGTAGAATACCACTTTATCGGGAATAGAATAATATGGTTTTATTAGAATTGAACAGAATTTTATCACAATAAACTACAATATAATTTTTATCACAATAGAGTATAATAGAGTTTCATTAGAATAAAGTAGAATAGGTTTTTAATCACGATAGAATACAACTTTATCAGAATAGGATAGTTTTATTAGAATTGAATAGAATTTTATCACAATCAACGAATATGTTTTTAATCACAATAGAGTATAATGGAATTGCATTAGAATAAACTAGAATAGGTTTTTGTCACAATAGAATACAACTTTATAGAATAGGAGTAGAATAGAACGGTTTTACTAGAAGTGAATAGAATTTGATCACAATAAAGTAGAATTGATTTTTACCACAATAGAGTATAATAGAATTACATTCGAATAAACTAGAATAAGTTTTATCATAATAGAATACATCTTTATTTAAATAGAATAAGATGGTTTTATTAGAATAGAATAGAATTTTATCAGAATAAACTATAATAAATTGTTCTTCATAATAGAATTTTATCAGAATAGAATACATTATCACATTAGAATAGTTTCATTAAATAGATTTTAGTAGAATAGAGTAAAATAGAGTTTTATCAGAACAGAATAGAGATTTATCAGCATAGAATTTTTAGAATAGAGTTTTATCAGAATTATGTAGAAAGTAAGGGTTATATCTCGTTTCTTATGGAAAGAAAGACGCCTTTGGTCACGGCATCACAAACTATTTAACATATTTACAAAATTCTATCATTTCTATTGTGGACAGAATGAAGTGGTAGTGAGGAGTCATCAGGAAGGAAACAGTGATGGAGAAGATTCACTAGTATCAGTAGAAATGAGTCTAATAATGATGTGAACTCTTGTTCTCTCTCTCTCTCTCTCTCTCTCTCTCTCTCTCTCTCTCTGATCAGGAGATGGACCAGACGACAAGCCATCAAAGAAAAAGCATAAAAAGAGGAAACGGATGAAGCAGGAAGAGGAGGAGGAGGACATGACAGCACAGGAGGAGAATTTCGATAAGCTCGATTATGATAAAGACGACGCAAACGTGAGTCACGTGACCGACGCCGCCGGCGATGAAAGAATCTCTGCCTCGACGTCGGCCGACTCCGAGAGTTTAGAAAGAAAAGCGCCGGGTGTGGAGATCGTTACGTTTCAGGATCCACTGAAGAAGAATAAATTAAAACGAGCTCTCGAACCTGAAACCAAAGTAAGTAAAGTAAGCAGGAATGTGTATTCTTCTTTAAGAATTCCTGACTTTATTTCTAGATTATAGATACTATTTCTAAAAATGGATGGATATTTATATTCTGTCTGTGTGTTCTTAGCCAGCTGAAGGGAAGGAGAGAAAGAAAAACGAACCGGAACATGCTCTAAGCATGGAAAAGGTACCTTCACTTCGCAGCTCTATTACATCAAGTGTGCTCTGAGAATACATATTCAATATAAGAGTACCTGTGTGTGTGTGTGTGTGTGTGTGTGTGTGTGTGTGTGTGTGTGTGCGCGCCCCACAGGCTCGGCTGGACGTCCACCGGTTCGGCATCACGGGATTCCAGAAGCAACAGCAAAGAGTTTTCGAGCAGGACAGAGCCATCATGCTGGGAGCCAGGGTAGGGTTTTCCAAAATCCGAAAAAATTCTTACGGAAAAAAAAAAACACTTCCCCAAGGGGCGGGGCAAAATGATCACATGATGAATAAATTGTGTCAGAAAAGATTTCTGGTAGTATCTTTTTGTGTCGTTACTTTTATGACACTGGCTGATTGGATATTATAAAAAAAAATTTTTTTTGTAACTTCTTTCCCGTTTAATTAATTCGTAAGCGGTGAAATTATTACACTCGTAGATTTTTTTTCTACAGGTTTAAATGCTGCGTGATTTTGGGATGATGATGTTTTTCCACGATTCTTTGCAGTTTTGTAAATAACAGTTTATTTACGAAGCGTTGTAGCTGACGAGCGACGGCTCAGGTTCATTCTTTTAAATAATTACTGCACACTTGTATCGCAAATGTCGAAATCTTGATTAAAAAAATACCTGGTGTTTCATTGAATTTAATATGCAGTACATAATATTAAACATTTCTTCAGAGCAAATTTGTAGCTTTTCCTACGTTGTTTTTCCCTTTTTTTCTTCTGTAAACTCGCTTCAGATATGTGTCCCAAACCAGAAATCATACACACACACACACACACATTCTCACTTTCTCTCATTCTTCTGTATTTCCTTTTGCTCTTTTATCAGCCACCAAAGAAGGACTACATCAATTATAAAGTGTACCAGCAAATGATAAAGGAGAAAAAATCGAAAGAAAAGGAGGAGGAGGACAAATCGGTAAGAGTCTTTGAATGAGAATTGATCTTGAGATCTTGTGTGTGTGTGTGTGTGTTAAAGGGAATGTATGATTTATGGCTTTTAAATGATGTGTGTATGTGAGATACGACTAATATTCGTGTATCTTGACACGCAGGACACGCAGAAAAAGAAGAAGAAATCATCTGGAAAGCAAAAGTATGCTAAGTATTTATCATTATTTAATTCCAATGAATCTCTTTGATGAGGTGTTGAGTGTAAATTCAGACTGTATTCCGAATTCTTACTGTAATTCTAATAAATATTAAGAAAACATTACGCATGATTTGGTCGAAGTCTACACGGATACTGCATCTTTATTCCATTAAACTGTATATAGTTCATCAGTTATCAAATCGTTGTTTTTTTGGACGAAAAAAGACTTTCAGATTTTGGACTTTCTTCTCCAAGAAATGTCTTAGTACTGTGTGTTTTTTTATTTTTATTTTTATTTATTTTTTTTTTTTTATTGAACATGAAGGATATATGTACAGTACATATCTGTTTAGTAGAACTATAACTTTTGTTTGTTTGTTTGTTTGTTTGTTTTCAGGAATGTGAAACACAAATCCGGTTCCTCCGGCGCAGAACCGACGGGACACATGGGCCGCTTCAAGAACGGCATGCTGGTCCTGAGCTCGAAGGACATTCAGAAACTAAACAGCAAAGTGAGAAAGTGAACGAGCGAGAGAGAGAGAGAGAGAGAGAGAGAGAGGAATTTTGCTGCTTCAGTGCGAACTTCACCTGTAATCGAAATACATGATGCGCAGTGCATTATGGGTAGAGGTGAACGATATGGCAAGAAATATCACAATACTTGAGATAAACCCACTGATACTTGATGATGTCATATCACGATATTGAGATATGATCACGTTGCCCGGCGTTAATTACGGGAGTTTAAAGTGAGTGGAAATTGTTGTTGTGTTTTCTGTGTGAACATAAAGAATGGAAAAAAAATGAAACCCAGACCCGCGCTTCGGTCATCACAGTTTTACTCATTTATGAAAAAAGAGAGAGAAAAGACAACGCTTTTGTATTACACACTATAATTACAATGCAGTCGTAATGCGATATACAAACCACACGAAGGTACAAAACGTTCACATTGGCAGGAGAAGGAGTGAAACCAAGAGTAGAAAAACAAACAAAATAAATGAATCACGGCACATCATCTAAAACACAGGCTCTTAATTCACTCGGGGGGTTCAGCACGGTTCGGTCGAGATTAACTTCGTTTGTGGCGTGTTACAGAAAGGGGGTGTGTTTTCATCATTTTTTTGGAGGAAAAGTTTTTTTTTTTTTAAGACCAGACAGCTTTTCAGAAATCAAGCCACATCAAGCCATTGAATACGTATTAATGGATTGTTGAATTCGCATCATTTAAATATACAGCAGCAGGTTGCAGTCTTTGCATGTGACCGTGGTGCGCGCGCATTTCTGATGCAGGGACATTATCATCTCCCAAACTTTGCAGTATATCTTACAATAGAAATGGTTCTGTACATCATAGACACACTGTTTGCACTTACACTTTGCCTTTGTTTGTGGAAATCTATTAGATCTTTGTATCTGCAGAATGAATTTGTCATTAACTGTCCTGTCGGCTGCTCCTCCCCCGAGCATGGGGCAGCGTGAATCCTGGCCCACTGGGCCTCTATTTACGCTTATTACAGTTCTCACTTTTGAACACTAGGTGTAATACAATTGTGCAACATTTAGAAAGGTGGCAGATCAACAGAACATCAGCTTATATCTGTCAAATAGCAAAAAATTTTTAAGTAGTATTTCAACAGAATTGCAAATATATGGAGTTGCAAATGAGGATTTAGAACATTTTTACGAATAGCTGATATAAATGTCAGGGCTCACACATCTTTATTTATTTCTTTTGAATGAAGTCCTCATAATTCACCTTGTAAGATGAAACCGTCTCATTAAAGGAAAAGAAGTTTATCCAAGAAGCTGTTTAGCTGTGAATTTGTGATCTAATCATATAAAAGTGCCTGTTAAAGCAAAGTGATGCTGTAACAGAGATTTTTAGATACATAAGCAGCCCATAATTAAAGGGCCGGTCATCAAACACATCATGATAAAGTCTGTTTGCATTTCTGTAACACTTTTTTGCCATGAGGACTTTGAGAACTTTGGCACAGAAGATTTGATCCACACTGAGACGGAAACTCGCTATGAGTTAAACACGGTCCTTTTCCATCTCTCGCTATTTACTTACACCCATGTGCTGAGGTGCCTGAAGAAGTGTTGTAGTCTTTTTATAACTTCTACATACCTTATGACTAATTACAAAAGTTAAATGTATTTGAAAATTCCATTTTTTTGCAGTAACATTTTATAAATGTAAATAGTTTTTTTTAATTGCACAATTTATTTAGACTTTAATTGCAAAAATTTGGTATGATACTGACTATGACTCGTTTCTGTGCTGTTGTTGCTTAAGGCATAAGCAGTTGGTCAGAAAAAAATTCACAGCACATCTTGTAGCTTTCAGGCCACACCAGAGTGTGACGCTTCCACTTTGCATTTCATTACACTATATACAACACAAGTATAATATAAGATCATAAACCTCATGCTCAGGCCGTATTGGCGCCATCGTTTACCGCAGTGTACCATGCAAAATAAAACAACCTTCCCCACAATACTGTTAAACTATACAGCTTAGAAATCACACGAGGAGAAAAAGAAGGGTAGAGTATTAAATTGAAATAGAGAGAAATAAAGAAATTACTCTGGAATGTTAGTCAGTTTTTCCATATGTATCACAGTGTGAAAGGCTTCAGTCTCAGATCCTGAAGGACTAAATACGTGTCTAATTACAAGCAGCAAATGGTTTTCCTATATTTTTACACTATAAGTTTTACACTCTTCCAGAATATTCGTTTCCATCTGCGGTTTGTTCCTTTTGGCACATATAAAAGTACCACGTTATTACATGTGTGAAGTTCTTGAGAGTTTTGAGAGAACCTGACCAAAGATGGTCCTGTAAGGTCCTGTGTTCCAGACACAGGTTCAGCCTAGTACAGTAACTACGGCAGTGTAAAAGTTTAATCTGTGTCCGGAGCACCACCCAGCGGAGGATTTAAACCTGAGATCTGTGTAAGGTGTTTTAACCTTGTGGCGTTCTAAGAGTACTGTTGAAGGGTAGTTCCACCAGTTTGTCCAAACTTTACCACCAAATTGAGACCTTCTAGAAAGCCTACAAAGTAGGAAGGGGTCATGTGTCATCTATGTATACTCACAGGTTTTTTGGATGGTTAACTAAAAAGAAAACCCTCTTTTGGAAAGTTCTACACAGAATCTTTAAAGGTTCCCCATTTGGAATAAACCAAAGAATGCTTTAGGTTGCTAGAAGAAACCTATTTTTCTAGGATTGTAAGCAATGGCAACTGGAATCAAACAAGTATCATAGTTGTCTATGGGAAGAGTTGGGGGTTTTTTAAAACGAAAATTGGTCAGGGGTTTAAGAGTCATCCGGCTCACAAGAAAGTGAACACAAGTGTTCTGTAAGTGCAGAAGAATAGATGGTACAGTGGTGCCACCGAAGACGGCCCTTCTAGAAAGCCTAAGGGCCATGTGTCCTCCAAATAGAGTCTTAGAAAAAAAGGGTTTGTTTAAGAGTTATCCCCACTGTAAGACATGCATAGAAACTATTTTTCAATCCATTTAAGATTTATAAACCCCAACTGTTCTGTAAGAGCAGACAAATAGATGGTACAATGGTGTCACCAAAGAGGGACCTTCTAGAAAGCCTGAGGGCCATGTGTTCTCCAGGTACAGTCTTAGAAAAAAGGGTTCCTCACAGGTTCTTTGGATGGTTATGGTTTGTAGCTTGCTAAAAAGGAAACCCTCTGTTGTGAGGCTCCATAGAATCTTACGGGTTCCCCTACTGGGACAAACCAAAGAACCCTTCAGGCTACTAGATATAACCTTTTAAGTGATGGCAGCTGGGAATAAGCAAGTATCATTGATCTCGATCAGGAGTCAGTTTTTTTTTTTCTGAAGAAAGTTTGGTCAAGAGTTTGTTTAAGAGTCATCCTGATGGCAAAAAAAGCCTAGAAAATATTTTCAGTCTTTTTCAGGTCTACAGTCCCCAAATGTTGGTGCTAGTTCTGTAAATACAGAACAATAGACAGAAGAGAAGGATGAATGGGTCATGCCTCATCCACAATGGGTTCCCCACAGGTTCTTTGGATGGTTATGTGTTGTAGCTTAAACCCCTCTGTTTTGAGGTTCTGCGTAGAATCTTTAAGGGTTTCCCTAGTGGGACAAACCAAAGAATGCTTTGGGTTTCTACATGTAACCTTTAACCTAAATATGGAACAATCAATGGTATACCACCAAAGTGGAACCTTATAGCTTACTAAAATGCTCTGTTTTGAGGCTCTATATAGAATCCTTAAGGGTTCCCCTAATGGGACAAACAAAAAAAACCTTTGTAGGTGAGAGCAACTGGAAACAGGCAAGTATTGTTGATCTTGATGGGAACAGCCAGGGTTTTCAGGTAATACAATAGTGCATCAAATAGATACCACTTTAGTAATTTACTGGCTAAATAAATATCCCAGCATTGTTTAGTAGCTCACCTTTCTGTTTGACCACTAGGTATTTGCCAATTTTACACAGCTTCCAGAGATTCAATATGCTAATCCAAGTTTGAGTTGAAATTTGGTCAAGTTGACTAAAGCATGAAAACTGTATATCACAGTTGCCACTTGGTAAAAATGCTGGCTATGCTGAGTTGATACATCACACTGTATATAGCAAGTAGGTCATGTTGCTGGTTAGTCAATCTGACCCCAATGAAAGCTTACCAAGCAGAATTTCACCATTAAATGCTTCAGCATCTACATCAGCTAAACATTTATAACCAGGTTAAGCTTACATTTTGAAGAACACGATGGATGAAGTTTGGATAAACAGACATAACTCTCCTTCAAAGCGTACTGCTCCTGTAGGGAACGCCGCCTGGGATGAGTTTACTGTAAACACACTGATTTTTGATTGTACACACTGAGATTCCATTAAGAATGCAGAAAAAAACTAATATATTTGAGATGTACTATAGTTTTTAAAAAGTCCTTTTTGATCTCCAACCAAATGGCGTTGAGCAGCGGCTTGCCTCGTGAAGAAAAAAGAACCCAGAGGTACAACCCAGACGTACCGCATTCCCACAGGTCAGAGGTTGTTATTTGATGTTCTTTGGTACTTCTAAGCCTGTGATTAGGGTCACCTACAAAATATAGAAAAGTCTCATTGTAACATTTTTTATGGTTATGATTCTGTCCAGACAAAGACACCATCCAAAAAGAGGACCAGCCAATCAATGGAGCATGCTGTGAAACAGACTTGATTACATGCCCCAAAGTGTTTTATTCTTTTAGAATTTGGTGTAAGGGGCACATCATACTTTTTTTTAATCTATTTATAGTTACATTTATTGTTGTGGAATGTCCAGGAAACAATTTTTGTTGTTTTTTTCCCTTTAATCTGTAGAAAAAGTGAGGTTATGAGCAAGCAACCACACCTGTACGTTGCGGTTGAGGCTGACCGCAGGCATAAACACACCCTCCATGTTCTCGAAGGCCACAGGGCCGTGCTGTTCTTTGTTGATGAAAAATGTGAGAGTGTGTTTCATCAGGTCCAGCAGAACACCAACAGTCGACCCTTTGGTTATTCCCCCCTCAGCTCTGGAGAGGTGGAGAGAGAAATATTGAGAAATAATTTATGAGAAAGTTAGAATCTTTAAGGTAGATACACTTTAGCTTAAGTTTTGTAGCAGGGGCTAAGGTAATTTTGTCCAAACTCTACCTCAGTCTCTGAGGAACAACAACAGTGTAGCCACAGTCTTAGGGTTCTTTGGCTAGTTAAGGAATCTTAGCTTTCAAGGGTTTCAAGGGTTCTACTTGTAAAAAATGAGAAATCCCTTTGTTGTAGGGTTCTGCATACAACCAAAACCAAAGAATCCTTAAAGTTGCTTGATGGAAGCACCTAAGATGGATATATCTACTAGAGTAGGGGCTCCCAAAGCTGTGGAAACATGTCTACAGACCAGTTTCCTGTGGAGAAAGCATTGGATCACTGGCGTCTCAATGCTTGACCTCTAAACCACCTACCTGTTGGTGTGCGAGTTGTTATGCATGAACCACGAACGGTTGTTGTCCACATACATGGCCCAGGCCTTATCATCTTTCCCCAGCATAGCGTCCTTCGCCGTGTTAATGCGCGCCACACCAAACGCAGGGTCCGGGTGGTTATCATAGCGATCGATGCTGAGCTCCCAGTAATGAACCCCTTTGGAGAAAGCAGCCGTTCCGAGCACCACGCGGTCGTCGTAGCTGTTGCAGCTTACTGTCTGGTTTTCGTTGGAGAGAACGATGTCTCTGTGCGCTGAGTTAGGGTCAAAAGTGAACCAGGCAACTGCCAAAGAAACAGTGACATAGAGACAAGATCATAAAATGGGTTTTGGTAGCTCAGTGGTTGTGAGTTGAAATCTGCCAGAAATCCAGAGATTTCAACATTATGTAACTTCTGCATGGGCTAATCAGTGAAAGTGTAAGATCCTTAGTGCAAACTAAGAGTTAGTTTTCCTTAGGCAATAATTACTGCTGCTCAGTAGGGGTCCTTCTTGTTTATGATCAGGAAGAGTGATAATAAGCAGAGAAAACGAGTGGATGAAAATGAGAGACACAAACCATCGGATGTCTTTAAGACCACGGTCTTGCTGTAAGCCCCGACTCCGATGGAGTTGTAGGCTTTGACCCGAGCGTTGTAGGAGCTGTTAAAGTGGAGACCATCCACCGTGCACACCGTCTCCTTCCCCACGTACACCTCCTGAGATAGAGAGAAAGAAGAGAGGGGAAACACTTGGTAAAGATGTAAAAATATGCAGCATGTTTGCTATTAATTATAAATTCAGAGATGAAACAAAATGTTCTGAACTCATGAGAGAAAACATCACAGAATCTTCTGTCCTGGGCATTTCAGAGAAAAAAAAAAGTGCTTCACAGATTTGTGTGAAATAAAATCTACAAAGTTCATTTCCAGTGAATGTGTTTGAAAGATGTCCATGATGGACAAAGTGATGCTGGTTGGGGAAAATAATTAAAAACGGGATCATGTGATGAAGTGGAGTTACTTTTCCTAACACGAAGTTGATTATTTTCTTATAACAGCATGTCCCCTTACAGTACATCAGAGCAATTTTACTAAAGAATGACAATTTTTTATCCATTTATAGTTATGTAATGTTGTGGAACATCTGAGAATCAAGTGAGTTCCTGTTATCACTAATTCAACTTCTTCTTAAAGCAAACCTCACCAAATCAAGGATTGTACAAGCATGCTCATTAGAATATTAGACCACACCCACCTAGCTATTTCTTAGATTGAACCAATCAGCACCTTTTGCTAGTGTTTGAGCAGTGTTCATATTTTATACATATACAGTATAGTTACATATATGATCCTTTCTTTCTCTTGTTTTGTTGGAGGTTTAAAATCTTCATACAGAAGCTTTTTACACACCCGATATTGTCCACCGTTTCCATCGTCCAGCTCCAGGATGTAGCCCTCCATAGGCAGCGGCTGGGGTGTAATTATCCTCCAGGCCAGAGTGGCGCTGTTGTTTCGCAGGCAACACTTCTCCAGCTCCAGTAAAGGAGCAGGAGGGACTCCAGGGTTCTCTGCTAAAATACACAATGATTTAGCGCATCATATTTGTGTTTAAGAAGAAGCCAAGAGAGATACAGTGCTGTTCGAGGGTAAAAGTGTTGGGGTGAGGGTGAGGTAACATGCATGAGGGCAGGCTGTGGCTCAGAGCGCGGATGTTGTGGTGGAAGCTGCCTTTCTGTGCTGATCACTTGAATGATTATTAAAGGGAAAGCTTGAGAATAAATATTAGTATTATGTCTGAGAGTAAAAAAAAGTGAGATAGTTTCCTACATACGATGAGCACGATACTAATATTCATAACCATTTATAGCTAGTTAGCATTCTTGCTAGGACGTCGGCCATCTTATGAAACATAGCAAACTCTTTTAACACTGAAATTTCAAATACTGTTGTAATGAAATAAAGCATATAGCACATTTCTTTAGCATCCATTATTTGTCTTCCAGACTCATTTTTCTAATTTACGCATGCTGCTTTTGATACAATTAAACCAAGAACTAGCCGATTACCTAGCAAGTTATTCATGTAATCCATTCATTAACATTGTCGCTAGCTCTTAGCACATTTATAACATTCTGAACTCTGTCCCAGAAGAGAAAATAAACAGTGAGCTTTTTAAAGTTGTCTCTGTGACCATTACGTGTTAGAATAGACTCTAAAAAAGAACCACTGAATCAAATGTTAGCATGCTAACCTGGTTAACCAGACACTAAAGGACAAAAAGGAGTCATGGCCCTAGCTTTAATTTACTAATAGTCACATTAGCACTTGCTAAGCAATCCCTGTAATGTCAGGAACTGGAAAAGAGAGGGATGTTTATGTACACAGTGGTGTGCTAATCAGTAATTAAGTGATTAGCAAGCTATTTACGGATCAGCATAGGAAGGTAGCGTGATATCCTAAACAGGAAGGGAAGAGGGATATTTCAGGTGGAACAACCCTGCTAAAAAAAAAAACAACAGAAACCATCACAGAAATTCTAATGGTTTCCATTACAAATACCATTACAAACCATCAGCTAACCATTAAAACCATTATCGTTATTGGTCCTTAATGGTATCCACTAGACATAACATGCCATCAATAGAAGGCAACAAATTACCAGTAGAGACCCACAGGGACCATTAGAGTTTCCATTAACACCAATACAATTCCCATTATAACCATTAAAACCAATACAATTCCTGTTAAAACCATTAAAACCAATACAATTCCTATTAAAACCATTAAAACCAATACAATTCCCATTATAACCATTGAAACCAATAGAATTCCCATTATAACCATTAAAACCAATACAATTCCCATTATAACCATTAAAACCAATACAATTCCTATTAAAACCATTAAAACCAATACAATTCCCATTATAACCATTGAAACCAATAGAATTCCCATTATAACCATTAAAATCATTACAAATTCTATTGTTTCTATTTTTCTTTTTTCAGCAGGGAACACACTCGAGGTTCTGAAATACCTCCTGCGCTTTGCGTCTCTTTCTGGACGCCTGCATGTTTTTGTCTCAGTAACGGAGACTCCTGAGTGTGAGAATCTGAAACATGATATGGAACAAAGCGAATGGTGTGTTTAAAGCTGGAAACAAACTGAGGGATTATGGGACATTTATTTGAGGTGAGTGTCCCTAAGAGTATGCAGAATTGATGAAAGATGATACGAAGTGCAATTACAACATTTTCTGTGCATGTGTGTGTGTGTGTGTTATACCCCGGCCCTGGATAAGGTCGAGTTGTAGGATGGCCTGCAGCAGAGGGTCAGTGTTGAGGCTCAGGTTGAACTCGGGGCAAACCTTCGGCTCCAGAGCGCCTTTCACCCACTGATCCTGAGAGAGCTGAACACGTTTAATCAACGCATCCGAGATCTGGCAGAGAGGTAGGAAGAGAGAGAGACAGAGAGAGAATTATAGAAAATAGAAAATAAAATATATATTTAAAAAAAAAACAATTACATGACATTTAAATGAAAATGTTAACATTTTTTTTAATCTGTTTATTATTGGTCTTAGATTATGTGGAGCGTCTGCCGTTAAAGTCCCTGTGTGTGAGCTGTTACTATAGAAACCGTAACGTATTAGAACAAACGCATTAATATGCACATCTGTCGTTCATGTTACAGTTGTTATACGAAAATAATGCACACGTTCTGACCAATCAGATTCAACAATCCAAGCGGCCTATAATATAAAAAAGAATGAAAAGAGCAAAGAATGTGGTGGTTGTTGTTGTTGTTGTTCTTCTTCTTCTTCTTCTTATTATTATTATTATAGCATGATTATTATACCCAAATTTGCTTAAATAAATAAATAAATAAATAAAATTATTATTATTATTATTATAGCACAGTTATTATACCCACATTTGCTTAAACAAACAAACAAATAAATGAATAAATAAATAAATAAATAAATTCTTATTCTTTGTATTATTATTGCTGTTGTTTTTGTTGGTGTTGGTGGTGTGTTGTTGCTATTATTATTATTATTATTATTATTATTATTAATAATAATAATAATAATAATAATATAGCACAGTTATTATACCAAAATTTGCTTAAATAAATAAATAAATATTCTTTTTATTATTATTATTGATGGTGGTGGTCATGGTGTGTTGTTGCTATTATGATTATTATTATTATTATTATTATTATTATTATTTATATAACATGGTTATTATACCCAAATTTGCTTAAATAAATAAATAAATAAATTCTTTTTATTATTATTATTATTATTGTTGTTGTTATTTTTGTTGTTGATGGTGGTGGTGGTGTATTGTTGCTATTATTATTATTATTATTATTAATTTATTTATTTTTTAATTTATTTATTTTTTAAATGTAGCATGGTTATTATACCCAAATTTGTTTACACAGATAAATAAATAAACAGCTACAAGTGCTGCAGAGAGAACACAAAACTCTTGAGATTTCTTTGTCTCTAATATAAATTATTCATGCATTTTTCCAGGAGTTATTGTGTATAGAACAAAGCTTTTGATTTTTTTTTCTCCTTTTGGTGCTGTAGAGTCTTCTTCTCCTCTTTAGTAAAGATCAGACTGCAGGAGAACAGCGGGATCTCACAGAGACGAGTCCAAAAAGACAGAGATCAATTCTTCATAAAACTTTCAGTTGAGCATCAGGCCTTCCTGAGCGGCCTTCAGATCACATTTCATCTCTATCACTTCTATTAAAGCTGAATTATTAATGCAGGGTAATGCAGGCTGAGGAACAGCGGACCTGGGTGTGTGTGTGTGTGTGTGAGAGTGTGTGTGTGTGTGTGTGTGTGTCAGTCAGGAGGAAGAAGTTGCTGATGTTTAATCTCATGACATCTTCTCACATTTCATCCAATCACATGCCAGTGAACTTAACACCAATAAATCATTCCTGTTCAATCAATGTGTCTGTCTCTCCCTCTATCTCTCCCTCTATCTCTCTGTCTCTCCCTCTATCTCTCTGTCTCTCTCTCTGTCTCTTTTGTTTTCTACCAAATATAAATCGTCCCTCTTCATTCTCTGTTTCTTCCTCCAGACCTCTCACCGTCTCTGTTTCTCTCTGTCTCTTTTCCCCCTCTCTATATTTCTGTCCCTCCCTCCATTTTATCTATACTTTTTCATCCATCTTTCATTTTTCTTCTCTGTACCCTTCCCTCCAAATGTCATTCTCATTTATCTCTCTTTGTCCTTCTCTGTCCAAACCTCTCCCCTTCTTCCTCAATCTCTATTCCTTTGTTCATCTTTTTCCACCTCTCTTTCTCTTCCTTTATCTTTCCTTCTTTCTCTCTGTCTCCAAGTCTCCACCTTTCTTTCTCTTTCTGTCTCCCACACCAAACCTCCCTTGCTCTTGTATTTTTCCATCTGTCCCTCTAGTGTTTTCTCAATCCTTCCTTCCTTCCCTTCTTCTTTCCTTTCACTTGTTTATTCTTTCTTCCTTTCCATCCTCCTTTTCTCCCTTCCTTCTTTCCTTCCTCCATTTTTCCTTATTTCCACCTTGCCTTTCTTCCTTCCTTTCTTCCTTTCTTACTTCTTCCTTCCTTTCTTCCTCCTTTTGTCCCTTCCTTCTTTACTTCCTTCCATTCTTCCTTCTTTCCTTCCAGAATTTTTCCTTATTTCCTTCTTTGCTTCCTGCCTCTCTGCCTTCCACCCTTCCTTGCTTTCTTACTTCTTCCTTCCTTTCTTCCTCCTTTCGTTCCTTTATTCCTTCCTTCTTTTTTTCCTCCTTCCATCCTTTCTTTCCTTTCTTCCTTAGTTCCTTCACTACTTCCTTTCCTTTTTTTCCTTTCCTTCTTCCTCCTTCCTTCTTTCTCTTCCCCTGTATGTGTATACGTTTGCGTGCAGGCGGGTGCATGTGTGTGTGTGTGTGTGTGTGTACGCGTGCATGCATGCGTGTGTGTGGGTGTGCGTGCGTGCGTGAGTGTGTGTGTGTGTGTGTGTGTGTGTAACTGCGGTTACCAGTAGGAAACCACTCGGGTCGTTCTCCTTGATGACCTCCAGGCAGAACTCCATCATGCCGGTGGTCTGTCTCAGCTTCATAGTGCAGTGTGTGATCTGGTCTCTCACCGTCTGCAAGCACGCACACACACACACACACACACACACACACGTAAATTAGATGTATATAAGGGTAAATTGGGGCATGTCGTATGCATAAGACATGAAAATAAGAGATTAGTGGGAACTTGTTTCCATGGAGCTCGAGCTGATTCATCATTCACACTCAAATCACCACTCAGTGAAGTTTTAATGAATCACACACATATTCCTTCATCTCTCTCTCTCTCTCTCTCTCTCTCTCTCTCTCTCTCTCTCTCTGACTAATGCAGAATAGAGGTTTGCTTCATCATGGACTCACCCAGCCATTTTATTAGGCATCAATTTTCCTCTATATTAATTATATAATTATATAATTGCTCGCCTGTCAGATGCCCTCCGGTTAAAAATAAACGCTTGAACTATTTTAAGATGCATTTAATAAATAAAAGAGGAAAACCCTGTTCCTGTGGCTTCCCAGTTCCCCAGTGTTTAATAATGTAGCGTTAAAAAAGAACAGCATAATTCTTAAGTAATATGTTTTACTGTATGTTGTAACGATCTGGGGGGGAAAAACGAAAAGAGTATTATCATTTTGTAATTATAATTATTAGCGAGATCATATTTACGGCAATCTTTCTATCTTCTAGAAAGATCTTTTTTTACTGGTCCATGGATGCATGATGTGTATGACAGAAATATAGAGGTTATCTCTATAAGCTGGATCATGTGACCTCTATCTTTTGTACCGTGTTTATTGTGGAATAAGACGTTCTCAGCTTCAGCTCAATAGCTCTGCAGCTCCTGCACTCCAGACAGATAATGAACATGCTTGCTAATTAGCTAAAGGGCTAAATGAGTGTGTTCAGTCAGGAGGAAAAAATATACACACATATACACACACACACACACACTTTAACATGTGTAATTATGGTGCAGTTGGCAAGCCTGAAGCTCTCACAATCCTTATTACTAACACACTATTGAGACTTAATAAAGAAGGGCATTGTGGGTAGTGTTGATAAGACGGTCATCGAGTGAGTCTGGGGAGGAAGGGACGAGCTTGTCGTCTGGCTAAGAATTTCATTACAACATGCTCTGATAGCGATCCTCCGGCGGAGACGATTTATTAGCGCATGAAATGAAATAAAGGAGAACTCAATTTCCCAACACTGTGGCAGAAACTCCTCCATTGTAACCATCCCTCCATCTCCGTCTCGGCTGCACCGTACGGTTAGACGGAGTCATGTGACCCAGACATGGTTTAATCCCTCCATCTGTGAGGTTTGTTTAGCGTAAACAAATATTTAATTTATGTGTGCTTTCTGATATGAATTTGATTGTTGGATTATGTCATCGTGTGGCCCGGTTACAAAACGAGTCCAAAATGAGCTAATTCTCTAAATCTGACCCAAAAATCAAACCCAAATGTAAAATCCAGCCAAATGTAGAGTATTATTTACAAAGTAACATACATACGATAAATTATACATAAACAGTTCTTTTGCCAAAGTCCTAAATTTGTCTTGTATTACTATTTAGATATTATTATTATTAGTAGTAGTAGTAGTAGTAGTATTAGTATTAGTATTATTATTATTATTATTACTAGCATTAATAGTAGTAGTAAAATATGATTATAGATCATAATATAGATATTATTACATCTTGTGGCAGATTTCACATTTCTTTCTTCTCTTGTATACACATCCTGGAACGTCACAAAGACCCAAATTGAGGAAAAAAAAGTCACCAAATATTACTAGACTAAATATTCCTATAATACTATTACTATATTCACACTTTAAAAAAATCACTGACCGGACCTTTAACGTGACGTACAATCTATCACATAAAACATCTCAGCATTTAGCTCTCACTTAGCTAGAGCATGTTTTTTTGTTCAATTCTGTGAAGATCAGTTTTATAGCCGCTTGTTTTTGCTCATCAGGAAAGCAGACGCCAAATAAAACAAGGAATCAAAATGACAGTCGTTCTAGTGTACAGAATTGCCTTTCTCTGCTGGTTATCATATTACGCATATATATGCATAGATTTCTGCAGGTTATTGATATTAGATATAACAAGATGACAAGAAAGAGATGACAGTTTTACAAGAGGATGATATTGTGATATTGTGTCTTTTGTGTTACCCATAAATTCAAGGCCTTTAAATGAGCTGAATTAAAAAAATATATCCTACTGCTGTTAATAATGAGTGAACCCGGTAGGCATTGATTAGCAACATGCGAATGAATCACAGTAAATGGTGGATGATAGCTATAATTATTAGCCATGTTAGCGGAGGAGGTCAGACCGTCAGGTATTAGAGTGTCACGGTTGTCGTATGGAGTGTCATGGCTGTCATAATGCTGTTTCTGGGGACATGGAGTCTTGTCACAAGAGATTAGGAATCATTCTGACAGGGAGCCCTGAGGGAGTTCATTTGAGAGAGAGAGAGAGAGAGAGAGAGAGAGAGTGAGTGTGTGTGTGTGTGTGTGTTAGCTGTGTGTTAGCCCACCTTCAGCTTGCTCTCTTTCTCCTTTGTGACCTTGGTGAGCAGCTTGGCTTTCTGCCGTGTGAGCGCTTCAATCAGGGCATCACACTGGGCCACCAGACATGCTTCAAACTCCACGCCGTTCTCCTATGAAACACACACACACACACACACATACACTGAAAATTATAGCTTACACGATAAAATAATTAATGTGACACAAGACAAATTGATACCAATATTATTACCAACATTAATTTCAGCCCAAAGTCATTTTCATGTAGAGTTTTAGTCCTTTACATCAGAAATATCATGTACATGTGCACATGCTGTTTACTGTGTGTTTCCCAAAAGCACAATCACGCCCAGGATACACTGATTACATTTTTATGAATGTCTATTAAGATCAGATTTTTGGATAATAAACAAAAAACATCAGTCATATAGTGTATATCTGTGTGTATTTATATATATATATATATATATATATATATATATATATATATATATATATATATATATATATATATATATATATATATATATATATATATATATATATAATTTTAACATCATTTGGAAAACGGACACTGGCTGTTTTAGATCAGTGTATTCGAGTTAGAATAAAGCTAGCAAATGTTTTCTAATGAATAAATAAATTAATATAAATACATATTTTCTATTCTCATTGGTAAGACGTTGATTAATTTTCTATAACAGCAGTTCTGACAGTGAGTGCAACTGCAAATCACGGATTTATAATAATGCGCTCGTTCTAATACGTTATCGTTTCTATAGAAACAGCTTACACGGGGTGTATTTAGCTTTATTGGAAGGAGTCTCCAGTGTCAGCGCTTTGTAACTTTACATTTTCTGACATCTTCCGGAGTTTATCTATAGCTGCTATAACGGAAGTGATGAAGCCCAGAACTTGTTTTATGGGAGTTCCACAACATTATACGCAACTATAAACAGTGTTAGCTAGCTAGTTAAGCATTTCTCAAGCCAGAACTCTGCAATTTATGCAAAAGAGAGGTGAAATGATGTGACCAATGGGGTACTTGCACTCAGACTCCGTTTATTCCGTTTTGCAATAGCGTATATCTTGTGTCTCCGGGAGCACTGTTTACATTCGGCGAGACAGAAACATCTAACGTTTGGTTTTTTTCAGTCTTACAATAAAGTCACAGTGTTTGGTAATGTCAGCTTGGGTGCTCATTTCTATCAATAAGTATTTTCTTACCTTCATAGTAGTTTATGTATGACGAAGCATACAGTCTGATGCCTTTCTATCTAGTTATCTGGCCTAGTCTATACTGCACTAGCCTGGAACTGGAAACCGCAGGATGTCCGGCCCACTAGCGATTAACGTACAGCGAAAACATTCCCTATACTTCCAAATCCTATACTTCCAGAAAGAGCTCCATCTTCACTCTTCCTCCTTTCCTGTGTTTAGTGTCTGGTTCTCTCGCATGCTACCACACTCATCTTCTCCCACGCTCACGACGAACAGGGAAAAAAAGCGTCATGTAGGAGGTTTGAAACACAGCCGATCATTCATAAAGCCTGAATATAGAGCCTGGTTCGGGGTTTGAAACTTCAGCCTACGACTCCGACACACACACACCTACACACACATGTCCAGGTCTGACGCAGAGCACTGGGTGAGTCACTGGGTGAGTCGGAGGATGAGGGCTAGATTTGGTGGAGAGGAGGAGGAAGCAGTATTTACAGGATGAGACATTTAGTGAAGATATGTAGGGATTTCCGTGAGGGGGATGTTAATATGGCTGCGTAAATGTGTGTGTGTGTGTGTGTGTGAGAGAGAGAGAGAGAGAGAGAGAGAGGGAGGATTTTTTTTTAAGTAACTGGGAGGAAATCCCTTGAGCCAATTACACCTATAAAGCCATTTCTTCAACACTATATTCAGTTATTTTTATTTAATTTCATTTTTATAGCTGTTTTTTTTTCCCCTGCCTTGCAACTGCTAGCTGGCTAATGTTATGCTATCATATTATGTCTTTAAAACCAGAAGCTAGGAAGCTATAGCGCTAGGTCAGTTAGTAAGCTAACCAACATTAGCGTAGTAAGTTAGCTAACACTGGGGTAAGCTAGCAAATATTAGGTGAACTTTTTATGTTAGTTTACCTCAAAGTTAGCTAACCTACTACCCTAATGTTAGTTAGCTTACTAACTGAAATAGCGCCATAGCTTCCTAGCTTCTGGTTTTATTATTGTGTGACTGAAATAAGTAGCTGAGTTTGCTAACATAAGCTAACAACTATGTTGTGTAATTAGAAGTGTTTGCTAACTAGCGATATTCAAATTCAAATGCTTTATGACTACAGGCTACAGCAGCTGCATACACACTCATGTAGCTGTATATGTTGAGCTGGTATGACCAGACAGAAATAATCCAGTGTGTGTGTGTGTGTGTGTGTGTGTGTGTGAGAGAGAGAGAGAGAGAGAGAGAGAGAGAGAGAGAGAAAGTGTCCCAGTAGACTGCAGTAAAAAGCTGATTACAGTGGCACTGTCAGAGAGCACGCTAACATGGATGTGCAGACCCTCACACACACACACACACACACACTCTCGCTCTCTCTCGGACTAAAAATAAGCCAGACCATCTCAAATCCAGCCTGCTCCAGATACATCTAACGTGTATGTGTTAAATATTTATGTTCAGTGCTTTCATGTTAAAGAGTGTGAATCATCGCATGACTGATTCTGTTCATATGTGATTACTGAAATTTCAGACGCTTTCACTTGGAGGAACTTGTTCACAGAGGCATAACCGACGTCTGAACATCAGCAGCTGGCTGTGTATCTCTCTTTCTGTGATAATATAATGTGTATCTCGGTGCGGGATCAGTGATCCAGTGAATGCTAAATTACTGACTCAGCTACTACTTCAATATAATTTAGTTTAGAAATGTTTCTGGGCAATGCAGTCTTCTGTAATACGATTCTGCAGTTTAGCATTGGAAAATGATTTCATTTTAATTCTATTATATTATTTAGACTGTGCGTGGAGTTTGCATGTTCTCCCTGTGCTTTGGGGTTTTCCTCTGGGTACTCCGGTTTCCTTCCCCAGTCTAAAAACATGCGTTGTAGGTTGATATGCATTTCCAAATTGTCCGTAGTGTGTGAGTGGGTGTGCGATTGTGCCCTGCGATGGGTTGGCACCCCGTCCAGGCTCCCCCCCGCGACCCTGTGTAGGATAAGCAGTATGGAAAATGTATGGATGGAATGGATATTATTCAGACTTACCAACCCTGAGAAGCAAGACTACGAGATCCGGACGTGTAAAAACCTTTTCAATATAGTTCTTTCACAAATCATTTGTCTAAGTTAGAAACTGTAGTGCACATATATACAGGGTTTTCCAGTAACCACTGTACGTTTGGGGGTGGGAGGTGAGCTGCTTGCCTGGTACTGTAAAACCCCATATAGACACACTGGGGAGACCCACAATGCTAAACACACTGACGAGCTCTGTCTCTTTTAAAACCGTCTGCTGTCGTCGTGATTGTCGTCATTATCTGCATCTCAAATCCAAAACGATGACCCCACATTCAAAAGTAATAATCTAGAAAATCCTGAAAACTGATATGCTCCAGAGACATTTGGTAGCTTTGAAAGCTACATGAGACATTTTTTAAAATTCAAAGATAAACCATAATAAGAAAACATTTAGTTTTAGTACTCAATAACTGTGCGATTTGAGACACAATGCTAGTTCGTTTAGTCATTTGTGTACACAGTGTCACATGGGGCTGTACTGCCCCCTATTATTTACGTTGGTATTGCACCACGTGGACACATAGTCTTAATTTCTGAGGATGTGCACAGGCGACACTCCAAACGACCACAGGAAACACGTGGCAGTCATCTTGTGTACATGTACGCATAGTGAAAAGCAAGTATAATCCAGGCTTTGCTTGTTAAAATGCATAGCCATCTCCAAATCTATTGGCACCCTTCACAAACTGAGCCAGAAGTAACAATGAAACAAACAATTAGGGGAAAGTACTGCTCAGAAACTCACACTACACATGAGACTGCAATGAGACAAAGGAGTATACAGGTCTATGAAGACAAACTAAACTCAGAACAGGTGCACGCATTAGGTAACAGTCCAGTGACTGGACAGGAGTGGAGACAGGACCACAACACTAGCACATGGCAGTGTGCTGCAGTGGTGTCCTAGTAGCTTACATGTAATCCAATACCATTCCATGACTTTAGATCTTACTTTTTGTGTGTCTTTTTTTTATCTGTTCTGGATAATTAATACGATTTTTCCAGATTTATCAAGATTTTTGTAGTGTGACGCCTATTCGGTTTTAATTCCTGATAACAATAATGTATAAAATCAAAACTGTACCTGGATCTGTTGGAGCAGGTTCTTCAGCTGCACCAGGAACTCCTTGGCATCCTTCGCTTTATCGGACACGCCATTCAATGCCTGAGACAACTGGCACTGCAGATAACACACACAAGCACAAAATTATTGTTTCGTTCACATTGTCTAAAACAAATTCAGCTATAATCAGTTCATTTACATGGAACCCATTTATACCGCTGTTGACAACGACTTGACAATGATTCCATTTGCAATCAAACTCGAGTGTGCCATGACTAAGAGACAGAATGAGGAAAAATAATGGCACCCATAATGAATGAGTGAATGCCAGCAGATCCAAAGAGTCCATCAGGGCACTGAGCTCCACTAGATAAAGCAATGAATTCCTAAAAATCCCCCATCTTCCCATTCCAGCCAACAGCATCAATCCCAAAACCCTGAGCTGCATCTGTCTGCTGGCACGTTCTTAGATAATCTTCTCTATTCAGACTCAGATGCCAAATCGATTAGACGCCAGCACTGGAGCATCTCATTTTAAAAACGAGTCACGAAAGAGCAGGTACAGCAGGTGATTCCTGATGGACTAAACATAGAGGTCATAACGTGATGTAGTTTTTTAAAAATACATTTTAAAAATTGGCCCATAATAGACTCGCTGGCACCATAATTCCAGATAATATGAACACACAATAAAACCTCTTGCCAAGTAAGGCTTAAGTGTCCACTAATGGCTTTTCATCCACCTGCTTTTTTCTGAATTTTTAATTTGCTTGTAAATAAACTTGAATACAGACAGCAGAAATATAATTAAGTTATAAAGCATAATGGGTAGTTACTGTTACCTCTATGAAGTTGATTATTTTCCAATAACAGCACACTGTGAATTGATTTATTCCTCCTATACCACGGCAATTTGTCAATAAGTACAATTTTCTCATTTATTCAACTTATAGTTACATTTAATGTTGTGTGTGAAACAGTGAAACAAATTAGTTCCTGTGATTACTTATGGGATATAAACAGTCATCCTTTCACCAGCCTCTCTTTTTTCTTGAAATTGGAGACTCCTTCACATGCTCCTCCCAAAAATCTTCTGACCAATCACAATTATGAATTCAACAGCGCTGTGCTAATATTTAAATATCATTTTTTTAATGTTTTGTCTGAGATGGAAAGACGCAATAAATGGAGACTTCTCCTTATTAGACTTCTCAGAAATTTGCTTCAAATTAGTGAAACATTTGGACAAAATACATCTTTAGACATCAGTGGTATAATAATGAATGAAGGAAACATGCTAGCAGACATTCATTAGAAAGTACAGTCCATTACTGTGTGTAGCAGTTGTGAGTGAATGTGTAATAATTTGACCCTTTTGGATATTTAGCATTTTACCCAGCACTGCTCCAGGACTCATGAACTCCTTACTGATAATAAATGATGATTGTTCACTCCTACCAGACCCTTGGACCCAATCCATACTCATACACGCACACACACTTTTTTCCCACCTGCTCCTCTTCCTTTGGGCCACCCAGTGATCAGCAGGATCTTAAACCAGTCCACACACACATTCAGACACACTCCTCCTCACTCCATTAACGTGCCATCTGCCTTGACAAGCTGTCCGGTCGGCTAACAGGACTGTGACAGATCGGATATGCCCGCTCATGTCTCGTTGCTGCCACAATGTGTGTGTGTGTGTGTGAGACACTAGGACGCTACCAGGGTTAGCGGTACAGCAGGGTGGTCACTCTGCCACCTGCAATCAAACCCTGACTTCTCATTTGTCAAGATTAGACAAGTGCTGATAATAAATGAGAAGGAAGACTGAGCTGATATAAAAAAAAAAAACTCCTTACAAATCTCAGGATTGGGCAAATAAATAATAAAAAATAAATAAATATTTTTTCCACACTCACATTTCTTGCATTTGAACTATATATGCATCATATACAGCTGATAACATAATCAATAAAAATCCATTCCAAATTTGTATGGACATCTTTGTGCAATTACTATTGGCCTCACCTGCTCTTCATATATATTAAATTTACTTTCATAATGAATAAAAACTTCCTACAATTGTAAAACAGCAAAGATACTGTGGACTGAACTGTGCACTGAATACAGAACAGGTGCACACATTAGGTAACAGACCAATGACGGGATAGGAGCGGAGACAGGACCAAAATACTGGCACATGGCAGTGTAAACAAAACGTACATGAAGTCAACTCAAGATAAAACAAAAACGCAGAGAAAGGGAATTCATGACAACAGGAAAAGGTTAGGTAGCCGTTTCTAAGTATTGTCCTTATCGTCAGATTTATCATCAGATTGGACATTAAAAACTATTTTTGTACAAATTGATTCATTTTCCTTTCTGTTCATCATAAAATATATTAATGCTAGATAGAAAATCTCTGAACCTATAGTGGCAAAAACCTCAGTAAAATGAGGACAATTGATTGGGATATTCCAACCACATTAAAATATTTAAGATATTTTTAAAAATCTTTTACCCACTGAAAAAAAAGGAAGGCTTTCTGAACACAAGAAAAATTGAATAAAAAATGGTAGTTTGTTAGAATTTGCACGTTGCAAGCTTGAAAAAAAGGGAAAAGCACTGATATTGCAAAAGAATTAACAAATAATGTATTGAAAAGCCCTACTTTCAAGCATTTTTAAAGAAACCATTGTTTTATGGTTCTGATTTATGCTTTCTATTATCTGTAACTTGGCCCAGTGTTGAATAAGAGGCTTTAATGTTCTCCCAAGTTCTAAATAATAAAAAAAAAAAGCCTTATACAGTACATACACTGTCATATAACCATATGTGAGATGTCATTATTTTGTTATAATCTATGCATTTCTGTGTGTAAGCAGGGAAGGCAGTGTGACACCAGGGTCGCATATGGAAAACCGCCTGGCACATTTGGCACACCAGACTGGCACCGGATCAAATAATTCCCTCTGCGTTCGGAAATAATACCGGGAGAGGAATACTGTACTATAGAGGCAGAAAAAAAAGACAAAAAATGGCTCCAATAATTAACATGAAAATTTTTCCCAAGAGGAAGCGAGGTTGAATCTGGTCACTAGGGTCCGTATTCAGATTCCAAAAGTTACATGAATATTTACACAGGGAATGTTCTGTGTACTCAGAGTTAGGTTTCGCATGTGCTTAAGATCATTTCCGAACAATCCGTTCAGATTATTAAAATCACCACCCCATGTGCATAACTTCTAAATCCGTAGTTACGTCTAAGGTCCAACTCAGCTCTGAATACAGCCCTATGTCTTAAGATAAAATCGACTGTAGTTAGTGCATTTTGCATTTGTAGGGCAGAATAATGCAGAATATGAATAAAAATTGGTAATAAAGGCATTGGAAGAATTTGAGAATAGCTTAAACAATAATTTGAGAATAACATAAAAGTGAAAAATGGAATGTCCTGGGAATAATAACGGCTCTAATCCGGGTCAAATCTGGATAGCGTGTCGCAGTGTAATTGTAGATGAGTGTGTTTGTGTGTGTGTGAGTAACACAGAGTGCTCTCTAATGAAATGAGGTGCCCTTTTTTATCCTGCTGGAAACGCTCAGCGCTATTATCGTATTATGTACTTCAACAAAACAATGGCGTGATGAAGGAAATAGAGAGATGGAAGGAAAGAGAGATGAAGAAAAACGACACGTCGGGGATATGCTTGACATTTAGAGCTGATATTTGGATGGGTTTAGCAGATGAGTGTGTGTGTGGTGTGATGAGAGGCTGAGAGACCCTGGGTGTGTATGCATACTGTGAATGTGTGTCATATAAAACAACACAAATATGTGCTGATGTGAGAGTGACCTTGATTAGGAGTCCTCAGGGAACATGTGCAGAGTGGCTCTGCTTAGTCACACACCCATACACAAACACACGGAGCGGGACGACCTCAACGCTTATTTAATGTTTACAGAGTTCACTTATGCAAGTATAAGAAAAAAAAAAAAGATGTAGGTACTGTAGAAAGCAAACAAAACTGGACCCAGAATTGAACCTTGAGGAACGCCTTTAGTAATTAGCAAATAACCACATGGCCACTCCTTGCTGTCTCTGGGCCACAGTTCTCGAAATGGGGTCTGGAGATCTCCAGGGGTCCATGATGTATATCCAAAGAATCCCTAATTGTATTGCCTTTTTTTAATCACATGATGATAGTGGAGATTGCTATCAGTACTAGTATCATTTAGTTATCATAGTAGTAAGGGGCTAATCTAACTTGGCCCGAATGCTTGAGTCTGCACTCAGGAATGATTCTGGTCTTGTATGGGGCATGGCTCATAATTGCAGGTTTGCTCCCACATAGAGGAATTCCCTCCAAACCAGGGATCAGAGGGACCATGTGATCCAATCCAAATGTCATTTTTGTTTTTATTTTCCTGTCATACCAAAATGCAGAAGAACAGCGCTTTGTGGATGCCTGGTATGTCATTGCATAGGAATACCTGCAAACGAGAAGATCATATTTTTTACCATGTAGGGTGTTTCGATGTTATCAGCACACCAGTCCTCTGAAAGTCTGGTTTTAGATATCAAAAAGGCATTCCGTGCATGGATAGCATTCCAATCATGGATAGCTTGGACACATGATGCAGGCCACACTACAGTTCAGCTGAAGCGAACTCCAGACCACCGTTTGTGAGAGGACCAGGGATCAGGGCTATGTAGCACTCGCAAACAGCTTTCACACTTCACCAAATGTACCAACCTCTTGAGGCAAAAAAAAAAAAGTGTGAAAACACCGTAAAATCAATAACTAAAAAACAAGTCTAAATAATGTTAAGCTTAATTGTGATTTTAATAAAATTCAAGAAGCTCTGTTAATATAATACGCAATGTTTAAGATCTTCTGAATGAGGAGCAAGTTTAGAAATAAAGCCCTAATAGATCGAATAAAATGATTTTGCCTATAATGTTGTCCCGGCCAAAGATACAACATTCCTGCCTTCTTGTTTCCTACTGGCTCACAAGACCATCAAAGTTCACCTGGATAAACGCTAGCACCAAGCAAAGCAACTGCTACCACATCTTTCACGTCCTGCGTTCTTTCCCCTTCTGCTTTTCTGCTGGATGATTTTATTCACTGCTTTCGCTGAGAAAGGAGAAAGGCGTAATTTTTGGGGTGTTACCCATATCGCTGTAGCAAGGGGTCATAAATTGTAAATACTACAGCTAAACCGATCCAAGATGTGGCTTTTATATCCGCCCCCTACGCCTTGCCAGATTTCTCATTTCCTGTCAGCTCTACCCACTTCCCACCATCTCTCTTCCTCTCTCTTTCGTTCTTATTTGGAAATTTATCCCAGCACATTAATGCTCTATAACTCTGTGGACTAATTATGACACACACGGTCCATCATTTCTAAGCGCTTAAACGCCCGGCGTCATCAAATATTCATGAGGTCCTTCCTTTCAGTAATGAATACAGTATGTGGGAGAAGGTAGAGAGCTCCACTGACTAATATTCCCCTCTGTTCCCTTCAGGGTAATAAAAAAAATCACTCTAATTCACTAGGCAGCTCTCGGCCGAGATGCGCCTGAAACACTGATGGCTTGATTTGGCAGAGTAAGAGCCGGAACTGACAGAAATGTCAGACCCATCCACAGACGCTGTGTGAAAGGACCCACGCTATCGTGCTGTAAAAATAGCTCATCCTCAGTCCTTCCAGCCTCCACTCTTGCACTTCCTGCGTCAATTCCTTGTCAAGATTTTGCCCGGTGGCTCTCTGGACATCCTGGGATTTGAACCGAGAACCTTCTGGTATCTAAGCACAAACGCTTCACCACTTGCTCACTTGAAAATGATTCTTGGCTCATTTACTATATGCAGTGCCCAGCATGCAAGTCCCAATAAATTAGCCGTTACTATAGAAACAATAGTGTTTTAATATAAACCTTTTTGTCGGAACTACTCTCAGCGCTGCTATTTAATTCATCAACACCTTCTGACCAATCACAATTGAGAATTCAACAACTCTGTGTTATAATAAGATAATAAATCACTTGGCAGCCTGGCCCTGTGTGTTATTTTTTTATGACAGAAAATGGGATAATGTTAAAATTCTGTTAGCATGTACATATCAAATAAGCATCTGTGAAAATCAAATGCATGACTGCTTCTTATAAATACAAGTAGGTAAGAGCTCTAGTAATAAAGTAGGTGAACAAATGTTCTGAGGGTTAATGATTTTGGCCCTGACCATTTGGCCATTCAGCCAAAAAAAAAAAAAAAGAAAAGAAAAGAAAAGAAAAAGACAACTGGCTGGGTTTTATGGCTGACTAGCTCTAGGCTGAAGTATATTTACACTGACCCTCTCTGTCACTGCCTGATCAACAATGATCACCTCACCAGAGTAACACTTTACACCCTGACCTCTGATCCCAGACTTAACACTGCCACACTGACCCTGACCCTGACCCTGACCCTGACCCTAACCCGAAACAGTGACCCGGGCATTGATGGCTGGGGGTTGCTGGATCAACGAAAAGAGAAAAGGCCATTTTTTTTATAAGGTGCCTCAGATAAAAACTCAAATAACCACTCTTTACAACAGTGGTGAGCAGAAAGCATCTCAGAATACAGCATGAACCCCAGCATCTCAGAATTCACCAGCATGAATCCATGGACTCAACCTGTCTTGTGTCAACAGTTCAGGCTGGTGGTGGTAGTGGAATGGTGTGGGGAATGTTTTCTTGGCACACGTTGGGCGCCGTTTGAATGCCACAGCATTGTTGAGTATGTTGCTGACTACATGCATCCTTTTATGGCCACAATTTGGCCATCTTGTGTACTTCTTGCACAATAACTTGTCGTGTCACAAAGCAGAAGTCGTCTTAAACTGGGTCAATGAACATGACAATGAGTTCAGTGTACTTCAACGGCCTCCCCAGTCACCGGATCGGAACATAATAGAGCACAGGGTGAAAGAATGGAAGTGCCTTGATCTTGAGTTTGAAGGAGCTAGAGTGTGTGTCCTCAGTGTGTAAAGAGGACACGGTACTCTTGCGTCAGTAATGACGCTTACTATAGTGTGAGGAGGCAGAATGTAGGTTAATGTAGCTGAAACCTCCTGCATGTTCACTCCATCTGAGTGCACTGAAGACATGCACACGTTCTCTTTGTTTCTTTCACCCACTCTTTCTGTCTCGCCTTCCAGCAATAAATCACCAAGGAAACAGAGCAGTTTCCTTAGAAGCGAACGCACAATGCTGTTAAACCAGAAGGAACATGGCTATTGTCAGAAATACAGAAGCAGCAGACATCCCGAGTCAATGGCATTTCAGATAACACATTTGATAACAGATTATCACAGATATCACAGAGCTGTTAAATTCTGGATTCGATTTCGTCAGAAAGTGTTGATTACTTTGCTATAACAGCAGCTCATTAGAACTTACACAAGGGCTTGTATGGCCACATAAACTGATTAACCAAAACTTGTGTAATTGTTGATATAGTGTAAAGAGATGTTTATTTAACATTTACGGAAGGAGTCTCCAGTGTCAGCACTTTGTAGTGGTAAGTTTTCCGCCCTGGGAAAGTCTTCAGGACGGATGCGAATACCCTTTGTGGTTTCTTCGTAATATGACAAGCTACGTTTTTGTCTTATTTACATCAAGAGACAAAAAAAAGAGGCTGTTGAGGGAATTGACTGTTTATAGCTGCTATAACGTAAGTGATAACAGGAACTAACTTGCTCCATGGACGTTCCACAACGAATAAAAAGCACAATGTGTCATTCTTTAATTAATAAAAAACGTAATTGCTGACAAATTGCTGTTGTATAAGATGAATAAAACATTTCAGAATGTGCTCTTATAGGCAAAATAATAATTTCTGTGTACTAACAACAACTTATAGTGTCAACTTATAGCTACCTAGCTATTTATGTTTTCTTACAACCTGATGCTAGCCAGCTAGCTGTATATGATACTTATTTATTTCAGTAATATCAAAATCCTTAGCTCCTGTGCTAGCTATTTAGCTACTCCAATCTGCACACCATCTGTGTAGCTATATTTAATGCCTTATTTACAAAATAGTTATAATAATGCTAGCTAGCCTTCTTAATATCATGCTAGCTAGGATTACTAACCGTTAGCCATATTTAGTACTTAAAAGTAATTTGAAATTCTATGAAGATTACTATGTGGCTGATTTTTTTTCGCTAGTTATTAAGCATTATGCTATCTCGTAATTCTTACACACTGTATATTCATGCACTGAATGGTCTTATATAAAGAGTGTCAATGTTATACCTGGTCTGTACTGGAATTTAAAACATACCCGGGGTTAAGGTCTATGGTTCTGGGCTAATAAGAACAAGATTTTAACAAGAACCCTTTATTCATCAGCAGTTAGCCACATGCCGTGTGCTCTCGTCACGGCCGTCTGTCCTGTAGGGGAGAACTCTGATGGGTTTATGCAGTACACTCGAATCCACTAGCGTGTGAAGATCAGCAGCACAGCGGGAGAGCCGGATGTAGGCTGAATCACACACACACACACTCACACACACACACTAGCTCTCACTCCTCTTCCTCCACAAAACTGGTGACCTACTCCCACAGACACAGTTACAGACGTGGAAATCTGCGTCAACTGAGTAACGCACACACAGAAAACACTTGTGGGAGGTATTGCGTGTGTGTGTGTGTGTGTGTGTGTGTGTGTGTGTGTGCGTGCATGCATTTTAGAGGAGATAAAGTGGTAGAGAGAGGAGGACAGAAATAGCCTACAGGAAGAAAGTGTGAACCTGTGCATGTTTAATGCAATTCTAAACCAAAGCCACACACACACACACACACCTATTTGACTCAATTTAGCTATCTAAAGAAGGTCCATCTCCAGATTTTTCCATGTCTACTTTAATGATTGTGACTGATCCTTTCAGCCGAAGTGAAACTTGATTATTGCAATGGATCTGACGTTGGTGTTTGGGATCGCAAATCGGAAAACTGGGAATTTCAGTCGACGGAAAACCCTCAGACCTAACCTAGAGGAGCTTGGACCAGCTGTAGGCCTGCTCTGCCCTCACAAATACTGCTCAGGTCCAATTACACCTTCAAGTCTCATGGTTAAAATGGCCGCACTCCTGTTATAACCTACCCTCGGTGTCAGTGTGTGACAAGTCAGACAGCGTCAGGTGTGTGTTTACTTTTATTGAACTGCAATCAGCTTGACTGACGGAGCAGAACTATTGATCACACTATAACTACGTAGTTACTAATAAATTACATTATAACTCACTAAGAGGATTAGAGTGATTATGATTAGCCTTTGACACTCATAAGGATAAAAAACTCCAGCAACGCTGCTGCACCTGATACACTCATAGCACAAAACACTCATTAATGTCACGACAGTGCTGAGAATAGTCCACTACTCAAATAATATCTGCTCGGTCGTGACTGGTTTCGACTATTGGATTGTAGAGATGGACTACAGGAAGTAATTATACACCTGTAAAGTGGTATTTAGTAGTTTTACCTGATAAAATGTCTTCATAAATGTGTAGCAAAACACACACACACACACACTTTGCTTGTGTGTTGGGATCAAGGGTACACAATGTGTACCTTTAGTATGGAAATGTCTTTAAAAAAAGATAATTCAAGGTACAGAGAGTAATTGGACCCTCAGGACAATCTTTAAAGCTAAAGAAATGTACACCACGTGACCAGGAAAGCTGCAGTTCAGTAGCTTTAGCTATGAGAGTGCGTAATAAACTGGAGTCTCTCTGGAGTGATATTAAAATAATCTGACCTTGTGCTGCTTCCACATGGCCGCTATGGGTTTCACGTCGTGTTTTCCGTGCTTGCTGTCCTCCATACACAGGTAACACACGGGGATCTTGCAGGTGACGCAGTACGCGCTGTAGCTCTGCGCGTCGTGCTCGGCGCACACGGCGGCGGCGGCGGAGGATGACTGCGCTCCAGCCCCGGCGCCGGCAGAGCGCGCGGTGGCCCCGGTGGCGGGCGAGACGAGCCGGTGCTTGGCCAGGGGTCCGCGGGCGGGGTGGCACCGCTGCTGGCACGGCGCGCAGTACAGCACGTCGCACTGCTCGCACATGACCGTGGCGTCGGCCGGGTTGCGGTCGCACAGCTGGCACTTGGCGGGGGTCGCGCGGCACCGGGCCACCACGGACTCGAGCAGGCGGTTGCGCGGGAAGCCGCGGAGGCCCCGCTCGTCCAGCGAGGCGCTGCGGTGGCACAGCGGGCACGTCACGGAGCGGTGGCGGTGGGCCGAGGGCGCCAGAGCCGGCGGCGGGAACACGCGCACGCCGTTCGGCGACTTGGCGCACGGCGTGTACGAGCCGTAGCCGCTGTCCGTCTCGCTCATTTTGTCCGTGTCCGTGTAGTCGTAGTCCGAGCCGGCCGACACGCGGCTCGGCGGAGGAGGAGGCTCACCCTCCGGGGTCTGCACGGTGATGTTCCGCGCGCACGCCAAGCACACGTTGTGCGAGCACGGCAAGATAATCGGCTCCTTGAAGAAGGACCCGCATACTGGACATTTCAACTCATCGTCCATGGCGTCCATAAAAACACACACTTACACACACATACACACTCACACACACATACTCACACACACACACACTCAGAAAACACACACAGCACTCTGAGGAGGACGAACACCGACAAGCAAACAGCACTACCAGACCCGGACAGCTCCCTGATCCTCTCTCTCTCTCTCTCTCTCTCTCTCTCTCTCTCTCTCTCTCTCTCTGCGCATGCGCAACCCCCCCTTTAGCGCACAGATCCCTGGGTGCTGGAGTGGACCAAAACGTGCTTGATGCCTTTCTCTCAAAAAAAAAACTACAAATCCCCATAATTAATCCCCATAATTAATTCACATCTAGGCTGATAGAGGGGGAAAAAATCTATTATCTCACCCCATCCGAATAGGGGTCAGGAAAAAAAAACTAATTTGCAATTGAAATAAATGGCTGCTCTTTCAGGCGTGTCAGATAGAGCTGGGTGTGTAAGCTGTGGTGGCATTTCCACTGGTTAGTATTCAAGGAGTGCTGCTTAATCCACTAAAATATGGACTCTGAAAAAAAAAAAACCTATAAATAATAAGAGGTGGCAATCCTCTGTTCTTCATTAATATACAGTAAAGTATGATTTTATCTGTGAGGCCACTAGGGAGGGTAAATTATAGCCCATGTAATTAGGAATGAAGTGCATCTGTTAGGATGAAGGAAGAAAATTATTTACTTAAAGATCAGTGTGTGGAAAGAAATATTCCCATAGACCGTGATTAATGTGAATTCATTTCTGTTTCTGTTTCATTACATATTTCAGGTGATGTATTCCAAGGCTACTGTGTTTTGCATTAATATCACAGATACATAAATAAGCATGCTTCACTAGAAGGGTGAAAGTGTTTCATTTATCCTCCTGCTCATGCAGGAACAAATTAGGGCTGGAGCTTTTTTATCCGAAGCCTCCCTCGCTTCAGCGGGATTATCCGTCTCGGCCTAGCAGAATGCACCGAGATTAAAGTGTCAGAATTAACAGGCGGAAAATAAGCAGAAGGGATGGACATGGGCCGATTTTATATTACAATATTGCGCAAACAATTTTGCAGTTTCATAAAAAAACAAGAGAAAAACAACAGAGAAATACTGCATGCTTTTATATTGATTTATACTGATTTTTTTTTTTTTTTGCAGGAATGTGTCATGTTCACACACAAATACTCTAAGGAGATTATTTTCTATAAGCGTAAAAATTCAACACATTTAACACATAGTTCTTGTGCATAACATTTTCTAAATTTGTTTAGATTGATGTATTTGTTTAAATCTGAAATTCAGAATATTTTTTAGTTTTTGTAGTGTAGTTTTTGTGTGGTTTCTATTTGTGTTTTTATTTTTTGTTCCAGTTTTAATTTTTTTTTTCGGTTTAGGAATCGTTTTTTTTCTCAAGTCTAAGAAAATATATTTTCAAGAAATTGAGTATTGTGCATAAAACACTCAGTGTAGTTTATTGGAATGAGTTTATTGGAGAATTAGTTTTTATTCAGTCTTTATTTGTTTCAATGTTATTAATTTTTGCTTTAGATACAGATTGAAAGTTGAAACTGGAGCATTTTTTTTTTTTTAATTTTATGCTTTTATTTATAAGATTTTTGGCATCTGACCTTTACAGAAAGACGCCTGACGACACATTGTGCATTGTGTAATATCATTAAAACAAGTAAAATATGTGTTGGATAATATAGATTATAAAATACGGTACATTCCTAAAGGTTATTAAAGGGTTTATTGGGTTTTTAGGGGAAATATTTAATTGTAAGGTTATACATAGAACCTTTAAGACTTTCCCCAGATGAACAACCAAATCAGCCTTAAATGTTCTTTATCTGGCTGAATGTGAAAATTCTTCACTGTTTCTAAATCAGAAAAGTGTTTAAAAAGAATCTATTTGTGTACAATTGAACATTTGTAATAATGAATTTCTTGGAGATCACATAAAAAGATAAGCACTCATAAAAACAGGACAAATAAGATATATATATCTTCGATTATTTTAATGTGTGTTACACATAATTGATATACAGTGATTCATAAAACAGAAGAACAGCACAGGTCATGTATTTAAAGTGATTAATAAAATCTCCAGGTTAGGAGTGCAGTGAGATCATAAAAAGGAGTTGTTGAGACTTAGTGTGTAAATCTAGCAAATGAAATGCATGTAAAGTGTGTGTGAGCGCTTTAGTAGTCGTACTGAGTCCTGACCAGGTCACACCAGAGACGTCGTGCTCTCCGGATTGACCCTGACCGAGCGTGAGCTCTTCCTCAGGTCCTGCAGCTGCTTGGCTGGTTTGCCCACTCCTTCCTCGAACCTGCGCTCCACCACAGGAAGCACCGTCTCGTGTAGGAACGCTGCGTTCTGCAGGATGAAGGATTTCTTCTCGGAGTCCTGCTCGCAGCGCAGGCTGTAGTCCACGTGCTGCACGGCCACCAGAATGATCTCCCTGAGGCTCTCGAGGAACACCATGTGCAGCTCTGGGAAGTAGAGTTTAAGCCCTTCCTCCAGGAACGCCATCATCTGCTTGGTGAAGGCCACCACGGTGTAGCTGAGGTTCACCCAGCAGTCGTCGCCTGTGTACTGGTTGAAGGTGCTGATGCCGCAGCTCCGCATCTCGTCCTTGAGCTTGGCCAGAGCTTCAGGAGTCATCAGGTTCATCCTTCTCCACATCTCCTCCGAGTTGCGGTGCTTGGTGGCCTCGATGATGACGTCTTTCTGGCTTTGTAGAGCCGCCTTGATGTCCTTGACCAGCAGCGACTGCAAGATGAACGTCAGGTCCAAGCCGATGTCGCTCAGCTGCCTGCAGTGCTCCCCGGCCAGCTTGACGCATTCGGCGGCTGTAGACAAGCTCTCTTTGCTGTCGAACACCTGCTTGCTGAAGGTGTCGGCGAACATTCGCATTGCAGAGCGAGACCACACCACGAAGGCAGAGTAGCAACCCGTGTCGCCTGCGAAGTCGGTCTCGAACTCTCGAGCCGTCTCTAGCAGCCCGGTGAAGAAGACGTTGCAAAGCTTCTGGATGTACAGCAAAGTAGCGCCTTCGATGCGCAACTGCCGGATGGCCGTGTGCACCGCAGCAGCGCGGTTCTTCAAGAACAGATCGCAGGCTTTGGTGGACTGGCCCAGCCGGATGAGCTGCGAGACAGCACGGCGAGTCGCTTTAGGTCCGCCACGCAACGACCGATCAGGCGACAACTCAAACACCAAGACCTCCGTCAGCTGCCGTACGCGCTCATCCACTTTCCCCCTGAGCTCTTTGACCCTCGGAGTCACCGGCTGATCCTTCAGATACTCGTTCAGCTTCTGCAAAAGATCCACAGCACCCTCGAAATCCCTCTGCGCGATGCAAACATCGAGGTCCTCTGGAAGCTCCTGGATCCACTCTGGACTCAAGTCCACGATCTCTTCAGTGTCCAAAGGTTCAGTGTCCTCTTCGTCAAACGGATTGGTGGAAACCTCAGGTCTGACCGGCGACTTGGGGACCTCTTCTTCTTTCTTGTTCCGGTCTTTGACTTTGGTTTTCTTGGTCTCGTCCAGGATCTCCAGCCACTCTTTCTTGATCTTGCTGTTTTCTGCTTGGAAAATGCGGCTGTCTGGAAACATCAGGATCTTAAACATGTCCTTCATGGGAGGGTTGTCCTTCACGTTAACGACGGCAAAGCTCTCCAGGTCGTACAGAGCGTTGTATTTGTACTTGATCGTCCCGCGTCTGTTGGCGAGCCACGTCGCGATGAGCAGGCAGTCGTTCATCAGAAAGGCGTGCACCTTCTGTATCTGAGACATGTTTTCTGCGTCGTATTCGAACAGATCGCCGTTGTAGACCAGATACCGGCCCGGCATCTCCATGATGTTCTTGCAGCCTTCGACTTTCTCCAGCAGCGTTGTCAGGGTTCTCTGCTTGACCTCCTCTGTCTCTTTGGGGAATGCCGTGAGCATTTCTTTGGCAGCTTCGTCCTTGTCTGTAGACAGCAAGGCCTGGGTGATGCTCTCCATAATGCTCTTCTGCTCAGTCAGGATGTGACTCAGTTGGTACATCTCACTCTCCAGATAGGAGATCTCCTTCGCTGTCTCGATGAACTGCCTGTAATTCTTGTAAACATTCTTCTTTAGGTTCTGGGCAGTCTCGTCGGCTAGAGTTTGGATCTTCTGACGGTGCTCTTGCAGATCTCTGTCTCCATCAGACTGCTGCGAGAGCTGCTTCACGTAATTCTGCGGGTCAAAATTAGCCGACTCTAACTGTTTACGCAGCCTATTTCCGGTGTCCGCCATTTTAACCTTTGTGTTGTTTTAAAATTTCTGAAACTGAGAGTCGAAGACTGCAGTTATCTGTCAAAATTAGGCTGTTATTTTCATTCTGCAGCGACTCTTCCTCACCCGGAAGTGAGTGAGGCGGCTGCTGGTTACGTCACAGCACGTGACCTTAAAAAAAAATTCGGTGGCCAACCATTAAGCTGCACGGAAATCAATAGCACCAGAAGAAAAACACTATAAACAAATATTTTATTTTTTTAGACGTATACAATGTAAAGATTTAACGTATGTATACATGTATAATGTCTAACTGTTATAGTTGTCATCATCTTTATACAATTTTACAGCTTTCGTAAAGCAAAGCAAGGAAAAAAATAAGCTTTACAACAAAACAGTACAACAGTGTATAAAAAACACTGCTTTATTATCATATTTTTCCATATAATAACAAAATAGAACAACAACAAGGCAGCACACTAAAGCAAAACATGTCAAAAAATAACCCTTTCTCGATAACTTATGCGTTTTTTCTCCCTTCGTTCAATTCCCGTGTAAGTACATGGTTGGCCAACATCTTAACCCTATCTCAGGCTGTGTTCCAAATAGCGTCCTAGTCCCTCCGTTCTTGCTCTAAGTCTGCACTTGCTATGACGCCATCAAAGGGTGAGCCCTCGAGTGGTCGAGTTTAAAAAACGAACATTTGGAACAAAACAGGAAGAGTGAACGTTAAACGTTAAGCGGTTTGTTAGAGTCTTTTTTAATTCAATTCAAATTTCTCAACAACTTTGAATACATAATGATTCATATATGAGTTATGAGTAGCTAAACTTAATTTTGAGCTAAGTATAATTTTAGGTAATGAGTAAATATGAGGTTAGAAGGGTTTAAATGAAAAAAAAAAGAAGAAGAAGAAGAAGAACAGCCAGGCTAACTAGCTAATATAGCTGTTTAGTGAAAACAGCAGGTAAAATGGCGGATGAGGATTTCCTGCTGGCTCTGCAGCTACAGGAACAGTTTGATAACGAGGTCTCGGCTTCTGTATGGAGCGACGACAACAGTGACAGCTATCCTCTGAGCAAAAAGCGGAAAGTGGAGGCGTCTGAATGGAGTGTGGGGTCGTATTCCCGGCCTGTCCAGCCTGAAAGGCCGCTGTCTATAGTGGACGAGTCGTGGGAGATGCTGGACCCGAATCCGGATGTTAGAGCCATGTTCCTGCAGTTCAACGACATGTTCTTCTGGGGGAAACTCAGCGGGGTTGAGGTCAAATGGAGCCCTAGGATGACACTGTAAGTTCTAGAGCAGGGGGTTCTCATCCCTGGTCCTGGAGAACCCTGGGGAACCTGTGATCTGTGTGTCTTGTGTGTGTGTGTGTGTGTGTGTGTGTGAACACCTTCTGACCATGAACATCACCAATGATCATGTCATATTTAATACCTTTCATCATATCTGATCCAGGTGTGCCGGTGTGTGCTCGTATGAAGGCAGAGGAGGTCTGTGTTCAATCCGTCTCAGCGAACCTCTTCTAAAACTCAGACCTCGTAAAGACCTGGTGGAGGTTAGTCCCTGAATACAAACGCAACGCAACACAATACAGACACACGTTTTAGATCTTTTAGATCATGACTTCTCATCGTGTCGCGTGTCGTCGTATCCTCAGACGCTCCTGCACGAGATGATCCACGCCCTGCTGTTCGTGACGCAGAACAACCGAGACCGGGACGGACACGGGCCGGAGTTCTGCAAACACATGAACCGGATAAATCAAGCCAGCGGAACGAAAATCTCGGTAAGAGTGCTCCATTTGCTGTTTACGTACCGCTGTAACCATATCATTCTAATGTTTATGAAAGATTTTATTGTATGATGAAAATCTTTCTGCTCAGATTTATCACTCCTTCCACGACGAGGTGGACGTGTACCGGCAGCACTGGTGGCGCTGTAACGGCCCGTGTCAGAACCGCAGGCCCTTCTTCGGCTACGTGAAGAGAGCGATGAACCGAGCGCCGTCAGATAAAGACCCGTGGTGGGAGGACCACCGGAGAACATGCGGAGGAACGTTCACCAAGATCAAAGAGCCAGAGAATTATGGGAAGAAGGGGAAGAGCGAGGAGAAGAAGGACAAGAATGCCTCGAAGAAGCCTGGGGACAAAAGCACTGCAGGTGGTAACGCCTACATCATTCTTCTACGTCTGATTCTTAAATGTGTATGGAGACATTAAGAAGAAAATTAAAGCTTAAAAGGAAGTAGTAATAATCGCTGGTGTCTACGGTGACTGTACATAGCTAGTAAAGTTCGCAAACGAAGCCAATCGCGTTATTTGTTAATCAGACAACCGATTTTTCCACAGAGTAGTGTGTTATTTATGTGATTTAATTAGCTAGCTTTAGAAGTTGTGTGTGTATATATATATATATATATATATATATATATATATATATATATATATATATATAGCTACCACTGTTTGGCATCAAAACTCAAAAAACGCTAGACAGGCCACGCCCACAAGCGACAACAGTAGACAGTGTGTAGCTACACACTGACAAGAAGCAAACTACAAGCGACTTGCTCGTGTGTAGAATGAAGCTAATTTTGCTTAATAGCTATGTTATTAAATAATGCAAAAGTAACACAAAAAGTAACCTGTAGACCCATCAATGGCAAAAACTGCGCTTATAGTTATAGAAAATGGGGTATTTTAAATTTATGGTGGTAAATTACAAATATTTAATAGTTATGATATACAGTATATCAGGAAGAGTAAAGACTATTTTCTGTACACAGGTCTGATTTATGTTGCTTTTTTGGTGTTTTCCTCATTTTGCCTTTAGGCTCAGGTTCTCAGGACATCAGGAACATCATCCCGTTCAGCGGGAGAGGTTTCATTCTTGGTGGGAGCGCACAGCCGTCAGCATCCATACAGAAACCGCCCATCCAAAGTCCCACCCACTCGCCAAAACCTCTACAGGAACCAGCTCGAACGTCACCAGCTGACCTCAGATCACCCCACAGCGTCACCACCGCTCTCCAGAAAAGGTCTGTCAGCAACCACAAAGCCTTTGTCAACATCAACGGCTCTCCTGTGAGAGTCACCAAAACCAACGGCAGCTTGGTGAGAACGAAACAGAGGACAGTGCAGGATCTTTTCCAAAACAGAAACCTGAAGTCTCCCGAGAAAACAAATTCGACAGAACTAAAGCAAGTTTCTAATACACCGGTATTAGATAATGCCTTCAATCTAAACTCTGCTAAAACTAGCCTGGTTAATAAGAGCTCCTCAATTACCTCTGCTTCTGCAGGGTCGCCCCTTTCCAAATACTTTAGTAGCGCTAAGATTACTGGAACCGGAATTCCAGGTCAGATCAAACCAGAAAACGGCATTCCAGGTTTCACTTCAGGGCACTCTGAAAGCCGCAAAAGTTCTGCAACTGGAATCTCAGGTTCTGGTTCTACATCTCAGATCAGTTCTAGCTCTACAAGTGCCATCAAATCAGAATACGGTGCTCCAAGCTCCAATTTAAAACACTTTGAAAGCCAGAAAAGTTCTGAAACTGGAGCATCAGCAGCTTCCAGCATTCCAAGCTCCAATCTGAGACTCCCAGGAAGTCCGGAGAAATCCGGGTCGTTTATTCTGACATCCACCACCAGAAGCCCGCACAAACCAGGCACTTCTGCTGGAGGGAGGAAAAGATGGCGGGAGGACTGGAATTCCGCACACATCTTTGATTACTTCCAGCGAGTCAGCAACTCGCCTGCATCTCCCTCCTCCTCCTCCTCCTCCTCCTCCTCGTTCTCCAGGGTGCATAGAGAGGAGGGACCCGGTGCTGAAGTGCCCTCTGCAGGGGCATCAGGAGTGGGTAGTACCCTCCTCAGCTCTACTGCCCTCACTGTGACCTGCCCCGTGTGCCAGAACAAAGTGCTGGAGTCCCAAATTAACCAGCATCTAGACTCCTGTCTCATGTGACGATAATAGAAAAGCATAATGAATATTTTGTGTGTGTGTGAGAGAGAGAGAGAGACTAAGCATGTTTGTTTGCAAAGATCCTGATTTCGGCATCCTTGCTCAACAAGGGGCGGGGCTTAAATTACACATTTGATCACTCAATAGTTTCTGTAACGCTTGCTTTCTAGAGAACTGGCTAGTCAGATAGATACTGCTGGAGAGGTAGTGTTAATAAGTTAGCTAGTTAAGGGCATAGCTATGGTCAAGTTTTGCGATTGGCTGATTAAATTGCACTCAAGCTCTGCCCTCGTTTACTCACAAAATCAGGACATGCTAAAGATTCGTAAGTTTTAACAAAAGCAGTGTGTGTATGTGTGTGTCTCGTAACACGGGCAGGACTGCTGTATGTTTGGATAAACACAGACGTCAATCTCAGGTACAGCTTTTCTCGGGAACACTAGTTTTATTTAAAAACTGACATTCAATTCCAGCTCTTGGGGCGCTTTCACACTGAATCTGAATTAGAATGAATTTGATACTTTTAATACATGAACCAGAAAGCGAAAAAAAATTGTCATCAAACTCTTTCGTTAGTCAGAAATGCGGTGGCGTAAAAAATATAATATATAAGTATAATGAATTGTTTCCTACAGTCGAGTCGATTCAGAGTCGAATCGCTTTCTCACTTTTAAAGTTCACCCGAGTGTGGGTTCCATTCAAATGCTGCAGATGTGAAAATACCAGAGACCTTTTTTTTACCCCAGAGATCATTATCATCATCATCATCATCACCACAGTGCAAGTGTCCTGATTGGTCAGCAGTGCCATGATTGACAGCACCGAGTCATTCGTTTACTGACCTTCCCGTCCTTGGACGCATTTATGCCGCTTCAGCCTTATTGGATTCCTCTCCATCTGCCGTATTCCGACTGTGAGCTCGGATATTTCCGTCTCGTCATCAATAACTCTTCTGCATGCCGTCGACGCAGTCAGGGCATGCTTCACGTCAGGCCCTGCAAGACGATGCAGCTTCTTTTCAGCTCAGCTCCACCCAAAACCATTATCACGTCTTCTTAATAGACAATCCAGTGAATCAGAAGAGAAAATGGCTCCCGGGTGACACGCGAATCACTTTTCAGGTGTGACTTTTCAGCACCGCGTTGCACGTCAGGGAAAAATATGTGGTTCATGACTCATGGCAGAGATTGTTTTCCAGGTGGTTTTAGTTATGGAATCTTGTTGCACAATGCAAAAGCTTTGGATTAAGATGTTATGACATTGTTGTTGTTTCCAGCATCATGATAATAGGTTTGGTTTTACAAATATCCAGTTTTATTGTCTATGTGCAGCACTTTAAATCTGGACGCAATGCTTCTAAATATTACATACTTTTTTTTTAAAAGAAAGAATTTTAATAGCTACTCGAACTCGTAACATTATAATTTATAATGTGAGTCCAAATGTTTACTGTTTTAGATTTTTGTACCAAGTTCATGTTTGAATAAATATTTCTTCTAACTCTAATCTGTAATCTTTATCTCGTTTTAAATTGCACGAATGACGTTCGTAAGGGTTTGGAATGCAGAACTGGAAAAATCCAAGATTTTATGAGTACGAAGAATTTAGATTAGACCAGCGTAGAGACACGAGGTGAAAAATCGCTGCTAGAAAAGCTCTACTCAGAAGTTTCACAATCCCGGTTCTGACGTAACATGTCCTAGATTTAAGACATCAGGAGATTAATTAGACGAGATGTAAGATAACGTTGTGTAGGATTATGGGAAATAGAGTCCCCCTCCTCCAATATTTGGTTCAGGCCAAGCAGAGATCAGCGTCTCGCTCAATCTCAACCTACGTTTTCTAATCAGCATTGAACAGTTTTAGCGTTTTGTGTCTGCAGCGTTTAATACGTTATGGCATTAAACAGAGTGCAGATTTAATGGCTTTGTTTATGATAAGTGTTAAGACGATCCCATTTAAACTCAAGGGTGTGGTATAAACTCTGACATCTGGGTGATCCTGGTCTTCCTCTCCACTGCATTGTCTGTGATCTTGCCTTTGTGTTCATACACACGCTTCTGGAAGTGAGCATGCGGCCTCGACTCGCCCTCAATCAGCGTGTGTCGTTCCACGCTTTAGTGTTCCTCTGGGCTTTAACAATGCCCGGATCCAGCAGCTGTGCATTGTGTGTGTGGTGTGTGTCATTGTGCTGGCCACATGGCTCTGGAGACGGTGCTTTGTCTCAGCCTGTGTGTCGCCTCACTGCCGGCCATCTGCTCACTCCCACTGCCCTGACCTCAAACCCTGTAGGATCCCGGAGCTATAAGAGTCAAGGCCAGAACAGCTGACTTCATTCCTGCTGCCCATTTTAATCAGTACTGAAATTAGAAGGCTGGGGAAGGGCGATATGACAAAATATCATATTGCACTACATGGCATTTCCCAACATCCATCATGATATTGACTGTTTTTTTCACCATATATTAGAAAAACTATAGAGTTTTTCTTTAATCAGATAGCAAGAAAAATGAAAGTATTTTACTAGAAAATGGGGAAAATTAAACAATTAGTATCAAAATAGATTTAGTTTACTGTAAGACTACATTCTTGTTATTTCACGAAAACTTTTCTCAAGATTGTAAATAAGTTATTTTCTCAGGCAAACTTTTTTTTTTTTTTTTTTTTTTACATTTTAAGATCTAAAGACAAGAAATTGCCCTTATAATATTTATAATATTTTTGTTTATAATATGTCTAATATTAAAATAAATATTTTCCTTATGGTGGGAAGCAAAGTTATTTATCTTGAGATCACAAAAAAACTAATTTTGTGAAAATAAAATATATGACTCATACTTAGGAGAAAAATAAGTAAATAAAATATAAAATAAAACATGATGCGTGGCCTTTTTAGGGCTTCCTAAGCAAAGTCCTGTAGTTTTATACTGATGATTGTATGTTACTTATGTTTTATATATTAAATTTTATTCAGGCTTGACAGCAATTAATATTTCATACTAAATAATAATGCACTTCTTTTGGCTTTTTTGTTTTGTTTTGTTTTGCAAGATGTAAATTGAAAATGCAGACAACACAAACGCTCATGAATATTTATGAGCTTGTCTTTGCGTCATCGATGGCCACGCCCAGTTAAGGAAACCGGAAGTGCCATGTCCGGACTGCAGAGATTTAGCAGTTCGGTTGAAGAAAGGAGGACGACGAGAAGGAGAAGAAGCAGCTCTCGGATGGGTTATGTTGTAATTTTCTCAACTTTGGGTTGCTGGTAACTTTTTAAAACAACCGAAATCTTTTTGTGAAGTGTTTTTATTGATATCTGGGATAAAAATGGACAGAGAGTCTGAGTTGTAAACGCTGTAACGTCATCCAGCAGATTTGTTTTGTCCCGTAAACAGTTTTGTTTGTCGTAATTCTGTCGCGGTTATGTTCATGTTCTCGCGCACCGCCTCGTGAGCGCGTCGTAAGCGTTAACCGGTAGTTTGTGTGTTTTATTTGTGTTTGTATTAACTCGGTAATTCGGTGTCGCGAGTGAAACATGAACGGGAAGTCGGCGAACGGGGCTGCGAGCGGAGCGCCGGCCTGTATTGAGGGTCTGCCGCCGCTGCCGAAGAGCCTGAGCGGCCTGCTGAACTCGAGCGGCGGATCGTGGAGGGAGATCGAGAGGATGCACGCCAAGAAGGCCATGATCCAGGACGATCTGAGGAGAGGAGCGGCTCCGGTGGACCGGGCTCTCGCCACCAAACCGGCCAACCTGGACGCGGCGCTGGCTCTGCTCCGGAAAGAGATGGTGAGAGACTCGTGTCCCACAGAAGCGTCCTGCTCTCGGCGTGTCCTCACTTCCTTCCCTTCCCTTCCCTTTTTCCTCCTTTCCCATACATTTAATCCATATGGAAACACCACGTTTCACCAATTTCCACCAAGCAGAAAAGAAAAAAAATGCAGAACATATTTATTTCGATTTTGTTTACTTATCTCAAATTTGACATCTAAAAAAGTAAGACTTATCTAAATACTTTGACCTATTATCTCAGATTCTGACTTCTCTAAAAATTCTGACTTTATCTCAAAAGTTAGACATTATCTCAAATTCTGACTCATTATCTCAAAAGTTAGACATCATCTTAATTCTGACTCATTTGTCTCAGGTTAGACAGATCTCAAATTCGGACTCATTATTTCAAACTTCTGACTTATCTCAAAAGTTAGACATATCTCAAATTCTGACTTATCTCAAAAGTTAGGCCTATTATCTCAAAATTGAGTTTTCTCAAAAATTTGACATTATCTCAAACTTTATACTTACCTCATTGTTTTGACTTATGATGCCAACATTTTGTTAAACATAAAAATCTTGGTGTTTTATCTCAAAACTGATTTGTCATCTCAAAAATTTTACTTATCTCAAGATGATGACCTGTTATTTCAAATGACAATTATTTCACAATTCACACTCATCTCAAAATCTTGCCTTATCTCTTAATTCTGACATGTCAAAATTTTACACTTTATACACATTTTCTCAAGATTTTGTCTGATTGTCTCATGATTTTGTATCATGAAATTGTATCAAAATTGAGATATCCCAATGATTATACTTATTGTCTCAAAATTTTGGCTTATTATCTCATGATTTTGACTGATGTCATTGTTAACTGTTCTCTCAAAATTATGACGTGACATCTAAAAAAGTATATGTATTATCTCAAGAATTTTGTCTTATCTCAGTCTTGACTTTTTATTTGTAAAAAATCAACTTTTTAATCCAAGAATAATGGCTTGTATTCTGAGAAATGTGACTTATTATCTCAGAATTCATTACTGTGTTGAAATGTTTTAATTTTTCTATCTCAATAATGACTTCTTTTAAGGAAATGCCTAAAGTTTAGTGGGACACCACACTTACTCATGATGGGCCTGAATACTTTAGACATGGCTTTTAAAAAAAACCAGAAATACTTTTGTTGTTACTTCACGTTCATGGAATCAGAAAACTCTTGAAAGAATTTGTGAATAATTGCAAGAAAATAAGTCACAAGATAATAAGATGATAACTTAAGGTTTTGAGAGAGTTAGTCATTATATGAAGATAAAGAATGATTTTTTTCAGATAAGTCTGAATTCTGAGATAATAAATCAGTGTTTTGAGATAAACAGACAGAATTTCAGTGTAACTGACATAGTATGTTAAAAATGAGATAGTGAGTAATAATTTAGAGACATTATTTAGAGTCTGAATTTTAAGATAATGAGTGTAACATCTGAGATAACAAGTCAAAAGTTTGGCATCGTGCTGCTGCTAAAAATATAGAAAATATTTTGTGCAATTTTTTTCTTCTCTAACTGGCGGAAATGGGTTTCAGTAAAAACAAGACACTTCAGGTGAACATAGGAAAAGATAAAGAATGAAGATGAGGAGGCTCTGATATGTATCATAGGTGTGTATTTACCTGTTCCAGTCCCCTCCCCCACCCTCTGAGCTAACTCCGCCTCCTCTTTGTCCAGGTGGGGTTGCGGCAGCAGGACATGTCCCTCCTGTGCCAGCTCTGGTCCCTGCACGAGTCCATCCAGGAGTACAAGGGCAGCTGTCAGGAGGCCGGCCCCGGGACCGACGCCATGGACAACGGCTTCTTCGACGAGGACGACGAGTTCTACACAGACTCCGGTGTCACGCCCACCGAAACGCCAGACGAGAGTGAGACATCACCGGCACGCAACGGGACATCCGAGGACACGTGGCTGCACGAGTCGTTCCGCATCGCGATATGAGAATCTGAAGCCTCTTCTTTCGTCAAAAAAATTAAGAGGCGGAGCCGTGACGCTGCTTCGTGTTTTTTTTTGTTTGTTTGTTTTTTTTTTTTTTTTTTTTATCGCCAGCAGACTTTTCCTTTCTATAAAAATATAAACCAAGATTATTTATTAATTATATAAAACAGTATATAGCCATTTTTCTGGACATTTTAGAATTTTATAGGACTTTATATGAGGGAGAGGGCAGGGCATATCTATAGTATTCACATTTATGCTAATATTGTGTAGCGAGGCTCTAGTTTTGCAGGCTGAATTCTGATCTTAGGCAAATTTAATCATAATGGCGACATCAGAAATCCAGCAAACCGGGTTCAGATCAAATCTGGGTCCTGAGGCGAAGCGGATAAATATAATGCTGGAAAGAGGAAACACTACCTACATTCATTACATCCGTTCATTTGGCATCCATTTAATCCTGGCTTAAATCTGGTCTTTCGAGGACTCGGCGTTGACTTCGGCTCTGGGATTTGAACTCGCAACCACACGCTGCTTGGGTAACGTGTGTATCTTTAAATCCAGGTGTGCCATGGTATGATGCATCACTCAGTACAGCAGTGTTACGATTCTCCTCCCATCCACTACAAAAAGCTTTATAACAGCTTGAGAACCTACAGAACCAAACACCTTCAAAACGAATCAGCCATTTGATTCAGGAGAAAGTGATTCACTTACACAACCTACCCATGAAATAATACACTTTTCCAAAATATTCCAGGAGAAGACACTAAAAATAGTACACAATCATAATTAACGAAACTTATGCATTTAATAAAGGTGCTAGCGTGAAGTCTTCCTGCTTTTGGATGTCGAAGGAGTAATTAGCGCATGACGCCTTAATCACATCACGTATTAATTACGTATGAATATCAGTCGTAATTTGATATGAACATGCAAACCAAAGACGAATGCTATGTTTATAACGCAGCATGTGTTTGTTTGTACTCGTTCATAACAGAGCTGGGCGATAAATAATAACGATGCCTGAAATAATCATTATTTGACGGTAAATTAGGAAGAATTTGTTTACAAACTTGCATAAGATCGGGTTCGAATAGTATAGAAATTCACTTTTGGAGAACCTGGATTTTCAAGACACTACACTCGATAACTAAGGGTTATTACGCGGAAAGTTTCATGTCCAACACCTTTTAGAACAGATGCGAGAACTTTATTGTCACGCACAAGCGGAATGAAATGAAATTTCTAGTTTTTCACGTTCTCCCGGACGCTGCAGGGAGGATCTGTCCAACCTCGATTAGAGTTCTGATGAGAAAGAATGAAACTAATAGCTAAAATATATAGAAGAAAGCAGTAATGGACAGCTCTTTGGGAAAAACCAGCCTGTCATGAACTGATTTTCTGACATCATTTCATTATTTTCAGCACTAAGACTAATGCGCATCAGTTTTAATGATGTTATTAAGATACTTTAATGTCATAAAGCTGAAATAAACGAGGAAAAATTCCTGTAAAGAGGAATCCGAATGCTAGACCAGGCTTGTACTGTTTATTTATGAAGGTGTCTTTAGTCCCGCCTCTTCTATGTTCATTGGCTGCAGGCTTTACCGATAACCAATCAGAATTGTTTCTGTTCTGGGGACGGGTTAGACTTTATCTATGATCAAAGATATCTGACTTATCAAAAAAAAAAATATATATATGTATATATATATTTTAATTTAACGTCGTTTTATCGCCCAGCTCTTATCAACATAAAGTATCGTTGAGCTTTGTTCAGTTCAGTTCACTTTATAATTCTATTCTGTGGATGTTTGGGGCGGCGTGAGGACGTGATGTCTTGAGCAGGCGTGTGCTGATGAAAGGTTTTCAGCTATAAACCTTTCATTATATCGATTTATCACAATGTTTTTGTAATATGGTTTAGTATTATTTAAAATTATAATCAGAGTCCATCGTGCTTTTAGTGCATAGAATCGAGTTACGTTCAGATTACGTTCATCTTTTTATTTAAAAAAAAAATCAACGTAAACGTTTAAATAGCACTAGTTTTTAATCAAACGGAAACTTTTCCTTTAATTAAAAGGAAAAAAAGCTTTTTTTTTTAAACAAATAAAATCACAAGAAGGTGAAAACAGACGCATCATTTCTTCCATGAAGTAATGTTTCAGATTTATTATAATTTTTTTTTTTAGCTACACTGTGTTTGGATCATATCCTCTATAGAAGCTAAGAAAGAAAGAAAGAAATAACGTTACAAGAAGGTGAGAAGCTAGCATAATTTTCTCTTTTTTTTTTTTTTTTTTTTTTTTTTTTT
>CM040483.1:3592385-3621630 GCA_022758105.1 Pangasianodon gigas
CACACATTCAGTCGTTCTCGGTGTTTTCCTGTACGTTTGTGTCAGTGCAGAATCCTAAACGTGAGCGTTTTGAGCGAACTCTGTACACGTATCATGTATTAATCACGTTTCATGTAGCACTTCGTCAATCAGTGTGTGTCACTTAGTGCCTTTTACAGGCCTGGTTTCAATCCCAGGCTCTTCTGCTAAAGCTTTCGGATTTGCAGAATCAGTTCTGATGTCAGTAATCACACATTCCCCCCCCCCCCCCCCCAAAAAATTTCCGAAATTCCTAACCAATGTCTCCTCACCCGTTGAATTGTGTTGTACGATGTGTTTTTGCCTCGCTGTATTGAAATCCTGTTGCTTGTTGGTGTGTCCATGTGTACGGTGGTGTTTCACTAGTTCAGTTACATCTGTTATTTTTTTCCTCAATGTAATAAAACACTTCACGTATCCAGAGTAAAGTTCGCACGTGTGCGTCTTACGGAATGACCTCACTGCTGGATGTTTAGTGGAAAGTTTTTTTTATGCCTTTTTTTTTTTTTAACTTGTGTAATTATTATTATTATTATTATTATTATTATTATTATTAAAGCCATTTATACCACAGTCCTGTTGTAATCTTGATTCTGATTGGTCACAAGGTGTTTATGGAAGGAGTCTCCAGTGTCAGAGCACACAAGAGTTGTTTACGCTTTGTGTTGTGTTTCTCGCTAACATGACAAGCTGTGTCATAGACTATGTGATGACTGTTTCGCACAACCTTACGTGTAGCTATAAACGGATAAAAAGTATGATGTGTCGTTTTATTATTATTTTTTTATTATTAATAATAAAAATTTGTAATCGTTGCAAGTTGCTGTGGTGGAAGAGGATTAAAACGCTTCAGGACGTGCTGTTATTGCAAAAATGATCAACTTCCTGGTGGGAACAGGTTCCATCATTGATTATTTTCCTGTAACATCATGACACACTGAGTATTTTATTCCTCCTAGACCAGAGCAAAATAGGATAAATATAAATAAGTGATTCATGTCTAGAAATGATGGGACTACTGACAGTTTTAGGTAAACAACGTTTTATTTATTTATTCATTTGGACGTCTTTCTCCAGTCTAAACGTCTCTCACAACACGTCGGATAAATTGAGCTCGCAGGTCACTCAGAGTGCAGTTAGCTACGATCGTGCGCTTCAGTCTAGATTAGCGTAATCTGCTTTAATCTAACAAGCAGGTTAAACTTTGGAGAAACACTTTTTTTGAATTTGAATTTTATTTGTATTACTCTTTTAACAGTGGACGTTGTCACAAAGCAGCTTTACAGAAATATATAAATTAAGGATATCAATTTTAAGTGTATGAATTTATCCCTAATGAGTGAGCCAGAGGCGAAGGTGGTGAGGAAAAACTCCCTGAGACGACATGAGGAAGAAATCATGAGAGGAACCAGACTCAAAAGGGAACGCATCCTCGTCTGGGTGATGCCAGATAGTGCGATTTTAAATAAATTCCTTCTATATGTGTGTATTACATGGTCAAAAAGTTTTCACCATTAACGATTTCATAATTCTCCACGTAATATCATAATATCTCCACCACTTACTACAGTTCTGCTTCCTCTCTTCCTCTTCTTCGTGTTTTCTTTTTCTTTTTGCGCTTCCAGACAGGCTAGTTCGCTTCATCTTTTTCCAAGATGGCCGCCCACATAAAACTGCAGCCTTCAGCTACGCAATCACATTTTGCTCATGTGTTAAACCACATTACTGAAGAACTGGATGTGTTTTGAGTGACGGTGTACTATATTTAAAAAGTTTTTTTTTTTTTTTTTATGCGAGACCATTACTATCATTACTTGTTAGCTACATTAGCCTCGTAGCTTGAGGGAAAATATTAAAGAAACAAACATCCTGCCTGATCGACTTCATTACCGTACATTGTAAATTAGATTTTTTTTGTTGTTGTTGTTTAAAGAACGAATATTAAGGTGTGTAACACACTCGTACTGTACACTGTGTATCTATAAACATATCTTTATTGCTTTTATTTAATATACAGAAATCACTATCAGAGCACCAGGCACAAAAGAGTGTATTGAGTCGTGTGTGTGTGTGTGTGTGTGTGTGTGTGGTGTTAACACACACCAGCTGCAGTGGATTTGTTTTTATCGTCTCTCACTCAGTGAAGCTAATTGGCAAGAATTTGACAAACTGCCTCAGGAATGTGTGTAAACACACAGGGGATCCTGGGACGACTCAGGCTCTTCTCTTCCTTCCTCAACGTGTGTAAGAGGAAAAAATGAACGTTTTCACGTCACTGACAGGATTGTATTGTATCCTACACCTTCATGAGCCTGCGTGTGGACGGAGAGAAGACGGAGAGAAGAAAAGTAGCCGCTGTGATGTGTTGAACGCTTATAATGGGTGTTTGTGTTTATGTGTAGAGCTCTGGCAGGAGTGTGTGTGAGCTCGTCTGCAGTTTGTGTAAACTGTGTGACACACACATCTCTAAGAGCAGGCCCACACACACAGCAAAGATGGAGAGACGTCTGCGGCAGTTCAGGATCACTGTCAGACAGGAAAAAATTATTAAAAAATAAATATTATAATAATAATAATAATAATAATAATGTATAGAGCCCTTTTTATACATGTGGCATCTCAAAGGTAAAAAGTTAATGATGAAAAGTAACGTAATACAATGCACAAGAAGTGAAAATATTAATATTAAAAAGTACAAAATTAAGAGTAAAGAAATAAAAAGTCCAAAAATATAAAATAAAATTATTATATAATGTGCATATAGTATAATGTGTATATAAGTAAATCTAATAAAATTATATACACAAATACAGAATAAAATTGTGTATTTATTTTATTCTATAAAATAATTTGAATAAAATATATTTGAATATCAAAATAAAAAAGAAAATAATTGAAAGATTTTTTAAATCATGAAATAATAATTTAATATTAAATATATTAAAACTATAAATGCCAAAAATAGAGGAAGAACCTTTTAATTAAATGCCAAATGAAATATAATTCAATTTCAAATTGAAATATAAAATTAAATAAAACACTGAAGTAAAGAAACTAAACAGAACATTTTTCCAAATTAATATGATTTTCAGGAATATCAGATTGTTTGTGTAAATGCTGCTGAACTTGTGTGCTGGTAATATGCAGGATTTGTGTGTGCGTGTGTGTGTGTGTGTTTACCCCGTACAGCCTGTGCGTTGGACGTGAGCACGAACACTCGGATGAGGGTGAAGCAGAGCGGAGAGTAATCGTGCTCCCAGATCACTGCGGGAATCAGGAGCACTTTGCCGTAGCAGGAGAGCAGCAGAGCCTTCAGCAGATCAGACGTATCTACAGAGACGCTATAGAGCTTCTGTACGGACCATAACACTGCTAACACACCTGCACAGTACACACCCAGCTCTGACAACACACACACACACACACACACACTGATTATTTCTTCATTATTTCCACTTCCTCCACCAAACATGATCATGAGTATTTACTGCGTCACTTTATTTTCCTTAAACCATTTATTTAATTCTGTTGAGTAGTTATTCTAGAACTTATTGTCTCATTGTAGTACGTATTATCTCATATTAGTATGTATCATCTCATATTAGTATGTATTGTCTCATTCTGTGTTGTCTCATTCTAGTATGTATTGTCTCATATTAGTACGTATTGTCTCATTCTAGTACGTTTTGTCTCACTAGGATGTATTGTCTCATTCTATTATTGTTTCATTCTAGTACGTATTGTCTCATGTTAGTATGTTTTATCTCATTCTAGTATGTTTTGTCTCATTCTAGTATGTTTTGTCTCATTCTAGTACGTATTGTCTCATTGTAGTACGTATTGTCTCATTCTAGGATGTTTTGTCTCATTCTAGGACGTCTTGTCTCATGTTAGTATGTCTTGTCTCATTCTAATACATTTTGTCACATTCTAGTACGTGTTGTCTCATTTTAGTACATACTGTCTCATTCTAGTATGTCTTGTCTCATTCTAGTATGTATTGTCTCATATTAGTACGTTTTGTCTCATATTAGTACGTTTTGTCTCATTCTAGTACGTTTTGTCTCATATTAATACATTAATTAATACATAATACATTAATACATTCATTCCAGGACGTTTTGTCTCATTCTAGTATGTTTTGTCTTGTTCGATACTTTGTGTGTTTCTCTGTGCACCATGGAATGTGGACTGTACGCACCGAGAGCAGCCAAAGCAAACATCCCATAAAAGTCCCATTCTTTCGCGTATCTGATGATGTCAGTGGGATCACTGGTGACCTCTGAACTCTGGAGCCGAGACCATCTGAGATACGCCTCACACAACAGGCAGAAAACACACAGCTTCCAGTGGATCTGAAGAGAGCAAACATCTCAATGCCTTCGCCATGTAACTGCACTGTATTTATAGTTCTAGAGACAATTAATAAGAAGCACGCGTCTTGTTCGTCCCACTCACGGTGATCTGTGTGTTGAACAGAATGTGTCTGAATGCCTGGATTTTACACAAGATGGCGTCTATGAGAATAATGACAGGATCGTATTCGATGTACTTGTCCACAGGCTTTGCACATGATCTCTGAAAAAAGGATCACAGGATATTTTTCAGTTCATTAAAAGCATTAGAATCACCCCTAAATACCCATAATGCACTTTGTTGTTTGTAGAGAACTGGGAATAGGGCTCCATTCAGGTGTTGCTTTGTCACGTTGTCACTAGATTTGGCGATCTAGTGATCTAGTGATTTTATTTTAAAAAAGGATACGGCTCTCCAGCTCACATCACAGCTGCTGGTTATACAAGAGAAGGTTCACTCCACTCACGGAAAGTGTGTAATGCCTGACTGAGGTGCGCTTTCATGAGCCGATGTTCCCAACAACCAATCATTAAGCACCACTGATCACTATTGTTTCCAACAACCAATCACTGCAAGGGCGTAGATTTGCTCTTGGCATTGGTGGGGACCTAAGATTCTACCCTGATCACCATTGTTTGTTCCCAACGACCAATCACTGATCACCATTGTTCCCAACCACCAATCACTGATCACAATTATTCCCCGTGACCAACCACTAATCACACTGCTTTTTTCCCCAACGACCAATCACCGATCACCATTCTGATAAAGCGCTATTCTATTCTGTCTTCAAAAAAAATCTTCCTTCTTCATGTTTTGATATGCAAATCAGCCTGATGTCAGGTGACTTCCGGCGGCTTTTTGATCTTGCATTAGCTACTTTCCCCTGAAAAGAAATCTCAAGCAGCAAACATCAGACACCAAACACATCCTGGCTGATTTGGTTGCTGTTGTTGTTGTTATAATAATGCAAGCATAACACTTATAGTTATAACATTGCTAGCATGTTAGCATAACTCACTCACGCATATTGTAATCTTCACTATGCCGTTACTGTAATCTCGGTATAATTCAGAAGCTTTCTCGTTACACTCGATGCATTTAAAAGTCATGTTGCTCTGTTTTGATAGCCCTTGCCGGCTCACGAACACCGACTTCCGGGATATTCGCTAGGACTCGGAATCAAAAGGTTAACACTTGGGAAATGTAGTTTTAATTCAGCACCACTGCTACGTGAGAACCGGACCGCGGAACTACATTACCCATGATGCCCCGCTCTATCACCTGCACAACGTTCAGAACATGGCACCTGCTGGCAGGGCTGTTGTTGTGCTAGCGCTCTCGTTGCTGTACTTATGCGGCACTATCATTTCCACCGAATATTTTTCCACGCTCGCGTTCCTTAACGGGGAGTTTAACGAGCGCGGCTGCGGACCGTCGTCCGAGTGGGAGGAGTATTCTCCGGACTGCGGTGAGTTTACAAAACACGGCGTCGCCACGTCTTCGTAACTCGCTGCAACGTTAATGGACGAGGAGGAGTTTGCTAGCATCCATTTCCCACCCGTATTCACACAAGCCCCGCCCACTGCGCTTACAAGCTGGGCATAATTATTATTATTATTTATTTATTTTAAATTAACAAACAAGCGCGTTGTAATTTGATTTTACATTTTTAAAAATAATATTTTCTATTATGTTACATGTATTATACGTAATATTGTACAAATTGCAAGATATTCTTATATATACATATATTTATTTGGTTCAAATCGTAAAAAAAATTCTAAATAAAATATCAGACATTTTAGAAGTATGTACACATGAACTTTTGAATATTTTAGCGTTTTGCACCTTTGCTATTTTATAATCTAAATGTTTAGCTACACATTTCAGCAAAAAAGAGGAGTGGTTTTGTCGGAATACAGGTGGGAAATAAATAACGTCTCTTACCCAGTAGGTCATTCTCACTTCCGGGTTCGTTTCCAATGTACAAAGTAGTAAAATACACAAGTTCTCCATGGAACTGTGAGTGGAGGAGCTTGAACATGACAAATATGGCGTCTAGCCTTGCTTTCTTCACTTAGTTGATTTGTAAAGAAATAGTGAGAAATTTATTTTATTCAGGATCCAAGTGATTGAATAAATCCTGAAGATGCAGGTGCTTGGTTGGATACAGATGACGCCCCCCACACACACACACACACTTGGGCTTTTGGGGGAAAAATTCTAATCTATCCTGTCTGAATCCCAAATAGAGCCTGATTTTCTACACAGTGCATCCATTTCTGTATAATTTTAATAAATAGATTATATTAATAAGCTCCTTTAACTCTGATATGCTCTAAAAAGTCCAGTGTTGTTGTGTGTGAAGTGAGAGATTAAAGGGATAGTTCACTCAAAAATAAAAATTCTGTCATCAGTTACTCGCCGTCATGTCGTTCCAAACCCATGAGGCTTTCATTCGTCTTCGGAACACAGATGAAGATATTTTGAATGAAACCTGTGAGATTTCTGTCGCTCCATTGACAGTCCATGTAACCTTAACTTTCAAACTCCGAAAAGTTTATAAACACATCGTAAAAGTAATCCACATGACTCCAGTGGTTTAATCCCAATTTTCTGAAGCGATACGAATGCTTTGTGAGGGCAAAAACACAAAAATTAAGTCTTTATTCACAAAATATCTTTTAAACAGGAAGCACTGCAGTGTTTACAGCAGAGGAAGAGCGACGCTGTACGCAAGCTTCGTTCGTTACATTCTGAGTTGATTTTGCATTTTCTGGATGCCTGAACCTTGAGAAAGTTCCTCTGCTGTAAACAGTGCAGTGCTTCCGGGTCCGGTTGTATCGCAAGAACGTCCGCTCTCACGTCAACACAACACAACACGTCATGGTTCTCTCGTGAACGTGAATTGGAGATCTATGCGGAAGTGAAGATATTTTGTGAATAATGTTGTTGTTGTTCCTCTTTCAGCTGCTCTTGTTATGGGTTGCCACTGGGGATCATCGTTCCGCGTATTTTATTTGCCACAGTTTTTACGCCGGATGACGCAACCCTCCACAATTTTTATTAGGAGTGGTAAAATTGGGATTAAACCACTGGAGTCACATGGATTACTTTTACGACGTCTTTATGAACTTTTTGGAGTTTGAAAGTTAATGTTACATGGACTGTCAGTGGAGCGACACAAATCTCTCAGATTTCATTACAAATATCTTCATTTGTGTTCCGAAACTGAACGAAAGTCTTATAGGTTTTAACGACATGAGGGTGAATACTCGATGACGGAATTTTTATTTTTGGCTGAGCTATCCCTTTAAAGGAAAACTCCACACTGAAGCACACGAAATATATTTAGACTGAAATATTTCGGATGTGGTTAGTTGTTCTGGTGCTAATTTGTTGGATGGTGCTGTGTTTTTGTTATACAAGTGAGAAGTTAGCGCTCGTGTGTGGCTCTGACGTCACACGGAGACGACGGTATTCCAGTTACAATGCCGTTTAACTGCAGGAAGAAAAAATTTCAACAATCTCAAACAGCTCACTGGTCACTGTTAGTTGAACGAGAGTTTCTTTTCTCACTCGACGCTTTCTGAAATCCAACAGAGAAGAAGTGGAGACGTCGATGCAAACACTGGACTCAGTGGCTACGTTCACACGCACATCAATATTCCGATATTAATCGGAATTTGGTGATATTCTAATTAGTATTGAGTCATGCATGTAAACACCGTAATCTGATTTCCTGATTCAGATTAAGACAATATTCTGATTCCTCAAATTCCGATTCCCAGCCCTGGAATATTCCCTGGAAATTTGTTGCACGTAAATGTTATTCACAAAATCCACTGAATCCACTGAGATATATGCGCATGCTCAGTTCGCAAGGAATTATGGGTGCTAACAGATGCTTAGCTGTAGGCTAGGTATTTAGGAATGGCAACTCAGGCATCCTTACAACAACCATGTATACAGGAATATTCCGATGCCTGTACGCATATAAACATCGTATTCAGAATAAGGAATTTGATGTGCATGTAAATGTAGTCAGTGTCCCAGAATTCACTGCAACTATACGACGCAGAGACTCTGCTCTGGTAGTTCGAGATCTGCGAGATGGCATTAGCAGCTTTGGAAGCTGATCTGTTTGAGGAGCTGAAAGAGCTTGACAGACTAAAAGACTAAAGCCCCGCTGCATCGCGTTCTGCATTTCAGTAGAGATGAAACGAGGGCTATCAGTAGATAGAACGGCATTGTGGGTAATGTGGTGAATCCGTGCTGTTGAATATTGTTTGTGCGTCTTCTCTTGCAGATCCCAACGTTCTCCAGCTGGAGGATCCGGACTGCGAGGACGGCAGCAGCGCGGCCTGTGAGTCGGTCTTCTCTCTGAACGCAGAGAAGATTCTGGTGAGGATCTTAGTGTGACGCTGCTTTCGTTCATATATCACATAATATCCAGCTTTATATACATGCATTATTGATTTTTTTTTTGTTCGAAGGTGTTTAATACAGTAAGCTAATTTTTTGTCTTTATAGCTGCCTCCAAACTCTTCATCTAGCTTCTGAACTGGTTTTCGATCCTCTAAGGTGTATCATGGCAAAACTTCTGTTTTACTGCTCATTTTTACATTGTTTTGAATTGGTGGCTTGTTTCAAACTATGGGGGATGCAAACTTTTGTACTTGACTAGCAAATCGCACTTTATCAGTGGTATATATATTGTATTACATAGAGTTTTTTGGGAGATTACACATTGTTAAAAGAAAAAGAATTTTGAAGACCTTGTGCTTGTGGGGAAAAAAGTGCTTGGACCCCTTCAGGCTCAGTTATAACCTTACTGATGACATAAACATTATTATTATCTTTTAATTATTATTTTTATTATTATTATTATTATCAGCAACAATTAATCTAGTTATTTTTATATTTTGTAAAAAAAAAAATATATATATATAATACAAAAATTAAATATAATAAATATAATAATAAAAATGTTTTTTTTAAATATTATACAATTTTGTATTTATTTATTTATTTATTTATTTATTTATTTATTTTTCTGTGCCTGCAATTTTTTTTGTGCACATAAAGGTTGACACAGAATTGTGTGTGTGTGTGTTCATGCTCTCAGAGCCAGGCCAGGCTGTTTGTGGAGCAGCGCCGCTTTCCATTCCCCGTCGATGACCACAACACCAACGAGGAGCTCGGTATGCCATTCCTCTCTCTCTCTCTCTCTCTCTCTGTCTCTCTCTCTCTCTCTCTCTGATCAGAGTGAAGTGTGTGTAACGAGTAAAGTGTATGTGACGATGTACTGATGCGAGCGTGTGCCGGTTCTCAGCCATAGGATACGTCCTCATCGGCAACGGGCTCTACGATGAAGCCATCAAACACTTCTCCCTGTTACTGCAGGTCAGTTCTGTAGAATATAACTAGCATGTTGACTGTAATTTGATTTCTTATTTATAAAGTAAGCATGTAATGTAAAAAAGTGAGTGTTGATTGTTGATCAGGGCGATCCAGAGCTGGTCAGTGCCATGTACGGGAGAGGGATAGCCTACGGCAAAAAGAGCTTGCAGGTAAGACGCTGTGTCTCAGGTGTGTTAGGTTTTATGAAGAGAGGTAATGGAGATGCTTCACCTTTGGCCTAATTTACATAAAACCTGCACTTTTAGGATTTATATTTAGGGTTCTGACCTGTAATTTTGAATTTTATAGCAAGTTCAAAACAACAAATTGGCAAAAATGTGACGTATATGTAATTAAGTGTGGCTTCTGCCATTGTGTATAGAGATGACTGTCTGACACGCCTTCCTTACTTCTCTCTCTCTCTCCCTCCCCCTCCTTCTCTTTTGTTCTCTCTGTAGGACATAAAGAATGCTGACTTGGCTCTGTACGAGCTGAGCAGAGTGATCACACTGGAGCCCAACAGGCCAGAGGTGTACGAACAGAGAGCGGAGGTATACACACACACATAAGCACACAAAATATGTGGTCAATCTCTATACGTGGTCAGTGATTTAATGTTTTAATGTTATGTTGAATGCAGTAAACGATAAAATACAGATCAGTTCCAGTATAATACATCACTAGAACAGAGGCCATGCCTCCTTCACTGAGACTGACAGGCAAACAGGCCACACCTCCTTCACTGAGACTGACAGGCAAATAAGCCACGCCTCCTTCACTGAGACTGACAGGCACACAGGCCACGCCTCCTTCACTGAGACACAGAGGCCACGCCTCCTTCACTGAGACTGACAGGCAAACAGGCCACTCCTCCTTCACTGAGACTGACAGGCACACAGGCCACGCCTCCTTCACTGAGACACAGAGGCCATGCCTCCTTCACTGAGACTGACAGGCAAACAGGCCACGCCTCCTTCACTGAGACTGACAGGCAAACAGGCCACTCCTCCTTCACTGAGACTGACAGGCAAACAGGCCACTCCTTCTTCACTGAGACTGACAGGCAAACAGGCCACTCCTCCTTCACTGAGACTGACAGGCAAATAAGCCATGCCTCCTTCACTGAGACACACAGGCCACGCCCCCTTCACTGAGACTGCACTTTGGTCCACTATATAAGTACTTTGTATACATTTTGTCATCTGTAATAGTGTTATTTCACTGAGGTGTGTGTGTGTGTGTGTGAATGTAGATTCTCTCTCCTCTCGGACGGATTAGTGAAGCTCTGAGTGATCTCACTAAAGCCATCCAGCTGCAGCCTTCAGCACGTCTTTACCGCCACCGAGGAACCCTCCTCTTTATTTCAGAGGTGCACCCACGCACACACACACACACACACACACATACACACATACACATTGATTATTTTCCTATAACAGCATGCTCTGAAGTGCTTGATAACATGTTAGAGATGGCTGTAGTAGCACGCGTACATTTAAAAACACTCACAAGCGGGCACACAGTATAGCTCTTGGAAGAAATCTTTGCTGTAGAAATGGTAACGAGTGATGAGTGATGTGAATGTATGGTGTGTGCAGGACTACGTCGCTGCTATGGAGGACTTCCAGCAGTCTCTGGAGCTGAAGAGGAACCAGCCGATTGCCATGCTCTATAAAGGCCTCACCTTCTTCCACAGGGGCCTGCTTAAGGTAAACACACCCCAGGCTTTACCTAAGTTTAAGTTTCAACACAAGTTCCACTCCAAGTACCCTTCGCTGCAGAACAAAATGTCCAAGGGGTGGAGTCGGACCTGATCTAGCTCCTCCTCCTCGTGCAGAGTGGAGACAGAAGTCCAGCGGGCAGGATAAGTGTGTTAAGTGTGCTGATTCGTGTTATACAGCGCTCTGTGGGTTAGAGCGTAAGGGTAGGTCAGGTCCAGCTCCACCCCCTGGACTTTTGCTTCTGCACTCAGTCACTCTGCAGTTAAAAGAAAAATATTACCATGATGTTTCTGTGCACACAGGAGGCCATTGAGACATTCAAAGAAGCTCTGAAGTTGAAGGCGGACTTCATCGATGCACACAAAAGCCTGGCTCAGGCATACAGGTCACACACACACACACGCACACACACACACACACACACATGTTCACCATACTGAGGTTTAGGCTCATGTTCCTGGTCTTACTGCGCATCATTTATAAAAGGAAAATTCTCACCATGCAAAACTAATATTAATCAGTAAGATTATGATGAAATGGACATCTTGTCGTTGATTACTTTCCTATAACCGCACATCCTGAACTGTTTCATTCCTTACTTCTGCAGTGTATGTTAGTGTTCATGCTGCCCTCGTGTTGTGTGAACACGTTTTCTCATCTCTGTGTGTTGTGTGTATGCGTTTCCGTGTCATCACGGTTATATTTAAAGGTGTGTGCATGGTTTCATTCCAGTGTCACGGTACGCAGGTGTGTGTTTTCATATCTCCTGTCTCCCTCCCGTTTGATGTGTGTATGTGTAGGGAGTTGGGTGATTTTGACAGCGCCATGGAGAGTTTCCAGAAAGCTCTGCTCCTGAATCAGAATCATCTTCAGTCCCTGCAGCTCAGAGGCATGATGCTGTATCATCACGGCAGCCTGCAGGACGCCATCGGCAACTTCAAGGCAAGCGCAGGCTGTGTGTGTGTGTGTGTGTGTGTGTGTGTGTTCTTCTCTCTGTAGGGCCAAAATCAGTTTATCAGCCTCGTGGCTAGTCCTGTGGTTCCTTGCCAACATTTTTCTCCTTTATCATTAAACCATGTCTAAAAACATAAATTAAATTTCAACAGTAATGTTATTCATACATTCATACACACCACACTTAAAAAAATAAATATAAATATGAAATTATATAAATGTGAAACAAAACCATCAACTGTATAATTAGCTCATTATCAATTGTATTAAAATACACATTATTCAAAATGGTTTACAAATTTATAAATAAACTCCAACAATTAGAGAAACTACTTATGTTCCATCTAAAATCATATACTTTTATTTAAAAAAAAGTAATTTCCCTCAGAAATTACTTATATGGCAAAATTATTGGCACCCCAATGAATATCTCTAATAAGTGCACACAGATGACGAGCTCGCAAGCTCCGTAAACCTCAAAAGCGCTTTGAGACTGAAAGAAAATGACACAAGTAGTTCAAAATACATTTCATAATTCAAAAAAAAAAAAAAGTTTAGAAGTCTTGTCAGTGAAATCATATGGTTTGTCAGTTCGGTCAATGTTCTACGGTTAAGATATTTTTGTTTCAGGTTCATATGAGAAATGCTGACGAGATTTAGTTAGGGTTTGATCTCAGGCGCAAGCTTTTTAAAACGAATAAAAAAGAAATACGAATAGAAAAATGTACGGAGCCTCGCACATGACACGTGGGTGAAAAAAAAACAACAACAATATATCGTGGCCCCGAATTAAGAATGCGTTCTCATGACATATTATTAATACGTGAGCACGTTTTATTAATTCGTTCCCTCGTTTGAAAAGGACGATGGTTTTATGGAATTGAGGCATGAATTGGTAAAACGTGGCCACGATTGACCTAAAACAAAGGAATGAATTAATAAAGCGTGCTCACATATTAATAAGTCATGGGAACGAATTCTTAATTCATGGCCACGATACATGAATTTCCATCCATACAGCTCCTTCTCCTTCAAACACCCAGCCTGCCACCATCCATATGTCCATGTATATATATATATATATATATATATATATATATATATATATTTTTTTTTTTATGTATATATTTTTCTTATATTTAATATTTTTCTTTATATTTTTCTTTATATATATTTTTGTATGTATATATTTTTTTTATATTTCATATTTTTCTTTATATATATTCTTGTATGTATATGTTTTTCTTTATATTTCATATTTTTCTATATTTTCTACATCTCCTTCTCCTTCAAACACCCAACCTGCCACTATCCATATGTCCATATATATATATTCTTATACATTTCATATATATATATATATATATATATATATATATATATATTTTTTTTTTCTGTATATATATTCTTGTACGTATATGTTTTTCTTTATATTTCATATATCTCTATATTTTCTTTTTATGCTGGAACAGTTGCACAAAGCATTTCACTGCACGTCGTACTGTGTATGGTTATGCACGTGACAAATAAAATTTGAATTCGATTTTGAATTCGATATTTTTTTTTTTTCCCCGCACGTCACGTGCGAGGCTCCGTAAAAATAAGCAGAACACGCATGCGACTCACCGGATCAAAACGACAAGCACGAAAGATTGTGCAATGTGTTGAAATGCATTCCGTCGTTCATTGTGCAGAGATGCCTGCAGCTGGAGCCGTATAACGAGGTGTGTCAGTACATGAAGGGTCTGAGTCACGTGGCCATGGGACAGTTCTACGAAGGCATCAAGGCTCAGACTAAAGTCATGCTCAATGATCCACTGCTGGGCCAGAAAGCCAGCTCTGAATATCTCAAAGTCAAATACCTCAGAGGTGAGAGGATGAACGCTTTAGGGGGGAAAGAGTTGTGATTATTTTGTAGAAAACTGCTTAAAGAGCAACTCGTCGGGGTTTATTCTTTACTCCTGAGCGTCTTAATATTCACGTCGCACTTTTGCGTGTTCTCTGAATTGCTCTTTTTGTTCCAGAATACTCTCGATATTTGCACTCTCACCTGGACATCCCTGTGGCAGAATACAACGTGGATCAGGATCTTCCAGGGAACTTTAAGAACCACTGGGCTAAAAATCTGCCCTTCCTCATAGAGGACTATGAAGAGCAGCCTGGACTGCAGCCGCACATAAAGTGAGTTTGTTTTTGGAAACCTGAGGCGGAATAACAACTGTGTTAATTGATAGTCAGTTTCTCAGTGCTTGGATTTGTTTTGGCGCCCCTCCACAAGCAAAAAAGGTTTTGTGTTGTTTTTTTTTTAAAGGGATGTTCTACCTCAGGATTTTGACAGTTACTCTCCGGAGGTGCAGAAGCTGATCTGTACGGCGGATCATCTCGGCACGCTCATGCAGTACAACACGTCAGGGTTCCTGTCCAACCAGCGCATCCAAAGAGGTCAGTCCTAGAGATCGCCTGACAGGAAATATACCTAGTAGCAGTGTTTGATTAATAACAGCTAAAGAAATCCAAAAAAAACAAAAAAACAAAACAGGACTACAGGAACTAGAGTGCAAAAGTTAGCATACTCAGCCTTTAAGGGTCGGGGTTCTCAAACTTTTTTTGGCCAGTGATGCAATTTTAAAGGCTTAAAATTCAATGAATCCCCAATAATAATAATAATAATAATAATAATAATAAATTATAGTGGGAATTACTAGAAATTATCAGCCTACGACTTTAAAAATTCACACATTTTCTGAAAATAAGTACACGATCTGTAGAATAGTAGAACGCTTTGTTATTTAAAGATTAAAACTGAGCATAATAAATCGATATAAATACACTTTTTAAAAATCCACTTGCTATATCTCACAGCTGCAGTCGCTCTGCACTCTCTGTGTCTGATGAGAGGACTGGGCTTGTGCGGCGCACTGCAGCTCATCAGGAGATGTCAGGAGATGTAGCCGAAAGCGTGCATCTCCATCTCTTTGTATCCAACTTTGATTTGAAGCACACGCTCACTGAATCTGGCGCTCCATAAATAAGTCGTAGCAAATATTTTACATGAGTGTAAAGCCCGTCCTACACCCAAATCATCGCTCATTTCTGTGCTTTGTTGCGCGTGTTAAATAAATATAAATGATAGTATATACATACTAATGGATATGATCATATCTATGGCAGGTAGAATTTTCACAAAGGATGGCTTCTAACCAACACTGATAGATGTTCCTTCATTAGTAACAAAAGTGGTCAATTAGCATATCTGAGATAAAAATAATATCAATTTCTGATTTTTGCATCACTGAACTATTCTCTAATAACTTCTATGCCCACTTTTTTTTTGCCTTTATATGTGCCACTCAGTTCTTTCTTAATTTTCTGAACAGATTCGGATTCTCTCAGTTTTGATATTTCACACATTCTTCCTGACATGTCTGTTTTTAAGACCGGTCATACACTACCTTCTTCAAATCTTCAAATCAGGTCTGTGCGAGTCATGAGAAAACTTTGTCTTTATCTATCTTTTTTTTTTATTTTTTTTATTTTGGAAATCTATTGTAGATTTCTTTTAGGGAGGAATTTCCTGTTATCTCTATCAATATCATTTGTTAATCAGTATTATATCTATCAGTATCTGTGCAACAGTATTGAAAAGTGACCTTAAATCACCTCATGTATTAGCTTTCAGAGCTTCATTTATACACTACACTGTACCATTTCTGGTGCATTTGGAAGGGTGACTTTGGGCCTGTGATCCTACAAGGATGTTTCTGTGAGAACGGACTGGTTTGACCTTGTAGGTGGTGTTTTTTAAGGTGAAGGCTAATGTTGTTTTTGAAAACATAAACTGACTGAACTCCCGCCACGGTTAAAACTGAGATAAGGGGAAAGTGAAATAATTGGGGCGAGAGGCAGGTGTGTGATTAAGAGAAAGAAGAGAAAACTCCATCCGATGAGATCATTGTTTTAGAATTGTATAAAATTATGTAAATCAGATGCTCTGCAGACCATCTCGGCTTTGTTGTTTGATTCAATAAAGTCTATAGATTTTTGGCATCCAGAACCCCTTGTCTTTGTAACTCATTTTTCTTATTCTGATTTGCAGAAGTATTTGCCACGACACTTTATTGATCATTTGGTAAATTTGGCTTTTTTTTCATTCGAAAAAACCAAGAGGGGGTGCAAACTTTTGCCCTCAAAACCCTAGCTATTCTTTCTTTAAATGCCTATCTTGTTTGTGAAGATACAGGTGGAAGAAACTAAACACTAACCAAATGATGAAACATGTCTGTTCTTCTGTATGAAGCCATGGGTCTGGCCACCATCGAGGTGATGCAGGCGATGCAGCGGACCTGGAGTAACTCGAAAGTGCGCGTCAACGGCAAAACCAGGCAGCTCCAGTGGAGAGACATGTTCGACATCGCTGTTAAATGGAGGAGGTACCACTTTCTGAAAGAAATAAATGCAAATGAATGGTTTTTCTTGTTAAAATCCTATTCTAGAGCAGGTGTCAGGTGTTTTAGATATCTCATAGTGTGTGTGTGTGTGTGTGTGTGTGTGTGTGTGTGTGTAGGATTGCTGATCCAGATCAGCCTGTGCTGTGGTTGGATCAGATGCCAGAACGGAGCCTGAGCAGAGGATTTAATAACCACATCAACCTTATCAGGTGCTATAACACACACTTTATATCTGACACGCTCTTTTAGATTGCATTATACACTAGTTTGAACCAGTTCTAGGTAGTTTTATAGGTTTACATTTCTGGCCCAGAAATCAGCTCCGCCCCCAAATTTTCCATACAAAGCACCTTGCGAGGTTTCAGGAGGTGGAAACAGTATGGAAAAAGAGGAAGGCTTGACAGTCTCAGTGTATTACTCCCTACTTTTCTGTCATTCAGCATATTAAAGTGCACTTTGCTGTTGTTTGTAGATATAGTTTGTGGATAAATACCTTCAGACCCCGAAGAAACACTTTCAGTTCACCACTTTATTGTAAAACCCATACCATGAACTGGTTTAGTTCAGACAGATTGGACTCTGAGGAGATATGAAGCACTAATAATGAGAATGTTACCGTTTACTTATGATTAGGACCAGATGATATAAAAAAAAATATCATACCATGATTCTTTTTTGGCAATACACTGTGTATCATGATAGATTTGCTAATAAACTGCTGGCAGGATTTGTGTATATTTAAAAAAATAAAAAAAAAGATTTAAATAAAGAATGTAGTTAAATTTGCAAAACTTTTAGTCCACTATATGAAAATGGTATAAAAATTAGAGATAGCACAGATCCGATACCTAGTATAGGTATCAGGCCGAGACCAGCAAAAATGGAGAAAACATATCAGATATCGGAGAGAACATATCGGACATCGGAGAAAAGATACCGGGCATTGGAGAAAACGTATCAGATATCGGAGGAAACGTATCGGATATCGGAGAAAATGTATCGGATATCAGAGAAAACATATTGGCTTCTGGAGAAAACATATCGGACGTCAGACAAAACATATCAGATATCGGAGAGAACATATCGGCTATCGGAGGATACATGTCAGACGTCAGACAAAACATATCAGATATCGGAGAGAACATATCGGACATCGGAGAAAAGATACCGGGCATTGGAGAAAACGTGTCGGATTTGGGAGAAAACATATCGGAGAAAACGTATCGGATATCGGAGAGAACGTATCGGATATCAGAGAAAACATATCGGCTTTTGGAGAAAACATATCGGACGTCAGACAAAACATATCAGATATCGGAGAGAACATATCGGCTATCGGAGGATACATGTCAGACATCAGAGAACACATATCGAATTTTGGAGAAAACGTGTCGTCTATCGGAGAAAACGTGTCGTCTGTCGGACAAAACGTGTCGGCTGTTGGACAAAACATATCAGATGTCGGAGAGAACATCGGATATCGGATCTTGTAACAGCAAAGATCTCTGTAAGCAATTGGATTTAGAAAATGATTTTCTACACATAAAGAGAATTGACTGTTTTTTCTTTTGTTAAGATTGATCTTATTACAATTATATGTTCTACTTTATTGTATTTATTATATTTAAAATGTAAGTGATTTTTGTGTGAAAGAGTTTAACTGTAAAGTGCTTCAGTTAAAAAAAAAAAAATTAGTAGTTTTTAAAGAAAACAATATCGGTGTTCAGTAGATCAGTCTTCAAGCTTTCAGTATCTGTATCCGGGGAAAAAAATGGTATCGTGCCAAGACTAGTCCAAGGAAAGAAAAAAAAATAAATAAATTTACAATCCTTGTAAAATCTCCCGAAAAATGTTATATAATTTATTAAAATAAATTATTATAATTTATTAAAACGTATTATATGTTAAAAATAATTAATGACACCCTGGATATTATATTGTTGTATTCCCCAGCCCTACCTCCTGGTGCTTGAGCATGCTTTTGTTTCCGCGTTTCTCTCCGTGTGTAACTCTGTATCCTGCTGTAACGTGTGTTTGACGTTCAGGGGCCAGATCATCAACATCAGATATATGGAATACTTTGGCAGCATCCTCGACTTCATCAAAGACAGAATATTAGTGTATCACGGGTAAGCGGCTGCGATTTGAGCCTTGTTCCGATGATAAAGAGCATTCTGCCAGTTTAACAGCATGGCTCGCTGCTTTTTCAGCGCGTATAATCCACGAGGAGTGCAGGAAGTCAAACAGGCTCTGGAGAACATCAACAAAGTGGAGGACCTGCTGCCTATAATGAAGGTACCAGCATCAACAGCATTCCCTTAGAACCTAAAATGTCAAGTAATTGGATTTACGCTAAAGTTTATCTGATTTTAAATATCACTCACCTGAAGCTTCAGCAGTAACAGCAGCCATATAAATGAAGCGCTGAATAGAATTCACACTTCAGAAATTCTGTCGCTCTGGATGCGTGCTAAATTCTAAAATAAAATATTACACTTGTTATATATTTGTATTGAAGCTTTATAGTTGTAGGGATGGAAAATATGATGATGTCATACCGATATTGTGATAAATTACAGTATGTCACAATACACTATAGTGAGATATCGCAGGTATTGTGATTTAAAAAAAAAAAATTTTAAATTTTTTTTTATTAATAACAAGTACAAGCTCTGATTGGAATCAACTGATGTTTGTACTAAATTTTCAAAATTGTAATCGTTACATGTGTTATATTTTTTCTTTAATTTTTTTGAAGATATTTGAACAATACTAGTACTAGTAAAACTAAATTTTCATTTATTTATTTATTTATTTATTTATGTGCAGCAATACTGTATGATGGAAGCGTGTTTAAGGATCATATGATATGATATTTTGCTCATATCGCCCAGCACTACTTATATTTATCGATTAATTAAAATATAAAAAATAAAAAAGCTTGTTTTTTGAAATATTTTAGATATTTTTTTATCATTTGCTTTATTAATCCTTGATACAAATTTCTGATGTTTTAGGCTTGAGCTGTAGAAAACTGTCCAAAGTCCAAATCCAAAAAAAAACCCAAAACTAAACACATTTCTGAACTGGTAAAGGTTGCTGGAATTTACGTCTGTATTTAGCATCATTAATTCTTCATTTATTCTTACTTCTCATTTCACACAGCAGTGAATCACATGACTGTTTCAGACACGTCACATCCATAACGCTAGATTTTTCCCCCCCCAAAACCCCTGCATTCACCCAGAAAGGTCACATGACCAGATATGTCAGCTCAGTATGAGTTTAAATGTCACATCTTTAACGCAGAAATTGCTCTAAACTGCCAAAGTGTGTGTGTGTGTCTCTAAAGCAGTTCAACAGTAAAACGAGAGACGGGTTCACAGTGAACTCGAAGGTGCCGAGTATGAAGGATCCTGGGACCGAGTACGACGGCTTCACCATAACCATCACCGGAGACCGGTCAGTCACCACGTCTTCCTGACCTTTAACCTTTCACCTTTAACCGCTCCAATCCTAGCTTTCCATTTCCTGTTCTGGGTAAAAATAAATAAAGGGAACAGCGGATGGAGTTCTCATTTATTACAAAAGCACATAGAATCGTCCTCAATGTGGATATATACATATTCTATAGTTTTACTTTATAATCAGTGGTAAATCTGTTCATAAATTAAATCATTCCGTATTTTCAGTACATTCAGTACATTCAGAACTGGAACTGATTGATTTTTCCGTATAAAGAGACACAGAGGCACCTCAAACACTCTATAATGAGTTATAAGATGTCATTATTCTAATGGTATTAGTTCCTTTGTGTTTGTACGAGTTTCCAAAACATTCAGCCTGAATTCCATCTGTAGGGGTGTGTGTTGCGTTACGTTCCAAACTATACATATCATGGTTCGATGGTAAAAGATCTCATGAGGGGGCGGTTGTGCTGGTTGTGCTATGGTAACATCGTAATCAGAGAGAACACACACGCACACACACACACACGCACATGTTCTAGTTGTTGATGTCTGATTCGTATTGATTTGATGTTTTTTCATGCTGTCATTATGGATTATAAAAACAGCACACACACACACACACACACACACACACACACACACACACACACACTGAGTGGGTCTTGATTGGGGTGTGTGTGTGTGCGTAACTGTGGTGGGTTTGGATTAAAAACAGGGAGAGAAGTGTGTGTGTGTGTGTGTGAATTAAGATGGATAATGAGCTTGTGTATGTTTTTGTTTATTTACATGGAGATATGAAGTAATGATGTGGTGTTTCAATGACGCTTCAGAGAGGGAGTTAAATAAATGATGAAGTGTGTGTGTGCGTGTATGTGTGTGTGTGTGTGCGCAGTGTGGGAAACATGCTGTTTTCAGTGGAGACTCAGACCACAGAGGAGAGGACACAGCAGTACCAGTCCGAGATCGAAGCTCTTTATAAAGACCTGACGGCTAAAGGCAAAGCACTCATGCTGTCCTCTGAGCTAGGGGTGTGTTGTCTTTCGCTCTCTGTCTGTCTGTCTCTCTGTCTGTCTCTCTCTCTGACTGTCTCTCTCTCTGACTGTCTCTCTGTCTCTGTCTTAGTATTGTCAAAGTGGTGAAATAGCAAAGAAAATTTCATCCAAAACAATAAAAAGAAAAAAAAAAACAACACTCATCAAATTATCACCCAATGCAAAGGTCAATCAGGGCTTTATGTCTCTGTGTCTGCATTTCTCTCTGTCTTTCTCTCTCTCTCTCTCTCTCCCCCTCTCCCCCCTCTCTTTCTCGCTCTGTTTTTCTGTCTCTCTCTCTGACTGTTTCTGTGTTTTACTTTTTTCTCTGTTTCTCTCTGCAGTTCTCTCTATCTCTGTCTCTGTATCTCTGGTTTCTCTCTCTCTACCTGTTTCTGTCTTACTTTTTCTCTGTCTCTGCATTTCTCTGTATCTCTGTCTCTCTCTGTTCTCTCTCTCTCTCTCTCTGTTTCTGTGTCTCACTTTTTCTGTCTTTCTCTCTCTCTCTGACTGTCTGTTTCTGTGTCTCACTTTTTCTTGTCTCTGCATTTCTTTCTGCATTTTTTCTGTTTCTCTCTGCATTTCTCTCTATCTCTGTCTCTCTATCTCTGGTTTCTCTCTCTCTCTCTCTGTTTCTGTGTCTCACTTTTTCTCTGTCTTTCTCTCTCTCTCTCCGACTGTCTGTTTCTGTGTCTCACTTTTTCTTGTCTCTGCATTTCTTTATGTTTTCTCTCTCTCTCTCTCTCTCTCTCTCTCTCTCTATCTGTTTTCTTTCTCTCTCTGTTTCTGTGTCTCACTCTTTCTCTGTCTCTCTCTCTCTGCATGTCTTTCTCTCTGTCTGTCTGTCTCTGTGGCTGTGCTTCTCTCTCTTTTAGAGAAAAGATTGTCGTTGGCTGTAGAGAGGTCACATGACTTTGTGCTATAATTTAAAAAGAATAAGATTAATTGAGTTGATGTTGTATTAACGTACTCACTGTCTATCTTCATCTCCGTCTCTGTCTCTCTCTCGTCCTCACTCTGTGTGTGTGTGTGTGTGCAGGATTCGGATGCGGTGTGTAACCTCGTCCTCTCTCTGGTGTATTATTTCTGTAACCTCATGCCCCTGTCCCGAGGCTCCAGGTATGGACGTGTTGAACAGACGTTCCTTCTACATCACACTTAACAAGACGTAGCAGCTTAGCTGTTAACTCTGATGAACAGCACTGAGTGTGTTTTGCCACTGTGTTTAGGAAACTAAAAATTCCTATAATAATAACAACATTCAATCTTTCATAGGAAAGAAGCAGACACCCGTAGCGATAAAACATGACTTTACGACTGTTTTCGAATTTCTCAAACACAAACAGCAATATAACTATAAAAACAAACCCTTAAGTATATATAACGTTATATAACATCATTTGGACCTCCTGAGGGGTGCCAAAAGTTTTGTTAGGTTCAAATCTAAATAATACCACAGCTGTTTCAATAAGCCGAGTTCAACCGTACTACAAAGTGATGAACCGCAGTACTGCATGTTGATGGATTATTTCATTAAAGGAGCGGTGTGTCATTTTTTAGAGCAGTGTCCAATGAAAATAGAGCTTTATTCGGTCTGGGGGCGGAGCTAGTTTCTGGGCCAGAAAAACTGTAATCATAAGCATGAAATTATAAAAAAATTGTATGTTAGTTTTGCTAATCATATTCTGCCTTTTTGAGGTGTCTTTGAAAGTTACAGATCTAGAAACATACACAGATTACATACTGCAGCTTTAACTTGACACTTTTAATATAGAATATTTAAAGATAGATTTCAGGGATTTATCAGTACAAGTTCATCTGATGCTAATAAATCTGTGCAATCTTAATATTGTCCAGTGTTTTAGTCCAGTGATGATTTGCATTTGGTTCATAGTGGACTTTGTGTGTGTGTGTGTGTGTGTGTGTGTGTGTGTAGCATCGTGGCCTACTCCGTGGTGATGGGAGCTCTGATGGCGAGCGGGAAAGAAGTCGTAGGCAGAATTCCAGCTGGGAAGGTAAAGACGAGGACAGCCAGGGGTCTGTGAAGTTACAGCACCATCACCAAGGCTGTTCTATTTATGACTGAGTTCTTGAATTAGATCCCGTGAATTATTTTTTAATCCGAACTTCACTAACTCAAAACCAAGTCTGTTTATAAGTAACGTCAAGTTGGATCTAATATGTTTTGTTGTTGGAAAGGTTAGCACTGTTGCCTCACACCTCCGGGGATGGGGGTTCGATTCCTGTCTCCGCCCCGTGTAGGCAGAGTTTGCATGTTCTCCCTGTGCTTCGGGGGTTTCCTCCGGGTACTCCGGTTTCCTCCCTCAGTCCAAAGACATGCGTTGCAGGCTGGTTGGCATTTCCAAATTGTCCGGAGTGTATGAATGGGTGTGTGAGTGTGTGTGCGCGATTGTGCCCTGTGATGGGTTGGCACCCTGTCCAGGGTGTCCCTCTGCCTTGTGCTCCGAGTCCCCTGGGATAGACTCCAGGCTCCCCCTGACCCTATGGATGGATGGATGGATGGATGGATGGATGGATTTGCAGTTGAGGGGATCCCTTGCTAAAACATCAGAACATGGCGTTTGTGTATAAAACAGGAATACGATGTTTTCTCTTTCAGCTGGTGGATTTCGAAGCCATGACCACTCCGAGCCCCGATCGCTTCACCAAAACGGCCAAAAGCTGGATGAACTTGAAGAGGTGAGGATTCTGCTCAACAAGCTGAGAGTAAATAAAGACTCGAATAATATCTTTTCCATACGATTTCCATCGCAAACCTGATACTTTGGCCAATGAATTCCTGACTTTTTGTCTACTTTTTTTTTTTTTTAGCAAACATGACATGCGATCACTCATCCTCAGCATATGTTATTCCATTACCACTTTTTAGCTTAGGTTTCCAGGCAAATCTAACCTGGGAAAGGGCAGCACACTTACACTTCGTCCACCCCTGATTACTGTCTTTACCAATCCCATCCTGCTTTTCTAACCTTCCTTCCTGTCTTTCTCTGTCTCCTCTACACAGCCTGCCCAGTTGGTACCAGAACCTTCCGTCTGTAGCCGAGACGTTCCAGTTCGCCAGAACCATGATCGAGGTCCTGAACACTGACTCGTCCTCGCACTGTCCCAAAAGATCTTAAAGGCCGTCTCTGTCCTTTCTGCTCGTTCTCTCATTTCTCTTCTCGGTCTTCCATTATAAAGATCTGTATCAGAGTCTTAATTAACCCCTGAAAAAGGTAAACCCCGCCCCCTCCCCCGTTTGAGCACATCAGCCTCACCTCATAAAAGGGCTCAATTATTAGCTGATGATTTTCAGGAAAAATACACAGCTGTGCAGAACATGGTGTGTTCAGAAGCAGGATTATTGAAATACTTGATTACTAATGAGGAATTGAAGTGAAGCCTTGGAAGTAAATGCGTTTTTTTTTTTCTTTTGGGTGCTCCGGGTGTTCGAGTGATACTCGACATCATCACTGATTTTCGTATTACTGTGAACTTGAAGGAAGAATTCTATATATTCGTTGAAATGCAGCTCATTCCCTGTGTTTTAGTTTGAAATGTTTGGATTTACCGCTTAAAGCGTTTTATTCACTTTTAAGGTTTAACTGTGTTCTTTTTCATATCAGGGTCTTTGATTACTGATTTAAAGAGCGGGGCTTTGAGGACATTTTAGTGTCAAGGAATTAAACTTGAAGTATCGATATATGAGGCTTCTAAGAGCAGCAGCGGAAATGAATAAACGTCTTGAGTTTATGCAAATATGACTTGAATTTTTCTTTAACTGTAATGCATTTTAGATGCAAAGCCTTAAATCGCTGACGTAAAGGAAAATGCAGGAGCAAGATTTAGCAAATACAATGTTTACACTCGGAAACACCTAAAATCTCTACGCAAGAGCAGGTTACATTAATATCTGCTACCGATCCAGTACGAGCATCTGTTTTTCCTGCAATTTATAAATCAATTTGCTTAATAATAAAGGTGTAAGGCACTGACAGCTGAAAAAAGTGCTTGGATTAATCCCAAAAACATCCTATACAAGGTATAATAATAGGAATTCTGACTTTTTTTTTAGTGAATCAAATCATTTGACTCACCAATAAGAGTCGACTCGTTCAGATCCCAAATGGCTCATTGATCAGTGATTGATCTTCTAATGGCTGAAATTGTTTCCTAAAATTTTATTCTATCCTTTAATATACAAAGTAACATTACAAAGTAGAGGCTTAAATAGGCGAGTCGACTCTCTGGAAGAGTCGATTCAATAGCAAACGACACATCACTAGTGCTGTGTGTGTAGGAGCCCTGATTTGTTGATTCTCTGTGCTTGAAAGTGAACTGAATGTTCGACAGTGGATTTTTTTCCCCCGCATTATCTCAAGGAAAAAGCCAGAAACTCCAACTGATTCTACTCAGACATGTGGGATGACTTCTGAGACGAGACTATGTACAGTAAAATGCTCCTCCTCCTCCTCCTCCTTTACTGCCAACTCCAGTAGCAAACATGTCTGGTAATTTATTTTTAATTCACTAAAAGGACATGCGCATATGCACTACATGCAGCACGTCATCCACACACATTCATTTATATTCCACGTGAAAGTCTAGCATAATGTGTGTGTGTCATATTTCCACCAGCACAAATGGAGAATCAAAACCACCGGCTGGAAAACAGGCTTCAGGAAAAACACTGCTGCAGTCTGTGTGTTAAGTCTGTGTGTTAAGTCTGTGTGTTATTCGTGGAATTATTTTTATCATTTAATTCCAGTGATTTCATCTTGACCTTGCAGTCCTCCCATTTATTTGTTCATTGTTTCCATAGTTTGCGGCATTCTTAAGCAAGGCCAAGAGGAATTTCTTCTCCATTCTCTGGAGAACTCAGCTGCCTTCACTTTCCTCCAGCCTCTCTCATTCGTCTCTCTCGTTCAGTCAAGTGCTTCATTCCTCTTACACAACATCAGTTTGCCAGAAGTAACAGTTTGGATTTATTAAAGAAGTTTTTATCCATGTTTAGCTACTTTTAATGGTGTGGAACATCCTTGAAACAAGTTCCACTTATCACTGATGTTATAGCAGCTGTAGTAGTTAGTTATCGTCATTCCTTCACCACGTTCTCTTTTTTCTTTTATGAAGTTAAGACAAAAAAAGTGTAGCTTATCACGTTACCGAGAAACCGAGCATCTGTTTCCGCTAACACTGGAGACTCCTTACATAAATGTTAAACACAAAAAACTTCTCTATTAAATAACAACGCAGTTTTTTTAAAATTTGTCTTAGATTATGTTGAGCCTTCGCTGTAGGAGTCCAGATTTAAAAAAATCACCAGCGCCATGGTTTAATCAGTTTAATATATCATGACAGAAATATATCATGTCTCATCATCATTTCTAGGAAAGAATTCCTCAAGTTCTCCCGAGGATCCTTTTTCAGCTTTAAAGCGAAAGAAGGGTCAAGTACTGACAGAAACGACTCTGTAGATGTTATTGATTACATTTCAGGCATACAGTTGTTTATAGCATCGAGGAATATTACTCATACCAGTGGAATGACACGATAATCCACAATTCCGGTGAAATATTGCTCAACACTCGCTACGAGAAAGACACGCTCCCGCACGGTTCTTGAAGCATCGTTTGCTGTGTGTCACATGGGTGGTTGTGGTGGTGACATCAGTGTGCGGAATACTAATAGATTCATAAAGGATTAAAAATGATGAATAAAGAGCTACTATAAAAGATAAAATGTGTGTGTGGTCGTCTGGGGAAAACCTTTCACAAGATGGAATTCTACTACATATATATATATATATATATATATATATATATATATATATATATATATATATATTTGTTACTACTATCTACTTAAAACTATTTTTTGAATGTAACCACAATAAAAGTTCTAGCATTTTAAAGTCTGGTTTAAAGTATAGTGGAGAAAATTACAGACGTTTTGACATCCGACTGGTTTTCCCGAACCGCCACACACATCCGGTCATTAGATATACCAGGTAACTGTATCTCGTTAAAAAAGTGTGTAAATGAATACTACAGAATCTGATTCAAATTAAATAAGGTTTTATTTGAATCCAGCCAAAGTAATCAGGAACCCCTTTCACCTTTTTGTAACAAAGAATACTTTTTTATCATTAACTCCATGTGCGGCAAATTGCAAGTAAACAAACAAAGTAGCTGCTCTAGGTAGACTTACATAAAGAGTTAAAAATACCCTCATCTAACTACGTTCCCTAAGTAGAAGGTGGGACGTTATTACAGACAGCATGACAGTATGCATGTGATTAAAAAAAAAAGTCTTTATATAATAATGACATCATCAAAGAAAAAGGTACAGTGTGTCACGTATTTTAGCAGTGAAAATCAGAGAAAGTAATATTTCTACGTTGTTTTGAACTATTGAAGGAAAAGAGAGACATCGCCATTCAACTGCCATTCAAAGGATCTGGTTAGTTTCTTCATTTCAGGCTTTGGTTTACATATTTCTGGCCCTGAAATTAGCTCCGCCCTCCAGCTGGAAGACAGCTGCTCAGCTCTGCAACTCATAAGAAATATGTCGTTTCAACAGAGGGTTGGTGGTGGTTTGTGGAGGAAGGCAGCAGAAGGTTGAAAAAAAATTTACAAACTGCTCCTTTAAATTTGAGTTATATGACATTGGGCTCCACCCGTAGAACACTACAGGAACACTTCAGAGTCAAAGGTCAAGCCTCAAACTCGCACAGGTAGTACATGCGCCGGTCGCAGTAGTTGTCCCACCAGTCCCCGTCGTCGGAGGACATGGCGACGCAGTTCTCCCGTTTCCCGCCGTCTGGCTGGCTGGACAGGAAGTGCTTCCTCCACTGGAAGTAGGTGACCCGTGTGCCGTCGTCGAACAGGTAGAGCCCCTCAGAGCGCAGGTCATTAATGCCCAGCCACACGGGCCAGTTACTGCCGGGTAACGCCAGCTTCACATACTCAGCCAGAGCCTCTTGTTCACGCCGGTCCCGCGGCATTGCCATGCGTCCTCCGCGCTCCTGGCATTTCTGAGAAGCGCCAACGTAGGTGTCGTACACGCGGTACACCAGGAAGCACTTCTGGCCCACCTTCCGGCCCTTAACGCAACCTGGAAAAATATTAGAAAATGACTAGAGTTTGTAAACCTGCAACCAATTGCGAGGGCTATTTCCATAAATATTGATTAACACTAAGATGTTTGTGCTGATCAAGACATCTCAGAGGTATTATTTTGTATCTTTGGCACCGAACAAAAAGCTGTCAATCAGCCAGCGGTTGTTTCCGCCCACAAACCTTCCAGGCGGCCGATTTCTTTGCGGTTGTCCTTGCAGAAGTTCGAGACGTCATGGATGGAGTCCTCAACATCGGCCACTTTGCCCTCCAGCCGCAGCAGCCTGTCCAGCAGCTGGCTCACCTTCACGTCCAGCGTGTAGTGGCCCACGTTCAGCTTGTGGATGGCCTGGTCCATTGCCGCCAGCCTGGACACTGCGGCAAACATCAAAAAGGCTGAGTCATCCAAGATGGGTGTGGATTCAGGTGTTTTAATTCAGTGTTAAACTGAACTCAGATAGATGGAGGAGCTCTGAGATAGAGCGTTTTGAGCCTTGATGTGATGTATGAGGTAAGACAGGAAGCAAGAATGTGATCATAACTGCACACTAGGGTCCAAAAAAGTCTACATTCACTTCAAAGAACTGTTTATATCGTTTAGCTTCACTAATATTAGTCCCAGATTAGATTTTTACTTAAAACCACAATTATCACTGTCTTACGAGTGTACTTCATTTCAGGGTTTCTATATTTTTCTGGGCCTGAAATTAGCTCCGCCCCCCC
>CM040483.1:3624166-3638110 GCA_022758105.1 Pangasianodon gigas
TACTGCAATAGAAATACTGCACATCACAAATACAGCTGGAAATACTGCAATAGAAATACTGCACATTGCAAATACCGCTGGGAATACTGCATGCTGTAAATACACCTCTTCATACTGCACAGAAAAGACTGCATCTAATAAACACAGCTGGAAATACTGCAATAGAAATACTGCACATCACAAATACAGCTGGAAATACTGCAATAGAAATACTGCACATTACAAATACTGCAAAAGAAATACTGCACATCACAAATACAGCTGGAAATACTGCAATAGAAATACTGCACATCACAAATACCGCTGGAAATACTGCAATAGAAATACTGCACATTACAAATACTGCAAAAGAAATACTGCACATCACAAATACTGCAAAAGAAATACTGCACATCACAAATACAGCTGTAAATACTGCAATAGAAATACTGCACATCACAAATACAGCTGTAAATACTGCAATAGAAATACTGCACCTCACAAATACTGCAAAATAAATACTGCATATTACAAATACAGCTGTAAATACTGTAAAAGAATTACTGCACATCACAAATACAGCTGGAAATACTGCAATAGAAATACTGCACATTAAAAAATACAGCTGGGAATACTGCAACAGAAATACTGCACATCACAAATACTGCAACAGAAATACTGCATATTACAAATACAGCAGGAAATACTGCAATAGAATTACTGCACATCACAAATACAGCTGTAAATACTGTAAAAGAAATACTGCACATTAAAAAATACAGCTGGGAATACTGCAATAGAAATACTGCACATTACAAATACTACAAAAGAAATACTGCATATTACAAATACAGCTGGAAATACTGCAATAGAAATACTACACATTATAAATACAGCTGGGAATACTGCAATAGAAATACTGCAAATTATAAATACAGCTAGAAATACTGCAAAAGAAATACTGCATATTGCAAATACAACTGTAAAAACTGCATCAAATACTGAAGGTCTGTAAATCCAGCTGCAAATACTGTAGAGTGGTAATACAGTTATAAATACTGCACAGAAGATGCTGCATGTCACAAATATACCTGTAAATTCTGCATTATAAACACAAACACACGCAGATACAGGTATAAGTACGGCCCACATAACACTGTAAGCTGTAAATACTGCACAAGAAACATTGCATATTGTAAATACAGCTGTAAATACTACACAAGGAACACTGCATGTTGTAAACACAGCTGTATTTACTGCGAGATGAAATATTGTATGTTGAGAATACAGCTGTAAACACTACACAAGTATTCTGCATAAGAAATACTGCTTTTGTAAATACTGTTTTAAACACTGCAGCAAATATATGACATCTTGGAAAGACACCTGTAAAATACCCCATATTAAATACTACATGTTGTAAAAAAAAGCTAGAAATACTACACAAGAAATTATGCACGTTTCAAATACAGCTAGAAATACTACACAAGGAATACTGAATAGGAAATAATATGACGTCATAGAAATCCACCTGTAAAATACTCACTGGGAAAATACTGATGTAAATACTACACAACAAATACTGCAATATGCTTTTAGTATTTAAAAATATTTTAAAAAGTTATTTTAATATTATTAATTATTGTTAATAATATTAATACTTTTTTTCATATAATACTTTTACTTGTATTAATAAAAAAAACAGGAAATGTATTAATGTTTGTATCATTTATACATACATGAATGCATGACTGTAATCTTCATCATTTTATCATTTTATCATTTGATCATTTTTCTATCAGATTTGAAACGACCCGGTGGTGTTGGTCAGAGTGTTTGTGTAAAAGTCTCACCTGAATATCCTGAGCAGTCTGGTCCTGGGCGAGTGCGGTGCTGTTTTCTTCGGTCTCAGCCCAGGACACACACGGCAATGCCAACGCAGCAAGCAGGAGCACAGCTAACCCCATCTTCTGCTCTCTCGTTCTCTCTGTCTGTACTCTCTGTCTCTCTGTGCTGCTTGCTCGCTCTGTCCTGACTGATCTTGTCCAACAACAGGAAACTCTTTTCCCACCTCCCACTTCCACGGGTTGTTTTAACCGAGTGTTAACTCTCTCTCTCTCTCTCTCTCTCTGTCTTTGTTGCACACTCTCCCAGACTCTTATTCATTCATCTGTAAAAGACAAAAAAACAAAAATCCCTCGGGCCTGTCTTGTTGGAACAAAGATGTGTGAAATCTTCCAGGGCTTCCCGAAGCAGGTTGTAATGTGTGTGTGTGTGTGTGTATGTGTGTGAGCAGCTTCTCAGTTTCCTTTAAGCATGGAAGGAATTCAGAGCACCGGCCGGAGCCACACAAAATGCTCCCATTCTTTCTGCAGTGTTTGGATGAGACTGAGGATGGAGGCGTGGAGTCTGGCCTTGAGTCCTCGAGTCCTCGAGTCCTTGCGTCTTTCCCTTTTCATTACACAACTAACTTCATTTCACTAAATCTGTCCCAGATGAGAATAAACACTGTACACAAAGCGCAGTCTTTTACACGGGTTTTTAAACACGGCTCCTGAAGCTTAACGAACTCTTCAGTACTGGCTTTTAACTTCCTCAGGGTGTACGTCACATATATTTAAGGCTTAATAAATTCCTGTCTGTTGAGGAAAATGCTAGGTTATGTGCCATCTAGACTCCAAAATACTAAAATCTGAAACTCAGAAAACTGAAACCAAGAGTTAAAGGCTGAAATAGTGTAAGGCATGCAAGTAATTATAGCAATCTCACGATCAGTTTGGGGACAAATTCAATTCCAATCCTCAATCAGCCTCCTCAAAATGACAATATTCTTTAACAATATTGCAATACATTACATCAGGATACACTTTTTTTTGAGAAATATTGGCACCTTTCCAGACTTTGGGTAAAAATAGTTGTATAAAAATGCACATTTTGTACAATGTTCCTCTCCAACTTGTGGAGAAAAAAACTTTTTATTCTATATAAACGAACAAAAACCCCCAAACTAATAAACTAAATTTATAGTTTTTAAAAATAAAAATGGTATTTCTTACCAAAAAAAATATATAGATATATGGCAAAATTATTGGCACCCCACATAATATTGAAAGTAATTGTATAATTATTTGAAGCAGGTATTAGATAAAACATGCACATGCAGTGGAAAAAAACTCCACTAAGCACTAATAAAAGATGTCACGAATTTGTGACTATAGCAATCTATGGAAAGATCCATGATCCTTCTGACGTCGTCCATTTTAGATAGTCAATATTAATATTTAGTTAAAATAAACCTGAACAGCTTTGCTGTATATTTAAGCTCAAAATATCACCTGTCGCTTATCATTCACTTATTCGATATATTAATTTTTGGTTTATGAAGGGTGCCAATAATTCTGCACTGTATTTATACAAATATTAAATAATTCCTTTGGGATCCTGTAGGACAAATATATTGTGGGAGGTTTTTACTCTCATGCAGAAACAAAAAATAACTGCAGGAATGGGCGGGATTAGTCAAATATACAGTGGGAATAAAAGGAAGTCCCGCCCACACTTCTAATTCAGAGGAAGTAGCTGATTGGATGTTAAAATCTATTTTTACTGGTTGTTTTATTTTTGTCTATATTTCCTTAGTAAATTCTATACTCTTCGTAAATGCCAAAAAAATATTTTAATAATGCATCTTTGCTGTTTTTTTTCACCACTTGGTTAGCAAAACTAACTTTTGTGATACATATTGTAAAAATATTTTCAGATATTCTGATATTCTGATATTTCTGAATTTTTTGGAGGAAATATATGTGAGACGTTTTGTGTCAAAATATTAATTGAAAGTTTTTTTGAAAAAAAAAAGCTGAATAATGTCTGCTTTGACTTTATTGAAGGTCAAAACTTGATGGCGCAATATTGCAAAAACCTTCATATATAATCGTATAAAACCTTCGATTTCCACAGAACTGTGCATTTCTAATGGTTTATGTTGGTGTGTAAGTGAGTGACATTACAGTCGAACACATGATGAAAGCTAGTAACAGCTAAAGGTTTCCCCAAACTTTACAAAAAAGCTTTAAAATAAATAAATAGGACTGGATTTATTACCTATTGATTTGATCGCCACCTGGTGGACACAAAGAGAAATGCATACAATTTAACACGGCATTTCGTCTTGATCTTCTTGCATGAATAATATCGGAACAGATATCAGCTCTAGGTCATTATGTTTTGCACAGTTGGCCAGCTCTTTTTGGAGACTTAAATGTTTCTTTTCCTCATTTCTGGCCACTTTATAGCTTGGCAAATTATCAAAAATGCATAATATCATTTTTTTTCCTTACCCCAAATATAGTTTATCAGCCAAAGCATGGTTGGTGTTTAATGTGTGCTTTATTTTTGCACTGGAATTGTTTTTCTCATCCAAAATCTTGTCTGTAAATCTGCTTCAACCCTCATTTAGTTCTTCAGTTCCTGCTGATTAAGAGAACACTTTTTTTTTTGCATTAATTTGGTATTATTCCTCCCTCCAGGACACAGTCTGAAGCTGGAATTGTAACAGGTAGTGATGGGAATTTCAGCTCGATTCAGTGAGTCAAATCATTTGACTCGTCAATAAGAGTCGACTCTTTCGCTCCCAAAAGGGCTTTTTCTAAACTGTTCAAGCTTATGCGATATTTTGACCTGTGGTTGTTTCTCTCAGGACTGAAATTATTTAATAAAATCTTACTCGACAATCACGCACACACTCACACCTCATGGACAATTTGAGAATGCCAATCAGCCTACAACGCATGACTTTGGACTGGGGGAGGAAACCGGAGTACCCAGAGGAAACCCCTGAAGCACGGGGAGAACATGCAAACTCCACGCACACAGGGCGGAGGTGGGATTCGTACCCCCAACCCTGGAGGTGTGAGGCAAACGTGTCCCCCTGAATTTTATACAGTATATAAATAACAGTAACCAATCACCTCTTGTAGTACACACAATACACACAGTACACATAAAACACACATAGCTGAGAGTCAAACACAACTCACGAACAGCTCAGATGTTGAAAAGAGGTTCTCACTGAAACGTTTTGATGAAAGGTTAACGACAGTGCGTACATCTTGGGGAAAAAAAAAAACAGGGGGAAATGGCTCATGTATGGCGAGTCGACTCTCCAAAATCACCTAAAAGAGCAGAGTCAAAGAGCCGTCTCACCATCAAACGACACATCACTAGTCAGGAGGCGGACAAACGCCTGCTTTCTGTCATCGTTCCTAAGACAATATTCGTCTGATCAAATTTTTTTTTTTATTATTTATACACTTACTGACAAAACTGATGGCAATTCCAGCTCTTGTTTCAGTGAGTCAGATCATTTGGTTCAGCTCGTCTATAAGAGTCGACACACTGCCAATTTTCTCTAAACCGGACAAGTTTGCGATGTTACGACTGACGCTTGTTTTTTTTATCTTGTTTTTGCCTAAATGTGACTAATAAAAGCCATTGCCTACATTTTAAAACAAGGATCATATATGTGAGTCGGCTCTCCACAATCACCTAAAAGAACCGAATCAAAGAGCCGACTCGATGACTCGTTTTTTAAAAAAAGAAAATGATTCGTGCTAATAAAGGAAGGAGACAAGGAGAGGGAAAGAAGGATTGGTTTGAGACCTCATAAATAGATTATTTAACACAGGTCACAGGAGTGCAAGACATGATCATGACACGATACAAAGCATAAATGACAGGAAGTGTATCAAAAAGTCTAGAAAACCACTGTAGTGTAAAATGCACCATTTTAAAACCATGCTCATCTTCATCCTTTCAGTAACTCAGTAACTACTGTCTAAAGCATTGCAGCACTAGTACTCAGGTCTAAATAACAAACAAAAAGGAAGGAAAAGGAAAGAAATTGCAGAGACAAGGCACAACGTCGGAACAGCCTCATTATCTAAAATGCTGCCATGCCAACAAGCTAGTGCAGACTAGCTACAGCGTCACGTTACACACGTCATGTTCTGTCAGAATAACCGTTTTTTTTTTTTTTTGGGTGTTCCTTAAGTGTCTTCTCCTGTCCAGATTCATCATCACTCGTGTGTTATTGCCGTATTGTGAATACATTCGTATTTCTATGCTCGGTTACTAGGTTTAAAGCTACAATCAGTACGATGTATTTCTTCAGAGATTTACTGATATGACCAATTATGATAAGCACAATTATGTTCTTGAGTTCTAGTGCCCTAAAGTTGATCTGTAAGGAATTAAAAGAGTACTTTGGACAAAAATTACTCCAAATGGAATAAACCAGATAAGCCATGTTTGGTGTGGTTAATAAATAACAGAAGCTTACAGCTACCAATTTAGCATCGTGAAAACTGCCATCACACACACACACACACACACACACGCCTCAAAGACATCATCCATCCATCCATCCACCCATCCTGCAGGAGCCTGCAGTCTATCCCAGTGGACTGGGGCACAGGGCGGGGGACACCCTGGACGGGGTGCCAATCCATCACAGGGCACAATCACACACACACACTCACACACTACAGACAATTTAGAGCTGCCAATCAGCCTTCAACAGATGTCTTTGGACTGAGGGAGGAAACCGGAGTACCCCGAGGAAACTCCCGAAGCACGGGGAGAACATGCAAACTCCACGCACACAGGGCGGAGTCAGGAATCGAACCCTCAACCCCGGAGGTGCGAGGCAAACGTGCCCCTCAAAGACATCATTACATTATATATTATAAATGTAATGATTTATGCTAAACTGGTAGCTACTGTATATGCTTCCATTACTCGTTAGCTATATTAACCTGTTAGCTTCAGTGCGAAATCAAGAAAACAATCTTAGCACACCAAACGTGTCTTTTGGAGTAAGTGAACAATTTTTGCCCAAATTATTCCTTAAAGTAGAGCAACACTAATTAATCTACATGCAACTGCAGCTCAGCTCTAAGACATACTAATTGTAGCTTTATTAAGGTTCTAAGATGTGGGTTTCTCTGTAACAGTTTTGTTGTTGTTTTGTGTGTGTGTGTGTGTGTGTGTGTGTGTGTGTGTGTGTAGGATGGAGGAGGTCCTGTCGCCAGGAATGGATCCGCAGCTTGAGGTCACGTCCAGATGTTACCAGTTGTCCAAGAAGTCGAAGCCAGTCTTCAGGATGCTGCTGCTCGTATTGTACTACAACAGAGAAAAAAGAAAACGGATTTTTAAAAAGATAACACTGGCTACTTGTTACTCTGCGGTTGTAATTTGATGCTGTAGTATCACAAATAAGACTCGACAAAAACAAACAAAAACAAACAACAAAAAAACAAAAACGCTAACCTGAAGTAATCCCTGTGTGTCGGAGCCGAGGAACCAACATTTGTAAACTGGGTTTTAATCCGATAAACGAAACGCGGGTTACAAGTTTGCATTTATTTCAGCTGTGTTATTCATTTATTAGATATTTTTCTGAGTGTTTTTTAAGTTTGTAAGTCTAAAAACATGCTCTAAATTGTTGTTGTTTCTATAGTAACAACTAATTTACCAGGACTAATAAACAGATTCGAAAATGGTTGTTATTTTAACAAAGAAGAACTGAACTAATCAATATGGTTTATTTAACATTTCTGGAAGGAGTCTCCAGTGTCAGCTGTTCGTAACTTTAAGTTTTCCGCCACTGCAAAGTTTTCAGGACAGAAAAGTTAACGCTTTACGGTTTCTCAGTAACATGACAAACAAGAAGTTGTTTTTTTTGTCTTATTAACTAGAGAGACTGGCGAGAGAATGGAGGAATAACACACTTCAGGACATGCTGTTACAGGACAATAATCATCTTCAGGATGGTAACAGTAACTCCGCTTCGTCACACCATCCTGTCGGTGATTAGTTTCCGATAACAGCACACCTCCAAGTGGTGTATTCCGTATGGAATGTATGGGAAATGCATGACACATAGGCTTGTAGTTTGTAAAATGCATCGTGTGGTTGTACTTGTGAAAAGGTGGGGCTTCCAGTTTGCATGTTGTCTTCATTCTCTCTGCCTTTAGCCAACTCCGAAGGCGTTTTGGTGCCCAGGCCGGGACTGAAGACATCATCCATAGTGCTGCTGACGGATGGCAGCGTGCTCTGAGCTCTCTCCCAGCCTCCTGGTGGTGCAGCGGGTGCTGGGGTAACACTCAGAGGCGCCGGGGTAACACTCAGAGGCGCCGGGGTAACACTCAGAGGCGCCGAGGTAACACTCAGAGGCGCCGGGGTAACACTCAGAGGCGCCGGGGTAACACTCAGAGGCGCCGGGGTAACACTCAGAGGCGCCGGGGTAACACTCAGAGGCGCCTGGGTAACACTCAGAGGCGCCTGGGTAACGCTGATGGGGGCAGGAGGAGGAGGAGCCGGAGGTTTAGACACTCTCGGCTTCACAGGACGCGGTGCTGCAGGTTCCTGCGCTTCCCTGGATCCAGAATCAGACCTCAGGTACGAAGGCAGCGGCTTCTCTCCTTTCTCCAGCGACTTTATCTGACTTGGCGTGAGTGACTGGAAGTCTGCCTTCTCGCCCTCCAGGCGTGACCTCTCGGCACTCAGCTTCCAGAAAGAGGACTCCTCATCACGGCGCGCCGATCCCGATCCCGGTCCCGGTCCCGATCCCGATCCTGATCCCAACCCTGATCCCGATCCCTCGATCCCGGGCAGCTTGCTGCTTTGAGATGATTTGGGTTTGGATTCGGTCACGGAGGACGAGGCGGGCTCCGGAGCGCCGGTGATCACACTGAACTCCAGCTGACTCTGTGTGGAGAAAAGAAACAGCAAAAAAAGAGAGAAAAGCTTCACCATATTTGCAAGAACTACGTAGTATGTGGGCCAGACGATTATTTTTAGTAGCGGCAGCCTACATACTTTGGTCTCCCAAGAAAAGGGCGCAGAATGTTCGTCCTGCCAAGTTAGATCCTGGAAGCAAAGAAGGAAAAAATTTTATTCTTAAGCAATATAATTTAAAACTGTACGACACCTTATATAGTTTTGTCTTTGGCTTCAATAGCCATGCCTTGATGGATAAATGATTAAGGAAAAATCTAGCAAAGTGAAAAAAACAAACAAAAAAACAAATCAAATAAAAAAAAAAATCACTATTTTGAAACCTTGTGTAGAAGTGTGCAATCCCAAATGCCTCCTAATGCTCTCCATAGGTGCCCTACATACTGTAGGATATGGGAATGATAAATACTCCACCCTATGTAGTGCACTCCATGTCCACTACTAAGGCAATTGGGATTCAACCCATGATATCAAGCTGTCAAAACCGCAAAGTAAACTTGACACACCGGCAAATTTGACATAAAGGAAGAATAATACTGACCTCCTCTCCGAAGTGGACGATTTTCTGGCCGGTTTGGATCAGCATTTTGGGATAACACACCACTTCTTCGCGGTCCATTCGGTGCATGGCGTAGCGAGCCCGGATCTTCGGCTCCATCATCCCGTCGTCTATAGCCGTGTCCTGTTCGGCTGGAGACATGTCCTCCCAGGCCGAGCCGTACTTCTCCTTAATCTTCTCCCTCTCTTGCATTATCTTCCGGGCCATGGAGTTGATAGAGCTGAAATACTCGTTCTTTTTCGCCTCGGTGAGACGCGCATCAGCCGCAGCCCCGTCCATCGCCGTAGCGGCCATTTTCTCCACAGCTGGATGTAGGAAAACAGACCGTGACGTAAACACAAGCAGGGGCGGGGCTACGCCTGAATTCCATAGCAGCCACGCCCAGAATCCATGATTACTGCTGACGTAGCAAACAGGACTCACTTCCTGCTTCCTGAAGTCTTAAAGGAATAAAACACTCTGCTGGAGGAAAATAATCAACAACACAGTGGTGTGATGAAACAGAGTTACTGTTACCACCTCGAAGTTGATTATTTTCCAGTAACAGCACGTCCTGAAGTGTGTTCCCTGCTGAAAAATACAATAGAAACCCTCATAGAATTTGTATTGGTTTTAATGGTTTTAATGGGAATTGAATTGGTTTTAATGGGACTTGTAATGGTTTTAATGGGAATTGTATTGGTTGTAATGGGAATTGTATTGGTTTGAATGGTTTTAATGGGAATTGTATTGGTTTTAATGGGAATTGTAATGGTTTGAATAGTTTTAATGGGAATTATCCTACACAGGGTCACGGGGAGCCTGAAGTCTATCCCAGTGGACACAAGGAACAAGGCAGGGGATACCCTGGACAGAATGATTATTCCTCCAGGTACTCCGGTTTCCTCCCCCAGTCCAAAGACATGCGTTGTAGGCTGATTGGCATTTCTAAATTGTCCGTAGTGTGTGAATGTGTGTGATTGTGCCTTGCAATGGACTGGCACTCCGTCCAGGGTGTCCCCTGCCTTGTGCTTTGAGTCCTCTAGGATAGACTCCAGGCTCCCCGTGGATGGATGGACATATATATATATATATATATATATATATATATATATATATATATATATATATATGATATATAACATATATTTAACATATATTTAATTAAAGAGCATTTAAAGAGCTCTCTCTCTCTATCTCAGATATCATGCAATTAAAATGCATTCCCATGTTTTTTGTTTAAAACAACAACACCAACACCAAAAACGCTGATTTGTTTTTCTAGAGACTGCTATTTTGAAATCTCGCGAGATTTCCTCACTTCCGCCTGGATTTTTCTAGCTTTTTTTTTTTTTTTTTTTTTAATCTTTATTCCATTCTCGGCAGGTGACAGGAGGGTGGCTTGCTGCAGGCTGGTGGCGATGCCTTAATCAGGATGATATCGCAGAGGGAAAGAGGCGAACTGGCTCGATTTTACACCGTTACAGACCCGAAAAAGCACAAAAAGGGATACACGGTGTATAAAGTCACAGCCAGGGTGAGTCCTATAACGCGCTGCTTAGACAATCTAGCAACAGCACAGAATAATCTAGAAGGATTACTCCGCTTGTAGCACTGGCAGTAACTGCACAGGATCGATTTTGGATTATTGATCAGATTAGAGCATAATATCAAATGATTTGGAGCAGCCGATTCTGTTTTTGCAGCTTTATTATTTTTCCCCATCCGTTTTCAGACAAATCCCGCCTTTTGCTCGCTGATTGGTTAGTAATATCCCTGTTCTGGATTCGGATTGGCTGGGCGGTGTGTGAGTACATTTGTTAGCCAATCGCAACGCAGAAGGCGGGGTTTGTCTGAATGCGGATAGAGATATATTTTAACACTAATTTCTGATATTGTTTACTTTGATGTTGCTGTTATTTTATAAAGATATGTTGGAAATTGCTTCTAAATGTTTGGTTGACGCTGATAAACTAATATATTAATGTGATTTATTAATTTATTAATTAATCAGAGTTAATGGATCACTCCATATTAAAATGAAAGAGAAATATTAAAGGTTTAAATCAGTGTTGACATTGATATTGATCTCTGAGGGAAATATTGTAGCCTGAGTGCAAATCTGAAAATCAGCTTTGGAGGATTTTTGAAATGATTTGGAAAACATCCGAGATGCTGAATTTGAGTAAATAAACTTTAATCGCTGATTCCTGAGCTCAGAAATCATTAAAAAAAACTCTGTTATGCTTGTCAACTTTTGCACACACAAAAAATATTTATAAAACACTGCTTGCGGTTATCTTATGCAATGCGTCCAGACGTGTCACGTTAGAATAACGTATAAACCTCGTGTTTGTGTTAATATCATATCACAAATGAGTTACAGTTCACATACATTTACATAGTCATAAGTTTACATACGCTGTGCAGAATCTGCAAAATGTTAATAATTTTAAAAAAAGTAAGAGGGATCATAAAAATTGCATTTTACACATTTTACATTTTTGCATATTTGCATTTTCCACTCATACACAACTATTACGAAAGGTGCAAACATTCACTGACACTCAAGAAGGCAACACGATACATTAAGAGCCGGGGGGGTGTAAACTTTTGAACAGAATGATTGGTGTAAATTGTTCTTATTTTATTTATTTTTTTCATTTAGTACTGCCCTTCAGAAGCTGCATACGATATTTACATGTTTCCCAACTATTACAAAAGGTGCAAACATTCACTGACGCTCAAGAAGGCAACACGATACATTAAGAGCCGGGGGGGGGATGTAAACTTTTGAACAGGATGATCGGTGTAAATTATTATTTTGTCTTGTGGGAAATATGTAAATATCTTATGCAGCTTCTGACGGGCAATACTAAATGAAAAAAAAATTAATAAAATAATAACAATAATAATACTGATCATCCTGTTCAAAAGTTTACACCCCCCTGGCTCTTTATGTATCGTGTTGCCTTCTTGAGCATCAGTGAATGTTTGCACCTTTTGTAATAGTTGTGTACGAGTCCCTGAGAATGTGCAGGACCTGGAGGAATTTTCTGAAGAACAGTGGACAGTTTAACTGCTCAGGACAAACAAGGGACTCATGAACAACTATCACAAAATATAAAACCAGTCATTGATCATTACACACACAGTATTAAGAATCAAGAGTGTGTAAACTTTTGAACTGGTTCATTTGTATAAATTCAGTTATTATTGTATCTTGTGGATTATATGTAAACATCTGCATAGCACATCTGCTGTGTGAAATAGCTTATTCAGGGCAGTACTAACTAAAATACAAAATGCAATTTTAATGATCCCTGTTATTTTTAAAAAAAAATTGTTAACATTTTACAGATTCTGCAAAGTGTATGTAAACTTACGACCTCAACTGTTTTAAGTTTTTGATAACTCAACCTTTTAAAACCTCATAACATAATATAATTTAACATAATTTTTTTCACTAACATAAGGTATCATGTATTTCAGTTTTGTCCGCTTCAATATCCGACACGTTGAGCTGCTTTTCTGCTCACCACGGTTGTAAAGAGTGACTATTTGAGTTACCTTTTCATTAAAGTGTCCATATAAAGCATAAGACACTTACATTATGACTGTTTTTGCATTAGTACAGAACCTTTTCAGAGAATCGTGATGCATTTTTAAGAGCCGAATTATTTTTTTCCGTATCTAAGGGTCTGCGTGACAGAAATTGACGGTAACAAATATTACACAATCTGGTTCAGTTATGCCGACAACTTGCGTTTTTGTTTGTAACATCCTGTTTTTTTTTGCAACTGTCTATGTACGATCCTGCAATTATTTATTCTGCACTGCAATTTTTTTTCTACTTTTCTTACAGAACGTACAGTACAGTTCTTTTCTGGATTCTTCCAGAGGAAAAAGTCAATTTTTTTTGTGTTTGTCTTTGCTGCTATCAGGATTGATCACGTTTTCAGTTCAGTGTTAAAGTTCACAGTTCACAGATTAGCTAATCCCACTCAGGATGTGAGGCGGAGTTTAGGATTTGTCCTGCTGTGTTTGTGGAGCAGACCTCAGGTGTGTGTTCATTAGCGAGCCGGTTTCGCTCACCCTCTGAGATTTGCGCTTTGCTGTCTAGAGAGGAACCTGCTCACGTGACCCGCTGAAACCTGAAGGACGTGATGACAACCCGAATACAGTAAACACGTCATGTGACTATTGAACGGCGTCACATTTTGATGATGTAATGTAAACGCTAATCGTAGACGCTTGTGTATCAAAACATGTTTCGTGAAAGACCGAAATCGGAAACGTTTTGCATTTCTGAGACATTAAACGTTAAATATATACAGAACTTGCTACTGGTCAAAAGTCTGGACACACTCGAGTGAATATTTCAATGAAGGATTATGATTGAGATTAGTTTTTAAGGCTAATGATTAGTAGTGAATTAAATGTATGTCTGAAGTAATTTACAAAAAAATATTAATTAAATATTTTAAATAAACATTTAATTAATATTTATTAGTAATTAATATTAATGAAATATGTTAATATATATATTTAATTAATATTTATTAGAAATTAATAAATATTAAACATTTAAAATGACTAATAAATATTAATTAAAATATTTTATTTTT
>CM040483.1:3638210-3661746 GCA_022758105.1 Pangasianodon gigas
TATATATATATATACACACACACACACACACACACACACAGACATGCATACATACATAAATACGGAACAGTACTTGATTCACTGATTCGTGTGTGTGTGTGTGTGTGTGAACTCCATCTCTGTCAATGCGTATAAAGTCATCATTGTTTGAGTTCCTCGTATCCCCTTCCCACTTTGACACACACACACACACACACACACACACACACACACACACATACACTCTGAGCACAGCGTCCTGACTGAGAGGCACATGTATACCACGCCCTTCTAATAAAAATAAATTCGTTATTCTTTTATCCGTCACAGATTATATTTTATTCCGGAAAGTACTTTAATAATTTCGGAGAACTTGTCAGAACTTGCCGGCGCTTGTCTCACTGACGTTGGGACGGAGCTTAGGATGAGCTTAGAGAGCACTTTAGAGAGCATCTGCAGACCTTCGTGACTGATTTAATTCGCTGTTCTTTTTCCAGATCATCTCCAGGAAGAATCCCGAAGACGTACAGGAGGTGAGATCACTTATACATAACATCATAATAATAATAATAAGCAAAGTCATGTAGAGGTGATAGAGAAAAGAACGAGTGAGAGGAACGTGAAGCTTGATAATTGGATTAAACACAAAAATAATCAACAGCAGGGTGGTGTGATGAAGCAGAGTTACTGTAACCACCACCACCACCACCAAGTTGATTAGTTTCCTATAACAGCACATCCTGAAGAGTTTTATTCCTCGATTACAACTTTCTATTCATTATTGTTAAAAGGAAGCCGTCAATATTATAATTTTTTTATCCATTTATTGTTTCTCATTTTTTCTCTCTCTCTCTCTCTTAAAGTTAAGAAAATGTACTGACTGGTACAAAGCGCTGACACTGGAGACTCCTTCCCTTAATGTTAAATAAACATCTCCTTACAGAAGACTTCACCATGTCAGCAGTTACACTCGTTTTTGAAAAAACAAAAAACAGGGCATCTGTGATAGAAGTCTTTGTGTACGTTGTTACTATAGAAACGGTAACGTATTAGAAGTAGTGTTTACAGATTTATAGAAAATTAATCAACACCTTCTGACCAATCAGAGTCGAGAATTCAACAGCACTGTGGTGTAACTATGATCAAATGATCGCTTCAGTAATTCAATCAACCTTTTGTCACTTTTTAGTTTTGATGTCACAGTAAACTGTTTATATATATATATATATATATATATATATATATATATATATATATATATATATATTTTAAATTGTAAGTGTATAGATTTATTTTTTTAAAAATAATAATTTACGTTCAGTCTCGCATGTCTTCGGTTGTGGAAACCGTGTTCAAGAAAATACATGAGTCCAGCGTCTAGCCCAAAACATACTCATTATCACTGAGTCATGCTTTAAATGATCTATTTGGAAAGTCCATGGACACACACACACACACACACACACACACACACACACACACACACACGCACAACAAGAAAGTAGATGGGTCCTAATGTGGCAGGCATGATCTCATTTAGTGCCTTGATGCAGCCTGAAAAAGGAACAGCGTCCACACACAAACACACACACACACACACACACATACACACACACACACACAAACACACAGAGCTCTTTTTTTTCCCCTCATGTCTGATGTTTTTTCTTATTTGAACCTCTACCCTGCTGTTAATCCTGATCTTGCTCAACATTGGATTATGGAGGAATTACGCCGCATTTGATTGGCTCTCGGGAATGAGAAGGAGGATGTAGGGACGGGATTTCTGTACATGATGAAGGAAAAGAGACTGATGAAAGGAGAACGTGAGACAAAACATCTTATCTGCGCTTATCTCTGTCTCTGTCTTCGTGTAGATCACAGTGTGGAAGCGCTACAGCGATTTTAAGAAGCTGCATAAAGATCTGTGGCAGATCCACAAAAACCTCTACAGACAGTCGGAGCTCTTCCCTCCGTTTGCCAAGTCTAAAGTCTTCGGTAAGATGTGTGTGTGTGTGTGTGTGTGTGTGTGTGTGTGTGTGTGTGTGTGTTCGCTCCAATGAAACTGTTAGCATCTCATGTTCTACTTGTAGTTCCTTAACAAATGTTAAGTCCCTCAGGACAAAATGAAATGAAAATGATTGATATAATTTGTACCAAAAACATTTAGAGAAGATGAGTGAACTTTATAACGCCCTCAAAAAAAAAAAAAAAGTGGGCAATATAATAAAAATATCATATCACGATATCCTATCATGATATATTATAGGTTTATGATTGGTTTACCAGCAATACTATATCATGTTGTATTTAAAAAAAAAACTTGTTCGATGATACTTCAATGCAAATACAGATTTTTAAAAATAAATAAGTAAAGAAAGAAAAATCAGTGAAAATTTGAACATTTAAAAGATTAAGTACCGAATTCTAACACCACGTACACTGTTTTAAGTCAGTTTGTAATTATTTGTGCTTATAAAAAAGTTACTAGAAAGATATTATGATATCCATGATCTCTCAAAAAAGCCTCCTGTGACATAATTTATCACGATATCGATTTTATATCCTCATATTGGATCTCTGACATGAACAAAATACCACGTCTTTGCTGGTTTTCTGCGTTTGCCTTAATGAATATGCAAATTGATTAAAAAAAAAAAGATAAGAGGTGCAAGTTACAGGGTGACGTGAATGCACATAGGTGATTCATTAAACCAGAAAGTCACGTCAGGAACGGATATTGTGTCTTGTATTATGTTTGAGTCTGTTTACATCATATGAAGACCAATTCCAAGCATTCGCTAGGTTTTAACGATGAAAATATTTTTAATAAGGAAAAGATTCAGATAGCCTCTGAACGGAACTCGATTAGTTTGCGTTCGTCTTGTATTTATAGCTTTTCTACGCATCTTATAGCCTGTAATGGCCGCCATGTTGGATGAGCAATCGTGCGAATGTGTTGAGGTTTAGTGTCAGTTTGACTCTTCTGAGATCCTCGCTTAGCTGTTTTTAGATTTCTATTAAAAAAAAAAAACAATTAGTACTTGCAAAAAAAAAAAAAATTTTACATATTGTTTTCTAATTGGAATATTGATATGTGGAATAATTCACTCTGTTATTGTTTGTAAATCGCACAACATGTTCTATTTTTGCACACAAATGATCGCACATTATTTGGGATCTAAGATCAAATAGTAATATTAGTAGTGAAAAAATATCAAAAATTTAAAATCTTGATGTCATTTATTATCGGATTTTCCAAAACAAAAAAAAAATTTTTTTTTTTTATATGTATGTATAATTTTTTAACTTATTTTATTCTATAATTTTTAACTTAATTAAACTGAATCTAATTTTAATAATAATTTATTTCATTATTAAAATAATTTAATTTAATTTTATTTCATAGAATATTATAATGTTACAGTACTGCAAAACAAAACTTAGGGGGTGCAAACTTTTGCACTCAGCTGTCAAATTCTGTTGAAATAGTCTTTAAGCTTCCCAAACTTTATGGCTAAATGATCCTTATCTCACCTGATATCATTTGGAAAAGGATATCATTTGTGCCATTCTTTTTTTAAATGTATTTTATTAATTTATTTTATTAATTATTTTATTAATTAAGCTTATGTGGCGTAAAATTGCTACTACATGTAAGAGTCTGTGGCTGAATCTCTGAAAAAAAGTGCACTACATAGGGTCCTGCACTGCCATTTTGTTATACCCTATGTAGTGAGCGTATGTAGTGAATAGGAAGCCATTTTGGATTCATCATAACTGGAGATTGTGTGTAAGAAATGTTAAATTCTTTTTTGCGCTTAAGATATGCACATTATATATTTTTAAAAGAATTTTTCAGTCTGTAGTGTGCGTGGTTTCTGGTCTTTACTCTTTTTTTTTTTTTTCAGCGTCCACTTGAAAATTCAGGGGAATTACAATGAATAAAACATGTTTACTTACTGTGTTTGAAAGAAAACTACACACACTATTAAGAATGTGTATTTGTGTATGTATATATATATAATGTGTGTGTGTGTGTGTGTGTGTCCAGGCAGGTTTGATGAGTCTGTGATCGAGGAGAGGAGGCAATGTTCAGAGGATCTGCTACAGTTCAGTGCTAATATTCCAGCTCTTTACGCTAGCCAGTACATACAGGACTTCTTTAAGGTACAACACACATACACACACACACATGCACGCAAACACACACACATTTACACTTGAGGTTTGCTTTCATGTGACCACACGCACATGCACTTGCTCACAGACCAGTTACGCAGGACTCATTTGTTCCACTCATGAACTTCTTGAAGATACACACCCTTACGGACATAGCACGATTAGGTACACACGCATGGTTTCTCTGTCTCTCGCACACACACACACTCACACACACACACACACACACATGATCACGCTTCACTGACTTCCTGCATTCTAGTTTCTATTACGCTCACCCTTTGGCTTTCACAATAAACATTGTGGGCAATTTCGCAACACCAGTGTGTAAAATAGCGTGTGTATATGTGCATGCATGTGTGTGTGTGTGTGTGTGTGTGTTTTCCAGGACGGAGAGGTACAGGACGGTTCCGAGCTCATCGGGCCAGCAGAACCTTTTTCTGACTTCTTAGCTGACAGCCAATCAGACAGCAGCTCTGAAGGTGGGTATAGGGCTTTCATATGGTTGAAATTTGCCAGGAGTTGTCATTTATTAGAAGGACGAGTGACCACCTGAGGGCGCTCTCGCACCACGCTGAAGAAAAGAAAACAGGAAACATGAATAATGTAGCAGCGTTTACTGTCTACTACATACTATTCTTCACAGCAGTATGCAGTATGTGAGAGTTAGCAGTAGGTGTCTTTAGGCTGCTGAACTTTTTCTTTTTCAAATTATTTTTAATCTTTTATTTTCTTGATCTTAACTTCTTTGATCTTTAGAAGGTGTTGTTTATGATTATGTTCATTTATGTAAAGCATTTGGAGATTTTGGATTCAAAATAAAGGTGATTATATAGATATACATATAAGGATGATAATAATAAAATAATAATAATAATGATGATAATAATAATAATAATAATAATAATATTATTATTATTATTATTATTAAAGGGTCATGTGGCTAGCAGACAGTGAAATTCGCATTCACTTCAGATTTACCTCGGATCTACCTCAGACATTCCTCAGATGTTCCTCAGGTTTACCTCCGATATTCCTAAGATATACCTCAGACTTACCTCAGACTTTCTTTAGACTTTCTTCAGATTTACCTCAGAGTTACCTCAAAGATACCTCAGTGTTATCTCAGACTTACCTCAAACTTACCTCAGACTTTTTTTCAGATCTACCACAGACTTACCCCAAACTTACCTCAGACTTTCTTCAGACTTACCTCAAACTCACCTCAGACTTTTTTTCAGATCTACCACAGACTTACCCCAAACTCACCTCAGACTTTCTTCAGACTTACCCCAAACTTACCTCAAACGTACCTCAGACTTTCTTCAGACTTACCTCAAACTTACCTCAGACTTTCTTCAGACTTACCTCAAACTTACCTCAAACTTACCTCAGACTTTCTTCAGATTTACCTCAGATTTACCTCAAAGATACCTCAGTGTTATCTCAGACTTACCTCAAATTTACCTCAGACTTTCTTCAGACTTACCTCAGATCTACCTCAGATTTTCTGTAGACTTTCTTCAGATTTACCTCAGAGTTACCTCAAAGGTACCTCAGCATTATCTCAGACTTTCCTCAAACTTACCTCAAACTTACCTCAGACTTTCTTCAGATTTACCTCAGAGTTACCTCAAAGGTACCTCAGCGTTATCTCAGACTTTCCTCAAACTTACCTCAGACACATCTCAAATGTACCTCAGATCTACCTCAGACTTTCCTCAAATCTACTTCAGGTTTATCTCAGACTTCAAGATTTTCTAACTGTAAACATTTGGTGTAAAGAAACATCAGAGAAATACTGGAATTTAGTCAAAACCTACTTTACAATTGTATCGTTTTTATTTTTTTTTGTTTTTAATTTTTTTCTTGTGGCCATGTTGAGACTTAGGACTTATATGGTTTTCTCTCATGTGTCTGTGATTTTTAAGAGCTGTAAAGATAAATATCTTTAAGTTCTATTTTGGTCTAAAATTTCTTGATATATTTAGTGCCTTGTAAATAATATTTTTAGAACAGAAAAACGTCAGCTAGAACATGATCATTCCAATCTATAGTTCATAGTACATGCGACTGTTTCCATTTTAATGGCAGTTTTCCACTTTTTATGTTAGAAACAAGATGTCTGTGTAGCATTATGGGATACAGTACAGCATCAAGATAGCTCTGGATGCCTACTTACAAATTTAGCCCAAATCATATGTCCTGCACACTGGAAATAAGTCTTTTATTCACATATTATATATACTGTATACTGCTGTGGGCGGAGTTTAGTATGACTAATAACGCAGCCTTTTGTAAACATGTGCTGTTCTCAGTAACAGCTTGGCTTCTTTTCATTCGTCATTCGTATGATTTTTCAATTTCGCTTTCTCTTTCTCCTCGGTGCAGTTCATAAGAGCGGTGGTGGCGTAGATGATTCGACCCTAACCAGTTTGTCAGAGTATGGAGGTGAGTGTGGATCCTCTGGATCTCATCAGATCGTGAACATAGTACAGTACAAAAGTCTGTTTTTATCGTAGCAGATATGGAAAAACTAACACTTTTCAGGACTTTCTGATTTAAAAATTGACCCTTTTTGGATGGCATTTTTTAAAAACCAGTATTGCATAATTATAGAGCTCACGTATAGACTTTTGTTTGTACCTTAACTGTGGATTTGGCGTTATTAGTGGTGCTTTATACATTATTCATGAAACGGACAGGAAATTTATATGGTTTTCTACCATATTCTACATCACAACTTTATATTTATGCACTCGTTCTAATTATTTATTGTTTCTGTAGCTAGAGCTTTGTTAGTTTCTGTGAAGAAATGTTTTATTTAGCATTTATGGAAGGAGTCTCCAGTGTCAGTGCTTTGTCTACATTAAAAAAAAATAGAGGCTGGTGAGGAAACGACTGTTTATAGCTGCTATAATGCAAGTAATAACAGAAACTTGTTTTGCACATGTTCCACATTACATGTAACTACAAATGGATAAAAAGTGCAAAGTTTTGATCCTTAATTAAAAAAAAAATTTTTAATATTGCGTTTGCGTTGAGCCAAGTGTTTTATTCCTTACTTGACACCACCGTCAAACATTTTTATGTTCTGTTGTTTATATAACTATAACTATATAAACTAAACTTGCAAATACATTTACAACAAAATTGCTTAAATTGTAAAAATGTTAGTTTTGTTGATTTAATGCTCACAAAATAAAGGCTACAAAATAGCTGTGGATTGCAAATTCCTAAGGGCCAATGACAACCAGACAACTGCTGATATCGCAACCTGGCTTTGTGTAAGAAATAATCACAACAAATTCTATTATTTTTTGCTAATATGAGTCAAAGAAAGTTTATTCGTAACACATAATGTCACTCCTTGAGTCAGTATCAGGTGTTAGTAGTTCACAGGTGTTAGGAATATATGTTACCATTTGAATTGAAGTCATTTGTTTATTAAAATAAGCAAACAGCAAATGGTGTCCACAGGATATTTGGATATTCGGATATACATATTCCAGTCCAGGCACTGTTTGTGCGTTTCAGGTCCATCCAGTGACAGTGATCTGATTTCTCTCCTGGTGGATGGAGACTCCCTGCCCGATTTGGACGATGGAATGGGCTCGGGCTGCAGTTCCCCAAACCAGCGGGCAGGAGGCAGCGGACGTTCCGTGTCCCCAAGCCGGACGGAGGTAGACCCGAGGCGGGCCATCAGGGCGGCGCTTTTCTCCTCCAGCAACCAGAAGAAAGATTACCTGGAGAAAGCCAGTGAGCAGATCAGCCTTGCTGTGCAGAAAGAGGTGGAGCAGGACTACGCCTCCGCCTTCTTCTACTACCGCAGCGGAGTGGATTTACTATTGCAAGGAGTCCAAGGTACTCACACACACACACACACACATATCAGCAATATCAGAAACTAGAGAAGGGCCAGAGACTCCCACGTATCCCATGAACAAATGGACGCACTACCGTAACTGCCGGAGTAGCAGGACTTTAAAATCTGTAACAAATAGGCAAACAAGTATCTCTTCTAAAGTAGCACGCTCACTTTAAAAACAATACCAAATAGTCAAACAACTATCTCTTCTAAAGCAGCATGTCGACTGGAAAAACAATAGCAGGTATGCAAACCACAGCAAGTACTGGAATATCCTGTAGCAGTAAAAACAATAGCAAATGTGAAAGTAACTGCTGGAGCATCGTGCATACTGTAAAACCTGTAGCAAAAACACAAACGACTGTATGTAATTCAGTGTTTTATTTCTCAAAAAAGCATACAAAAGACATGAGAGAAGGATTATCCAATAAATTAGTACTCCTTCCCAACCCCACCAACTCCACCCATCCCACTGCACATCAGGATCACACAGCAAGAATATTTAATTAATAGTCCAAAAGATCTTTACCTGTAGATATTGAGTTCTTCCACATAGACAAGGTATCATCTTTGGCATGATTGACTCGTGCCGATGACAGTTCCAGATACAGTAACTCAAGTAAAGAATGCATCCAATGTTTGGTTGAAAGGTGATGAGGAGGTTTCCAATGCTGAACTAATAATTTCTTTGTGACAGTCATGCCAGCTAACCAAAGTTTACGGTCTTTTCCACTTAGAGGAAGTTGAGAAATATCATTCAGCAATGAAAGAGCAGGATCTTTAGGAATTGTATACTTATGACAGAACATCTAGCACCCTATTCCAAAATTTTTGTGCATCTGGACATTCCCAAAGCATGTGCATCAATGTGCCCAGGTTCCCTGGCCCACAAAAATTACCCTAAGCGTGGGGTGATAAGCCCATGATGTGTTGTATTCGTGTGGTTAAATATGCTCTGTGGATAATTTTAAAATGGATGAACTGATGGTAAAAGCAAACTAATGTAACTGCTGGAAAAAAAAAAGCACTCCTGCCACAAGACCCCTAACAAATGGGTAAACTAGGGTAAGTCCTGGAGTAACATGGAACAGCAAAAACAGTAAAAAGTGGGAAGGTACTGTAGTTCTTGGAGTAGCATGTCCAGAGTAAAAACAATAGTAAAGAAGCAAATTACTGTAGCAACTTGAGTAACACGCTCTCGTAATGGCTTCAGTTGTACATCTGTCTTACAATAAAACAATAGCAAATAGGCAACTTCCCGGAGTAACATGCCTACCCTAAAAACCCCCAAAAAACAAATAAACAGACTACCATAACTGCTGCTGAAAACCGTGTTTAGCTCAATATTTTAATGCTGCTCAGTGTTTGTATTTACTTTGCTGTGAAGTCTTCACCTAATGAACAGCATTGTGATGTCGGTGCTGAGATTGTGTCTTTAGGCCATCGGGGCGGCGCCGTAGCTGCTATTCCACTCTGCCTGATGGCCTTTCTGGCATCGCTCTCACACACACGCCTTATTGTTCTTAAACCAGCGCAGTGATCTAAATGCCTTGGCTTGTTTGTCTACGCTTGTTTACTCGTTAATGTGTTTGCGTTTGTTTACGGATGGGTGACGACTCCTGGTGTTGTTGACAATGAAACGGCGCTGGGCTTCTTTTGTGGAGGGCTTCAGTCCAAGCTTTTAGTACCTGCCAGGATTCTTTAGCTCGGTGTATGGCAGAAAGAGATAATGAGGGGAGAGTGAGAGAGATGGAGAAAAGGAGGGGCAGATGATTGAGGAGAAAGAGATTTTTTTTTTTTGTTGGTTTTGAGTGTGCTGCCATTATTGGCACGTCCTGGTTTTAGAAGTTCAAAAGTTACATTTGAAACTTGATCAAGTGTCATCACCAACTGGAGTAGCACGCTTTCTGTAAAGACATCAGGAAAGAAGCAAACTACCATACACTAGTAGGAAAGAAGAACTACCGTAAGTCCTGGAGTAGCACGCTTTCTGTAAAGACGTCAGGAAAGAAGCAAACTACCATAAGCTAGTAGGAAAGGAGAACTACCGTAAGTCCTGGAGTAGCACGCTTTCTGTAAAGACGTCAGGAAAGAAGCAAACTACCATAAGCTAGTAGGAAAGGAGAACTACCGTAAGTCCTGGAATAGCACACTTTCTGTAAAGACGTTAGGAAAGAAGCAAACTACCATACACTAGTAAGAAAGAAGAACTACCGTAAGTCCTGGAGTAGCACACCTACCTGTTAAAAAAACAAATAGGCAAACTACTGTAACTGTCGGAGTAACATGCCTGCTGTAAAGACAGTGATAGCTAAGAATATTAAGAAAATAGTTAGTTATTAATGGGTTAAATTTGAAATTTGATGGAGTGACTTCTACCTAAGTTGCTGACTAGCTAGCTAACTAACTAAGCTAGCAATCTACTTGCTTACTAACTTACAAACTAACTAAGCTAGCTAGCAATCTTGTCAGCTATCTATCTAATTAGCTCGGCTAGTTGCATAGCTAGTCAATGTTAGTGAATTTATTGTATAATTAAATTAAGTAGTCAAATATTTTTAACAAGCTAGGTAACACTTGGGAAACTATTTTACTGAATAATGAAAACCAAGAGTTATTTTGCTAGCAAGTGAGCTAACATTGGGCTGTCATACTGTGTAATTAGAACTTTAACTTGCTAGCAAGCAAGTTAGCATTCTGGTTTTTTTTTTTTTAAATCTAAATTGATTTAACTGACTAAAGCTGTTATTTTATGCTAAGCAGTATGACAAGCCATGAAATTTTGTCACATGGTTGTGCGTGCGTGTGTGTGTGTGTGTCAGGTGAAGCGAGTCCACGCAAGAGGGAAGCCGTGAAAAAGAAGACAGCCGAGTATCTGATGCGTGCCGAGCTCATCGCTAACACATACCTGAAAGACAGCATGGGCCAGAACTCCACTCAGAACCGGGTGAGTGGAAAGAAACCATTTATACAGTATAATAATAATCCTAGCTCAAAATTAATTATTAAAATTAATCCTGATTATTTAGTAATAGAAATCTAATTAATGAGATTAATAAGGATTAGCCTTACTTCTGCTTTAAATCTTGAACCTAATAATCAGTATTTAAGAGAAGACTAGACACGGCTTGACTCTGAACGCTGGCTTTAACCTTTGACCTTTAACCTTTCTCTCGGTGTGTGTTTAGACGCTGGCTGCTCAGTGCTGTAAGGGGTCATGGGGTCAGCAGAGTCAGGCTGATGAATTGCACAACTACAGAGTGCTGGGGGTCATCGACAAGGTGAGCTAAGGCCAAAGGGCAGAGGTTACTCATCTCTGAGGTAATTCGCTCTTTATTTATATGCGAAAATGCATCCAAGACGTGTGTGTGTGTGTGTGTGTGTGTGAAAACTCAGTCCTCCATTCATATCCATTAAGGGCTGCACCTGTTCTGGTTTCTCAAGGGACGTGCACACATAGACACAAGCAGAGGTGTGTGTGTGTGTGTGTGTGTGAGAAATGGAGACATCAAATAATACAGATATATAGCCAGCCATGAAAACGAAACTGCTGAAGTTTGGGCTGGTGCCACAGATCGAGCAGCGACGGACTCTCGCTTTAGGAGCCTCACAGTTTAGTTGTAGTTTTTCTTTTTAAATAAATGTGTTAAAAGATCTAAAAAAAATAAATCCAAATTATAAAGCAGTTATAATAGCATACCCATTTATTAGGGGATTTATGGTAGGGGAGGTTTTTTATTTAATTTAAAAAAAAAGAAAAAAAAAAAAGTAATTGTATATGCTTTCTGTAAAAACATGAGGAAATGGGCAAACTACCGTAATTGCTAGAGTAGCACACTTTTTCTAACAATTAGTGTTATTAGGGCGCTATTTATTTTATTTATTTTATTTATTATTGTTTATACGTAAATTCATAGACGGTATTATCGTTCACTTTAAAAAAAGAGATGCTCCTTAAAAAAAAAACTGCAGCCACTAGAAAAACTACCACAATTACTGGTGTAGCATGCTTTCTATAAACACAATAGCAAATGGGGAAAGTACCATAATTGCTGGATTAGCATGCTTTCTGTAAAAACATTAGAAACTGGGCAAAATACCATAACTGCTGGAGTAACATGCCTACCGTAAAATCAGTAGCAAGTGGGCAGACTACCGTAATGTTTGGAGTAGCACGATTTTTATTAAAAGGTAGGAAATGGACAAACTACCATAATTGCTGGAGTAGTACGCTCTCTGTAAGAACAGTAGTGAATGGGCTAACTACCGTAATTTTTGGAGTAGTGCGATTTCTGTGAAAGCATTAGGAAACGGATGAAGCTTATGTAATTGCTGGATTAGCTTGCTTTCTCTAAAAACAATAGGAATCACTTGAAAAGAACCGTGACAGAGAAGCAAACTACTAAATAATCTAATTACTGGGTAGCACACTTTCTGTAGTAGACCTACCGTAAAGCCCCTAACAAATGGGCAAAGTACCGTAATTACAGGAGTATCATGTTTTCTGAAAAAACACGCAGAAATGGGTAAAGTACCGTAAGTGTTGGAGTAATATGCCTACTGTAAATTCTGTAACAAACAGGCATTGTACAAAAAAAAAACAAAAAAACCACTAATTAATTTTTTTTTAATTGTCCGATTCTCTAATCACAACTTACTATCTGCATTTCGTTCTGATACAACAATGCCACGCCCACTAGAGATGCACAGGACGTGACATCAGTGGTTTCTTGAAAGTGTTGCTCATGCTGCTGTGTTTCCTCGTCTCATCTGCAGGTGCTGCTGGTGATGGATAAGAGGACGCAGGAGATGTTTGTCCTCAAGGTGAGCAGGCGTGTGTGTGTGTGTGTGTTGATAGCATGAAGGGTTTTGATTCAGGTGTGATGATGGTGTGGTCATGGTGGACAATCTGGTGCATTAGAGAGTGCAGAGGAGACACGCTTCTGGACTGAAGTGTGTGTGTGTGTGTGTGTGTGTGTGTGAAGTGCCATTATTTGTGGTGTCTTCCACTTTGGACAGGCTCCAGATGCCAGCTGATGGCATGGGCACAGATGATGCTGATGCCACACACACACACACACACAGCTCTGTCCTCTGACATCAGAGTAACTCGGACAGATGACAAGGCCCTGATGGGCGTGTGTGTGTGTGTGTGTGAGGTTGTATATTGTATTAATGATCATTATTAGACAATGAGGACTATTTTACGTGTGATGTGTCTTATCCAGGGATTGCGGAAGAGCAGCGAGTGCGGACATGTAAAGAAGACCGTCATCCCCCGCACGGTGCCCAACATGGTACGTCTCAGGAAGTTCATCATCTCCGAGGACTCCATTTTCCTGTTGCTGCAGTACGCCGAGGGTGCGTCTCACAAGCGGCCTCATTCTCACTCACACACACACTCAAACACACACATTTACATTTCTTCATTTGGCAGATGCGTTTATCCAATGCGACTTACAAACGAGGCAGAAACGAGCCAAAGCACTGAGTTAAAGGTCAGTGCCACGAAAGTTTATTTTATTTTTATTTATTTGTACTTACCTCCATTCCTTTATCTAACCTGCCCACACACATTTATACTACGTCTCCATTTTAGATAATATTCATATTCACGTCCGGATTGGAAATTGACAAGTCATTAATATAAATCTCAAAGCTCCACTCTCTCTCCATCTCTCTCTCTATGTCTCTCGACCATTTTCTCGACTCGCACTGTGATCATTTTTTGCGCGGTTGCACTTGTGACTCTTCTCAAATGCTCTTTCTCTGGCTTGTCATGGCAAGTCCTTTCTCCTCCTTACACACACACACACACACACACACACACACTCTCTCTCTCTCACAACCCCTCGCTCGTCTCTCTCTGTCCTTGTTAAGCTCGTGTCACAGGTCATTATCTATGGTAGCAGGTGCTGCTCCGGATCATTAACTAAGCTAACACCTGCGTCTCCTTATTCTCTGCCGGCTGTGTGTGTGTGTGCGCGTGTGTGTGTGTGTGTCAGCGCATGTGAGCCTGTGAGTGTGTGTCAGTGCACACATCTGTGTTCAGGAGCGTGTTTATATTGGAATGAATAAACCACTTAATCTCCTAGCAGTCGTTTGGGCAAAATCATGCGCCCGTGTTAATAAGTTGCCTCAAAACTCTCAAGTAGCCTAAAGCGTCGTTTCATTTCACAACAGGCTCGACTACCGGAGCGAGCGTGCGACTTGCCGAATGCAGTTTAAATGTCCCGACTTACCATCAAGACTGGCCTCATGTGTTGATATAACACGAGCTAATGAGCATGACTTGCCAGTTTAATAACTATCCTAATGTAGGAACTAGCAAACTGGCAACTTGAGTGCATTAGGGCTGTCAAGGCTATAAAATTTGCATTTGAAGTTGAAATACTTAAAAGTTTTACTATTTTTATTTTGCATTAAAAAAAATAACAATCTATAATTTTATAATGCATTCGAAAATGATGAGGAGACGGTCATCATAATTGTGTCATAAATGTTATAGTTTTAGATTCATTTTTATTTATTTACCCACATAATTGTTGTATTGTAACTGATATTTAGCTACTTAAGTACATTTAAACATTTATTTATTATTATTATTTATTTATCTCATTTTCATACACAAATTATTTAGAATTTAACCAAATCTCCAATAGCTGCTAAGTCACCGTGTATGCTCACTACATAGGGTGTAATCGAATGCTGATTTAAAACTAGACATAGCACGGTGGTAACTTTTTTTTTTTTTTTTTTTTTTTTTTTTTTTTTTTTTTTTTTTTTTTTTTTTTTTTTTTTTTTTTTTTTTTTTTTTTTTTTTTTTTTTTTTTTAAAGATACCGATACTCACACTGAAACCTTGAGCATCCACCAACATAGATACCCAGGCTATATAATTTTTGTTTAAAAAACTACTAAACTACTAATATAAACTATATAGCTAAAAACACGACGTAGCTTTCAGACAAAATCACTTACAACTGCAAATATAATGAATATAATAATCTATAAAGTATAAATATAGTCCTAACAAAAATATAATCATCACTTCACAAGTGACTCAAGTCACAGTATTTGTAAACCTTTTCCAAAAAAAAATAAAAATTGCCAATTCCAAAATCCCATCCACCATGTTGTGCTGATTTCGGATCTTTATTTAAAACCTATGTAGTGCACTTAGTGTCCAATATGAGGCCATTTGTGCAAAAAGTTTTGCCATAGACTGTTTTTGCTTTTGAATCCACAAATTTTTAATACACACTGACAGCTCTAGTGTGTGTGCATCGAGTCTTAAAGGAAAACACCGGTAAAATTACACCCTTCTAAAGCCAACAGTAATTTAGGGCTGGCACCTACCACACCAGTAAATGTATTACTGATGCACTAAGGTTCCCAGTCTTTCATGCAGAAAATAATCTCTCACAAACAAACGTAGATATCAGACAGGAAGTTTGGCCTGACCCGAGTGACATTGCCGGAGTGCGATTGGCTGATTCTTGTTTGTTTGTTTGCTTTGTTCGTGGACTGGAATCATTTGGCTGCAACGGTGTCATTATCTTAGCGGTGAAGAGCCAATTCATTCTGTTAACGCAGCAGATGTTACCCTCCAATCACTCACAACACAGCTGTGCAAGTGTGTGTGTGTGTGTGTGTGTGTGTGTGTGTGGGTACGCACTTAGGCTTTCAATCTGTTAGGAAGGAGATGATACCATTTAAAATCCTGGCTCTTTACATTGTAGTGACCTTTTAGCTCAGATTTATTCATATCATCCAAGTTGTGTAGGAAAACTACACATTTTCACTTAGTTATGGGTTTCTCTCTCTAAATGTATTCGTTTGGCAAATAATTTTCATTTGAAGTGGTTTACAAATGAAGCAGAATCTAATTCTTCATTGAGCTGAGCAGTCGATGGTCTCGCTAAAGGGCCCAACAGCAGCTCTCTGGTTATCCCTGGATTTGATCTCACAGCATTAATGTCCAAACTACCACTTCTGTGGATACTTGGATTAGACTCTGTGTGTATATCCTGTTTTCTTCCTCTCTACTTGTCCTCCATTGATCCAGAGTTGACACTATCTTGCAGGTTTACCCTTTGGTCACAGTTGAGTCTGTCAACAAAGGCATCAATAATTACCTTAAAAAACAAGAAGATAGGGTCTCCATGACTGGGACTGACAACCAACTTTATCAGCTTGAGTGTCTAAATTTATCTTGTAAGCTGTGTGATGATCCAGAACTCATTGACGACTCTGAGGTTCATTCCTAAAAAAAGATTTCTCCTAGCACCCTAATGGGTTCTTTGGTTTGTACCCCTTAAATGTTGGAGGAACCCTTCAATATTTTATGAAGAATTCTGCAAGAGAGAGGTTTTTTTTTAAATTATTTTTAGAAAACGTTCGTAAGTTAAACCCCTACCCTTTCAAAGACAACAGATCTGGTCTACAACAGATAAACATCTGAAGAACCCATGAGGAGCCTTTTTCTAAGTATGCTTTTTCTAAGTAAGACCATCTGAGGTGTTACTTTGCAATGTCCTTTACCAGTGGAAAGACTTCGCTGAAGTGTTTAAGATGTTTGAATGTGCATGGCAAATTCAAAACCAAGAACTCGCCCCATCCCCCAACTGTGGGGGAAAAATATATGAAAAATCTCAATGTATAGCAGTGTTTGTCTCGTCACTGTGTGATGCGGTATGAATTTTAGCAAAGGACAGTGCTGCTCTTCTGCACCCTGTGTGCCATTAGATTTGTTGAGAGAGTACCAAAAAGATACAGCTGGTGATAGTGGGCTAGAAGATTTCTGGTCCCAAAACTTACAGTATATGTGGACAAAGACTTTTAATTGCTAGCATAGCTTTCACTTATTATCTTAATCTATTGGGAATGCTCTGAAGGGGTTGCTTGTTTTATCTTTCAATGCAAGTTTTAAGTCTAAATGTCTCTCCCTCTCTGTTTTCCAATCTAGGAGGTAAATTATGGTCCCACATCACCAAGTACCTGCATGAAGGTAGTCAAGAAGACAGCTTTGACATCCCCTTCATCCAGAAGTCCCACACGACGACAGTTCACTGCACCGATGCCCTGATCAGCTCAGAGAGCAGCGGCTCACGGCCCAGCGTGGAGCTCCAGGAAGACCAGGAGGAAGACGAGCCCCGGCCAATTCTGACAGTCCAGAGCGAAAGCGGCTCACAAGCCCCACTGTCCGGCACTTCAGAAGAAGAAGAGTGCACCAGCAGCTACCTGACACTGTGCCATGAGTACGAGCAGGATAAAGTGGAGCCAGAGGCTCTGGGCGAGGAAGAGGAAGACGCAAAAGAGGCCGAGGAAGATTCTGGCGATCTCGGAGGCGAAGGTTCTGGTGCAGAGGCGTTACCGAGGTCGTATCGAGGCTCGGTAATAAGCAGCGATAGTTTGTGTTCTCCGGTTGGTGGGCACGAGCTGCGCTTCTTCACCGAGGAAGATGAGGAGCTTGTTGACCCGCCCACTCTCGATTCTCTGGACCAATTGAAACGTTCACCCATGGAGTTTTTTCGGATTGACAGCAAGGACAGCGGTGACGTCTCCCGAACGCTGTTCTCCACCTCGGATCTGGGCTCAGAGGTAACAGAGGTCACTGAGGATCCTCTGGAGATCGGTGAGGTAGTGGAGGTTAAAGGTCACCTGTCCGATCTGTGGCGGTTCGATAGCGATCAGGGTTCTAATGAATCCGTGCCTGTGATTTCTTTCAAAGAGGCCATGGCAGAGGACGCAAACACATCCTGTATTGATGAGGGACAACCTCCGGACCTTTTAGTCAACCTTCCTGGGGTCACAGGGGTCACAGGCGATGATCTGGAGGAGGAGCTTGCAGCAGCGGGTGTGGCTTTTGCTGTAGAAGCCAAGCCCTCACCTCAATTTGGCAAACCAGATGTACTCCAGCTGGGAGAGGAAGCAGGCCTGGAACTATCCGTTGAGGGACATGCTCCTGATATCTCTGTTTTACGTAGCCAGTCTAACCCGGATGCGTCTGAACAGAAAGGCCACGCCTCTTTCATTAACAGCAACACAGAATCTCAGACACTTTCCCTTCCCTTTGATTCTCTCATTCTCAGGACTGAAACTGACCCCACCCAACCACCACCCTCTGCAGGGCCAGAGGTCACGGAGAAGAGGGAGGGCAGGAGTGTGTCGGAGATATTCCGAGAGCTGGATGAGTTGGCCGAAGTGGCACTGCACACACACCTGCCCGAGGCGCTGGTGAGGAGCTGGGCGGTGGACATGTTGCTCGCTCTTGACGCGCTGCATCAAGAGGGAATCATCTGCCGAGACCTTAACCCCAACAACATACTGCTGGATTACAGAGGTACACACACACACACACCCACACCAGTGTATATAGTGTAACCACCACAGAACACATATTTAATACATATCCGTAAACATTCCCACACTGGTCTCTCTTTTTTTCTTTCTCTTGAAGTTAACATGATAAAAAAAAAAAACGCAGCTTGTCATGTTAGAGTGTAAACACCTCAGTCCCGAAGACTTTCCTGTGGCAGAAAACCTACTACTACTACAAAGTGCTGACACTGAAGACTCCTTCCATAAATGTTAAATAAACATCTCCTTACAAAAAGCAATATCATTCAGCATGTTTATTACGGTTTATTATTAAAGTAAGTGGCACGTCTGCCATACAGGTCTCTTCTGACCAATCAGAGTCAAGAATTGACTGGCGCTGTGGTGTAAAACTCGTTAAAAAAAAAAATAAAAAAATTGATTGTCTTTAGCCGTTATCATACAGCTCCAAAATGATAACTGTCTATTTCTCTGACTCGCATAAACACCAGAAACAGCAATATAAATAAAAAAAGAGCCACTTGTAAATATAAGTACTCGCCACGTAATGCTAAAAAGTCAATAACATGAACTCTCGCATTGCTGAACTCTTAAACAGGAGTTATTAGTGCCCTAAAGGTTGTTTGGTGGGCGTTCGAAATAGCATTACGCTTATAATGACAGTTTTGCTATAGAACATTTATAGAGACATTATCATGATTTCGAGTGATGCTGAGAAGTCTGTGGAAACGTACTGTCTGATATCACACACACATACACACACACACACACACCACCACCACCAAGCACGATTCAATAAGAAAAACTAATACACCTTATAATAAACAAGATCCATACTGTATATGCATGTGCGTAGCATGTTTAACACCCCCTTAACCTTCTTAACAGGTAATACGGGAATAGTTTTGTTTCCCATTGTGCGATGGATTTTATATTCCTGCTGTTTCCTGCTGTTCCGTTGTTCCTCTGTGCGTCTGTTTGTTTTCGGGTTGTTTGAGTCGGGCGATTTGTCTGGCCCTTCTCTCTGAGGCTTAGGCCCCCTGCTCAGCGATCACAGCTCTAATAGGCTCTAATGGTTAATAACAGCATTACTGCCAATGACACAGTGCCAGCACTCAAAGCACAGCAATTACCGCTCCCTCGTTCACAGATGAGTGTGTGTGTCTGTGTGCGAGAGAGAGAGAGAGAGAGAGAGAGGGAGAGAGAGGAAGAAAAGGGCACATTCGTTTCATTTTGGGCGAACATTGTAATTTCGTCAGACTGTTTTAGTGGAGAGGTGGAGTTGCTTTCAGTTTAATTAGCCGCCCCATTTTCTCTCTCTGTTTGCTCTCTGTTTTGCTCTCACTCACGCATTTTTTTTTTTTTTTTTTTGCTTTCTTCCTCTCCATCTCTCTCTCCCTCTCTTTCTCTCTCTTTCCTTTCTGTCACACTTTCTTTCAGGTCATGTAGAGTTGACTTACTTCTGTAGCTGGACTGAAGTGGAGGAATCCTGTGATCCTATTGCTGTCACCAACATGTACTGTGCACCAGGTTAGTCACGTCTCCAGCTGAACGGATTAATTATGTCAGGTTTCTTTGTAAAACCAAAAATATCACAGGTGAATCACAGTGGGGTGTAAAGGCCCTTAACAACTGAGAACCTACAAGACACATGCCAATAAAACATTTCCAGAAAAGGATTTTGGAAAAATTGAAGAAAGCGTTGAAAGTCACCAATTGTGTTAAAAGTTAAATGTCATTCAAAATAGATAGATAGGTGGATAAATACATGGATAGATAGACAGATAGACAGATAGATAGATACCCCCTCCCCTGAAAAAGTATGATTTTCAGAATGATTAAAGTAACACTGTATTATTTAATTTATAATCAATTCATATTAAAAAAATCTTTACTAATATATATGGTAATAAATTAGCAAATTAATTATTAGTAAATAACTCCATGAATGAATTCTCTGTCCAGAATTCTCTGTCCTTGTTTAGGACAGTCTGAGGTTTTTTTTTGTTTGTTTGTTTTTTTTATTTTTTTTATTTTATGTTTTTGTGTAGTTTGATTAAATTAAAATTAAGATTATAATTAGTGATAAATAAACTCATTAATAATAAATTAGTAATTAAATTAGTAATAAAATCAGTTTGAGGTTTATTAAATAGGTACCAGTCTCCTTAATGTTATTTTATATTATTTTATTTTATTTTATTTCTTTTATTTATTTCTATTTGTATCTTTTATTTTATATGATTTATTTATTTCTTTTTTTAGTTGTATTTTTTGTGTAGTTTGAGACACCATTTGTAAATTACCCCCCAAACCCCGCAAAAAATATAGGATTTGCACAATAGTTAAAGTAAAACTTTATAATTTTAATCAATAGGTTCTTTTTTTTTTTTAGTAATTTTATTAAATAGTCCGTAGCGTGTTTAAGGTAACGTCCTCTAGAGGGCGCCACATGACTAAATTGCTGCACTCCTTCACTCTCACTATCCGTCTCTAAACCCTCTTCCCCTTCACGCTGGCTTTCCTCTGCATTGTGTAGAGTTCTCTTTTCCCCCTTGCTCTCTTTTTAGTCTTGTTTTGGAATAGTTGCCAGGAATTTTTCAACTGTATTCATTTAAAAAAATGACTATAAGCTTGTCTGACTTTGTGTCTTTCTGTGTGGTGATATTTTCTTAGTAGGGCAGGACAGATTTAGTTTTTCTGGTCTGCTGACAGATTTATGATAGACACACACACCCAGGGCATCTTTTCCCCTCACACACATCAGCACTAACAGGACGTTTCCGTGTTTCTCGGACGAAAACTAAATGCCTTGTGCTCATGTAGTTTATTACGTTAAATTATTAGGGATGCATTGATTTTTAGTTTAATTTTAATATGATATTTACATCTGAGCTCTGAGTGATCTAATAGCAACGTCTTGACTCAAGACTGTTCTCTGATATAGTTATATTAAAAATTTCATGCTAAATGGGTAAATTCTGGATCCTTACAGAGGCTAGCCAAGTTTTATTGACTTACTAGCTTTCTATGTTGTGTTTTTATGGATAATTTCTAGCTACTGTCATACTAGCTAGTGTAAATTTGTTTTAAGCTAGTTAACTTCCAAGCTAGCTAGCTATTTAGAGATTTTTCCCCTTTACATCTAATTTTACATCATTAAAATAGCCATCTGTGCAGAATAATACTTTGTTTTATAAGTTTTAAAAGTCAAAGAAACTACTAAAATGGCAGTAGGAACATCTCTTCACCTTTACTGCCATAAAACAGCAACAATCTATGAACAAATAGTACATAAGTATAAAATTAGGAAGCTAGCCGGCTAGTAACGGCTAGTAAACTAGCTGGATTTTGTCAGATCTCAGGAGCTAAACCTGTAGAAATCTAATGTTACCATAACAATTATGATTTAGCTAAATTAGCTAGCTAGCATAGGACACATATTTTACAGCTAAAAAACAGTTCCATGTTGTTATCCTGTAACATTTTGCATATTGGACGTGATGGCATCGAGTTAGATAGCATGTTTCCTCATATGTAATGTTCTGTGAATCGGTTTCATACAGAAGTGCTCAGAAAGTTGATATAAGTGCTGTGTGAACACAGTTTAACCCAAACTTTCATCTATATCGAGTTTTGAGTTTACTAGAACTTTGATGGTTCATTTTAGAAAGTTAATCGATAGCTAGCTGCATGAGCCTAGCTTGGTTTAGCCAGTGTACTCCAGTAACAACCCCTTAACAGCAAGCTAACATGAGCTAGCTAATGACTAAGCAATATTTTTCAATTCATTTAAACCTGAAATGTAATCGTGACCCGTATGTAACTTGTAAGATGAACACGTGGCTAATTCAAGAGATTCAAAAGGTAGCAAGAGCTAAGAGAGAGCTGTTTTTTTTTTTTTTAAAGTAAAGAAGAACTTGTAACTGAACAAATGAGTTAGTGTGTGTGTGTGTGTGTGTGTGTGTGTTTTGCCTGAGGGAGTGTGTTTATTTGCGTGTGTGTGTCTTGAGGCACTTCTGCTGTGGTTTTTTCCCGCCGTTAGCTGCTTCCTCACGGCTACAATGGAGCGGTTCTTTAGGGAAGTGAGACAGCTCACCTGTTCCTCCACTCGCCTGTGTCTGAGGAGACCAGCACTTCCCTCTCAGGCACCCGAAACAGAACGAAGTGGCTTTCGGTGACACTCAGGGCTGTGGCCGTTACGGCAAAACACCTCACACACGCACACGCCGACCGAGGATGTACAAGCGAAATATAGGAACTTGCTCCTTCTCACTCAGAAAGTTTACTGAACAAAGCAACAGCTCAGCGTGGCACATGGTGCATGAAAACACACTTTTATTAGAGCTGTAGACTGGCTTCACTATAAACCTTTACTTTGTGTTTACATTCACACTATTAATTCTATCAAGGCTCATTTCCTAAATCAAAGGACATTTATATGGCATGATACTCAATTATAAAAAACAAACAAGCAAAGTAATGTATCCTTAAAGTAATAATAAGTGTTGTTAAATTAGTATTAAGTGTCCTTGAAGTAATATGAGCGCCATTAAAGTAAAAATGTATCATTATTGTAATAATGAGTGTCATTAAAGTAATAATAAGTGTTGTTAAATTAATAGCATGTGTCCTTAAAGTAGTAATAAGAGTTGTTAAAGTAATGTGTCCTTAAGTAGTAAAGTGTCCTTACAGTTATAGTATGTGTCCTTAAAGTAGTAATAAGTGTCCTTAAAGTAATAAAACATGTCATTAAAATAGTATATATAATATTATTATACTATAATAGTATAATAGTGTGTGCCCTTACAGTAGTAATAAATGTCCTTAAAGTCATAGTATGTGTCCTTAAAGTAGTAATAAGTGTCCTTATAGTATGTGTCCTTAAAGTAGTAATAAGTGTCCTTATAGTATGTGTTCTTAAAGTAGTACTAAGTGTCCTTATAGTTTGTGTCCTTAAAGTAGTACTAAGTGTCCTTATAGTATGTGTCCTTAAAATAGTAATAAGTGTCCTTAAAGTAGTAATAAGTGTCCTTATAGTATGTGTCCTTAAAGTAGTAATAAGTGTCCTTATAGTATGTGTTCTTAAAGTAGTAATAAGTGTCCTTAAAGTAGTAATAAATGTCCTTATAGTTTGTGTCCCTAAAGTAGTAATAAGTGTCCTTAA
>CM040483.1:3661846-3689031 GCA_022758105.1 Pangasianodon gigas
GTAATAAGTGTCCTTATAGTATGTGTTCTTAAAGTAGTAATAAGTGTCCTTAAAGTAGTAATAAATGTCCTTATAGTTTGTGTCCCTAAAGTAGTAATAAGTGTCCTTAAAATAGTAATAAGTGTCCTTATAGTATGTGTCCCTAAAGTAGTAATAAGTGTTCTTAAAGTAGTAATAAGTGTCCTTATAGTTTGTGTCCCTAAAGTAGTAATAAGTGTCCTTATAGTCTGTGTCCTTAAAGTAGTAATAAGTGTCCTTAAAGTAATGAATGTTTACAGTAATCTTAGACTAAATCTAATTAGGTCATTTTAAGCAGGCAGTCATTCTCGAATGATAGAATGTGGTCAGAGTGGTTGCTGGAACTCGGTTGTGTTATAAAAAAAAAAATAAATTTCACTGATCTTTAGTTCTTTTTTTTTTTTGCTGCTGTTCTCACTGTCTTCATAGCGGCTCTCACTGTCTCTCACTCTCTTGCTCTTTCCCTATATCTCTCACCCTTCATCAGCTCTGACTTAACTTACTTTCTCGTGCTCTCTCTCTGTCAGTCCTTTTCGTTTAATTACTGTCTGTCATGTGTCTGGATCTGTCTATCTATCCTCTTCTCTCACTCCTTCCTGACTTCTTTCTTTCTTTCTTTCTTTCTTTCTTTCTGTTTCGCGATCCCTTTTCCTCTTCTTTTCCCACTGCTTGCTCATCCTCTCTCTCTCTCTACCTCTGTATTTTTCTGTCCATTTTTCCTTATCTGCCTTTCCTACATTTTCTTATTCTCTGTCTTTCTGTTTTACTCCTTTTTGTCTTTTTTTCCTCCCTCCATCCCTTTCCTTTTTTCCTTCTCATTTCCTGTTGCCTACTCATTCTCTTTCTAGCTTCCTCTATCCTTCTCTCCGTCCCTCGTTTTGCTCAGAATGTTTTTTCCTCTTTTTCTGTTTCTTTCCTGTTTGAATTTTTTTATCTGCCTGTCTGTCCTCCTATGGTTTTCCTCTCTCTCTCTCCTTTTGCCCTCTCTCCCTCTCTCTCTCTTCTTGTCTTGTTTGTCCTGCGCTATAATGCTTTCCTTCCCTGGAGTCTCGTAGACATTAATCCTTTGTGATGACACTCGACCTTGCTGAAAGACTTCTGCATGTGTGTGTGTGTGATATCACCCTGAGCCACCCCTCATCATACACACACACACACACACACACACACAGGTACAGCTCGGCTTGATTTGACGATGATCGTGTACATCGCGCTGTCACAACATCTCGAGTGTGAAGCCGTGCTGCTCAGTTGCAGCCGGAGCCTGCGGGGGAAACCGAGCTCTCGTCATGCCTTTAACTCTGAGTGCGAGAGAGCTATGAAGCCCCGCCCACAGCTGGAGGCGGAGCTTGTGTAGCTCCAGGCTATGGCTCTACTAGACTCATTGCTCGAGGGGCTCATGGGCCATCTGGTGTCCCCACTGAAGCCCTAAAGGCTTAGAACTGACCCCCAACGACAGGCAGAGAGACACTGAAACACTGAAACCCGGAAACACAGAATTCAAGGACAAGTGCATACACATCACGCAGCAGGAGCTAAAAGTTTGAGAATTAAGGACTGAAGAGGAATTAAACAGCTTATATGAGAGCTTGAATTTGTTGATTCATATTCTATAACAGCAGCTCTGATTCAAATTCAAATTCAAATGATTCATATGATTCATAAGAACGTGCTCATTATAATACTGTAGCGTATCTATCTTTTTTTTTTTTTTTCCCTCTGATTTTTTTCCCTAATTTATTCTTGGCCGATTCCAACCCACCAGTTAGGATATCACATGCTTCCTACGAGACAATCGCATCTTTTTGAACTGCTGCTCAGGCTGGGAGGAAAGCGCTATCCGCCCTCTTCCACATACCTGAGCTCACAGATGCTTAGCTAGTGTCGCTGTGATTGACAGGGATGAGAGAGTATTCCCCGCCCACCCAAACAGCACGGCCAGTTTTGCTTTCTTGGACCTCCGGCCACGGATGTCTGTGGCATCATATGGAATGGGATGGATGGAATTTTTTTGACTTCGAGAGAGAGGGGGGAAAAAATGAGGCTGGTGAGAAAACACAGGATAACAGGAACTAACTTGTCTCATAGACAGTAAGTGTAGCTATAAATGGATAAAAAGTATGACACGTCATTCATTAATATATATATATATAAAAAAATGTAATCAGTGTTGTGAGAGGTATTAAACACTGTGCGACATGCTGTTATAGGAAAATAATCAGCTTTGGGGTGATACTATAGCATCACATTACTCCATCATGGATTATTTTCCTGTAATAACACTAAAGCCTGAACTAATTATCAGTAATTAACAATGTGATTGTTTAAATTAAATATTAATTTTTAAATATTAATATTAAGTTTTAAAAAAGCAAACAATGTGTAAACAAAAAAATCTATTAAAGGTGGATGACAAGGTCAAAATGTACCATTATTAAAAATTCACATTATATACAGGAAACAAAACCATGTTTTTTTTGTTTTTTTTTTCTTAAATGAAAGACCGAGTCTTATGTAAATCACATTTCTGTAGTCTCGGTGCATCCACGTCATGTCACACTGACAGTAAATTGTGAGAACAGCCGTTTCTATGGAAACCCACACAACACCTTAACGTCTTTTCAGAGAGAAAGTATACTAAACTATACTCTACTATTTATTAAGTCCTAACCTTACACTCCTCACTGCCTCGAACCACGAACGCCGCTGTCATTTATTCCCTCGGGGTATTTTTTTTCCCCCGAGCTGCTAATTACAAGGTTGACAAAGACGTAAAGCTCGTAATTACAGTTATTTCGACTTGACATGAATGCAGCATCGTTTACAAAGTTAAGATATCACACACAAAAACTTTTTTTTTTTTAATTTGAAAAGTATTATTTGATTATTAACCGCAACAAGCTTGAGAAGGAATTTATATAAAAAATGTGTTGCAGTGCATCAGTAATAAATTCATTTGAGAGAGAGAGAGAGAGAGAGTGTGTGAGACAGAGAGTGACAGAGTGAGTGTGTGTGTGAGAGAGAGTGTGAGAGAGAGTGTGACAGAGTGTGACAGAGTGAGTGTGTGTGAGAGAGCGCTTCTATTTGACCAGTTATGGCTGCACACTCAAAACTGATATGCAGGGGTTTTTTTTCTTTCTTTCTCCTTTTTTGTTCTCTTCCTTCCTTCTTTCCTTCCTTCCTTTATCTATCTGTTTTTCTCTCTCATTTGTTTGTTTTTCATTCACTCAGTCATACTTTATTTCTTTTCATTCTCCTTTCTTTGTTCTTTTTCTTTCTTTCGTTCCTTAGTTACTTTCCAGTATCTATCTATCTATCTATCTATCTATCTATCTATCTTCTTCTTCCTTCCTCCATTCTTTTTCTTTTTTTTCATTCTCTTTCTTTCTTTCTTTCTTTCTTTCTTAATCTTCATAAAGTCCTCGTGCACAGCTCCAGTGATTTTAAATAAAATTTTAAATCTGAAATACTATTTACCTCTTTTGGCTGAACACCGATTTTAAAAGCCGATGTTCTGTTGATTTGTCACTTTCCAGATGTTGTGCATCTAGTGGTCAAAAATGGTAACTGCATCAAGCGCTAATAGATTCCCACTGGGGCAGGAATCACGCTGCCCCATGCTTAGGGAAGGAGTAGTGTACAGGAAAGCTAATGACAGGATTGCCAGGTTTCAGCTTTTTACACCAAATCTGCCACAAAGATCTTGTTTTATAGCAAATAATCAGGATTAAATATAATAACTTTCTGCTAACAATGGTAAAGCGTAAGTGCAGACAGTGTGTCTATGATGTACAGAACCATTTCTGTTGTAAGATATACTGCAGAGATTGAGATAAGGAAAGCAGGATTATGGAAAGCGTGGATAATGTCTGAACATCAGAAATGCGCGCGCACCACAGTGACCTTGCTTCCAATGCAAAGGCTGAGAAAACGGAGTGTCCTCCTTTCCCAATTCCTGAACTTTTTGGGCTAGACTTGGGTATTTTGTATGGTTGATGTGTTTGGGATGTACATTTTGCCTGAATCTGGCAACCCTGGTTAATGATATTAGCTCATGTACAGTACGCTGGATGACTGGATGTTATTGACTAAACTGCTGTAAATTACGGGTTACTCGTAAATTCACTAGGTAGTAACCCATAGTGTAGGTTACATGTGATAGCCACTCGACTTCATTTCGTTTGAGGCTCTGTTGTTATTAATGTCGTCCCACACCAACAAAATCTACGGACACGAGCCGCTGCCGGTTGTCGTTTTATTGATCCGCAGTAGAGAATGTATGCCGAGATTTCTCCGTAATAAAAGCTGTGTTTATGAGTAATGAGTAGAAACACAGTAAACCGTGTGAAAGCTGTATTTAGGGTTAATAAATATATATTTTAATAATTCTCTTGTTGTATGTTTGGCCTTTAGTCTGGAGACGTTGAACTGTGTGTGTGTGTGTGTGCGTGTGTGTGTGTGTGTGTGTGTGAGAGAGAGAGAGAGTAAGGATTACCTGTTCATGCCTAACTACTCTTGGAGGGAAGCCGAGTCCTTGTGTATCTGTGTGTGTGTATGTGTGTGTTTGTATCTGTGTAGTACTGTTTGTCCAGTTACGGTTGCACACTCACTGCAACTCGGTGCTCAAAACTGATATGCAGAAATCTGGCTGTGTGTGTGTGTGTGTGTGTGTGTGGTAGGAGTTGTTGGCCGTTTTATTATGTAAATCACCTGCTTTAGAAAAACAGCCCTTCTGTTCCTCTTTGTGTGTTTGTGTGTGTCTGTCTCTGTGTGTCTCTGTCTCTGTGTGTGTGTGTGTGTGTGCGCGCGACCAATACTTAATTTACATGTTGTTTTCTTGAGAAGAAGCAAACACACTAGAAAAGAAAATGAGTTTCCATTTAAATAAAGCTCTCAAGTTCAAGTCCCAACTCTCTCTCTCTCTCTCTGTCACTGTCACTCACTTCTCTCTCTCCCCCTTTCTCTCCGTCTGTCTTTCATTGCCGTGACTAATAAAGGTAGAATTATATACCTTCAAGTATGTGAATATTAAAACAGAATAAAATAAGAAATTAAAACAATCAATAATAATTACAATGATAATGGATAATAATAATTCTCAACCTGTCTCACGCTATACCTGTCAATCATGCAGAAGTGGGCGGGATATCAGAGGAGACGGCAGCGTGTGATTGGTGGAGTTTGGGAGCGCTTCTCTTTGAGCTTCTGACAGGAAAGGTAAGAGTGTTCTCAATCAGGTCCTCTTCCACATTCTCGAGTGGTTTATACAACGTTGGTTAACCAGGAATCTACATCACCTCATCTTTCTTTCTTTCTTTCTTTCTTTCTTTCTTTCTTTCTTTCTTGTTTGCCTGCTGTCTTGCTTTTTATTTTTCTTATTTTTTTTATTTTGTACTTACTTTCCTTCTATCTCCTGCACTCTTTCTTTCTTTCTTTTTCACACACACACACACACACACACACTAGATGTTTGTGTGATAAACCGAGTGTTGTTGCCCGCAGCTATGCAACTGGCAACTGAAGACTACTTTTCTTTAAGCATGATCAAATGGACCACACACAGACATACAGACACACACACACACACACACACACACACACACATACACACACACGCATACTGTCACTTTCACCCCCAAGCAGTTTTTTAAAGCCCTAATGCAACCAAAATTTGTTATTTATTGACATTGGATTTACTCTCAAGTGCCTTGAGTGACATGCACACACGTGCGCGCACACACACACACACACACACACACACGCACGCGCGCACACACGCACACACACTTTAACAGGGACAGACATGGAGAGAGTACGTAAAAAATGTTTGCTTCATTAATGTATGGAATGTAATGGATTATAGCTTGCTTGTGGGCGTGTCCTTGAGTCCATATATGGTCGTGACAATAAGATTGCACATAGACGGTAACAGAGAATGTTAGCCACTACAGAATAGTTATGATTTGTGCTTTTGATTTAACATTATGAATAAACTTAGTTGTGAATTTCCTGTTTTATTTTTATGTTTGCATACATTAATAACCAGATTTTATAACCAGACATTAATAACTCACCATTTTTACTTAAAATCCTCTCAGAAATCCTGTCAGGTTAGCTTATACTAGCTAGCTGGCTAACAAAGTCTATGAAAATACGCTCATATGAAGTCAAAGACACGGCTTCTGTGGCCTGCAAACTCTACCTATGATGAATTCTAAACTCATTTTGGTGTGTGTGTGTGTGTGTGTGTGTGTGTGTGTAGTCTCTTCAGCAGTGCCACCCCGCTGGTATCAGCAGACACACGTCACTGAACATTCCAGACTTCGTGTCAGAGGAGGCCAGGTCTCTGCTGGAACAGGTGTGTGTGTGTGTGTGTGTGTGTGTGTGTGTGTGTGCGTTTACAGCAGAAAGGTTTGGCTGTATGAAAAATGAAATAGTGACAAATCAGTAATATGATATTTTTGTATTGGAAATATGATTAATTTATTCTGATTATTTCATTTTCTTTTGTTCTTTCTTTCTTTCTTTCTTTCTTTCGTTCTTTCTTTCGTACTTTGGTTCTTTCGTACATTCGAACTTTCTCTATTCGTTTATTTATTTGGGTTTTTTTCCCCAATTTTTTTTTTCCCCTTAATGTAAATGAGGCTTGGCATTTATTTATTTTCTTTTCTTATTGGTAATCTTTTCTTTTTTACTTTATATATTTTTCTTTTTTGCCTTCTTTCTCTCTTCCTTCCTTCCTTCCGAATTCACACATCATTTTAGGTGTATATGTTTGTATATGCGTGTATATACCGTACGTGTGTATATTTGATTATGCTTTTGATGCGTGTGTGTGTGTGTGTGTGTGTGTGTGTACAGTTGTTGCAGTATAACCCTGTAGAGCGACTGGGCGCGGGCGTCGGAGGAGTGGAGGATATCAAATCACATCCCTTCTTTGGTCATGTGAACTGGCCTAACTGAACAGGTCAGAGGTGAAAGGTCACCTGTATGACTAACTGAACTGAGAGCTGAGTTGCTGCAAAACACTCCCTCTGTGTGTGTGTGTGTGTTAGCATGAGAGGAAGAAGCTGAATCTGATCATCTCAATCTTCTCACTGTACTGAAGACTCCTTTTACACTCTGTCGTTATTTAACACGCCAATATCCAGGATAAACAAAACAACTTTCCCATCATGCACTACGGGTCCCTGCGCCACTCACGTCTGTGACACATTTTACTACAGCGTTCTCGTGTCATCTTCATTACCTGTTACATTATAGTGGTGCAGCACCATGATAAAATTTCAAATGGTTGTGAAATTAAAGGAGAAGTTTGATGAAATTGAAAAGGAAGACTTGTTTGGTGTCGACAGTTTCGCACTGGAGCTCTGAGGCTAATGTTGCTAACAACTAATGGAAGCTTATAGCTACCGGTTTAGCGTTGGGCAAACTGCTTCAATCATCACCTGAAAAGTAGGAGTACATAAAAAAAGTTTAAAAAATGCTGGAATATGTGCATATTTATAAAATGAGTGCTTTGTTTTTAAACTTTAGGCCACGCCCCCTACATGACTCCGCTCTTCAGCGTCGTTTTGTTCGATACATCGGAAAAAATACTTCATTAAAGAACATATGCATTATCTATACGCATTATACAACCGCTTGAATTTCTGACAACTGATGTAACTTTAGCCGTTCTATCATTTTAGTCTGTTCTTTCTAGCTAGTTCGGAAGCTAGCGAGTTAGCAAGCTAGATTGTTAGGTTGCGACATAGCAAGTCATTATGCCAAAGGAAGTAGGAGTGTGTAAACCAACAAGGAAATTGTAGATGAGTAAGTTTCTATAAATTAAAAATCTCTTTGTGGTGCAAGTGGCCATTTCAAAAGGTAAAAACGTTAAGTAAGGAATAAAGCACGACAGAATGAAGTGTTTTATTCCTCATATACTGTATCATAGCACTGACTAAACAACACGCGACTAGCTTTAAGCTTAGCTACATTAGCCGTATAGCTTTAGTACGAAACTAAAGAAGCAAACTTGAGCGGAAATTGGAAATTTTCTGACGTGAAAAATGAAAGTTTCACTAAAGTAGGATCTTTAGGCGAAGTAGGAAGTAATGTACATTTGTTGTTTTCCTGCTCAGAGACATTTGTTTCATCTCACAGGTTCATTATGTGTGTGTTGGAGAATAAAAACACTTAAAAAAAAAAAATGGCTTGAAGTCGGAGATCAAAACCCCCCTCTCTTTTTTACCCTCTATTTATTTTCACACTTGCTCCAGAAAACAACTTGCGCAATATTACATTAAATATCACTTCATTAGATCATAGCCGATTTTAGTTAATATTTTTATTATTAATATTATTATTATTATTATTGAATGTGCATATTTATTTTGCACTTGAACTAGGTCAAATTGTGAACAAGTCCTAATTTCGGTGTAATTATGTGAACTAGATGATGAATATTGAAGACCAGTTAACGTGCTCACATGACCCTTATTAGCTTCCAATTTGCACTTGTAGTAGAAAAGAGGGATCAAAGGGTCCAAAATTTGAATAAAATCCTTCAAAAAGTCTAAGCATTCGGTTCCAAAGATCATCGAACCCAAAAAAACCCCCCAAAAAAACCACACACACCCCACAGAAATACGAGACGAGGTCTGCTTGGACAGGAAGCGAGCGCTGAGCTGAAATCTGAACACACACCCTGTATGGAAATAATAATACATATTAAAATACAACAGGGTCTTAAAGTCGGAATCGTAGGTTAAATCCACCACTAATACACAACTTTATTTATTATTCCATAATAATTATTGCATTATTGAGCAGATCGTGAAGTTTTCACATTTCCTTTTCACAGCCTTTTTTTTTTATAGATACAGTATTCTGCAGTTTTGTAAATTTGTAAAGCGATGATGCTTTTAAAAAATAATTAAATGAAAAGTTTCTGAACATACACAACTGCTAAAAAAAATGAATCTCAAAGTCTTATCAAGATTGTTGTCATCGCCCCTTTCCTTTAAAACTGCATCAGTAAAAAAAAAAAAATAAATAAATTAAAGTCTAATTTTTGGAAAAATTAATGTTTGAAAATATTTTATTATTATTATTATTATTATTATTATTATTATTATTATATTAATTAATATAATAATATTATATTAATATTGTAATAATATATTATTAATATATTATTATGATTAATAATAATAATAATAATAATAATAATAATAATAAAAATGCAGAAGATGCAGAAGACAAAATTTAGGCAGAAAATCTTGGATGAAATGTATATAATTTCTATATTTCTAATGTATATAATTATACAAATGTGTAATGTACACACAGGTGGTATATATGTAGAATTATATACAGTATATTATAAATTATATACATAATTTTTTTTCTTAATTAACTGACTCAGACTTTGGGACCCTGGTGTAGATCAGTGTTTTATGGTTTACATTTGTGACAATATATATGAGCATGTAAGGTGCGTGTGCGTGTGTGTGTGTGTTTACATGAGTTTGCTCAGATGATGTGTGTATGTATGCTGTGAATACAAGAGAAAAAAGTTGGAATACTGTAAAATGAATAAAACAATTCCTGATATTAAGGCATTAATAAATGAATGTTGAATAAACCTCCAGTTGATGAATTCTGCATTATCCTTACAGACGCTATGCATACGAGGCATTAGCTTGAACATCTGCAAAGATATTCTGTTTACCAAACCCTCCTTTGCACTTTTTTTTAAAATCAGAAATTATTTATGAATAATTTATAATTAAGGTTACATGTGTGAGGTGCTGTCGAACCAAGACATTAGCCATAAAACATTTTCACTCTCATGGAGGGACAGAGCATGACTACAGCTGGACTAATTGTACTAATTTTCCCTTTTTTTTTTTTCATTGTTAATGTTGTTGTTTTTTTTTATATTATCAATTAATAAAATATGTGCAAATAAAGGTTTTCTTGTTTGTTTATCTGAAGCTGTCTCCTTTCTAAACGAGTAAAAAAAATGCATTTAAAAAAAAATGTATTAATGAATAATAAAAGACTTGCAAATTTCAAACAACAATTTTTTTTCTAGGTTGAAATTGGATCATGTCTAGCCAACTACTCCATCTACTCATGACATAACTTCATTTGTGTAGCTAATTTAAAGGAAATTAAATTAAATACAATTCTTTATGTTCCAGAAAATCAGCTGAAAATATTTCTAGAAGAGTTTACGAGTCACTGAAATCTTAATTAAATAAATAAATAAATAAATAAATAAATAAATAAATAAAGTGTTACAATAAGTAATAGTCCTGGAAAAGTGTAAATTTGGGCTATAAAGCGAGCGAGATCACATATTTTAGCATATATATTTATTTATTTCGTAGACTTTATATCATATATAATATTAAAATATAAGATCAGAGGGAAGTGAGGATCAGAATCTAAATAAAACCCTGTCACTCAGTGTCAGGCTATTTAAATATTTAATATTTAAATATTTTATCTTTACCAAAGATTTTACAAGTAGCTTGCATAGTTAAAATTTAAAACTTTTTTTTTTTTTTTTTTTGGTGTATGGGATAGATTTAAATTTTAAACCCATTGTTTTAAACCTTTAGGAGATTTATTCCTTTTATACCACAGTAATTTGCCAATAATTACAATTTCTTTTATTCATTAAAGAACGCCACGTTGTAGTTTAGATCGTTAACCATCATCTTCTTTGTTAAAACTTGTGATCAAATGATAACGTGTCGAGGAATGTGTATCAGTCAGTGTTACTCTGTTGGGGTTTATTATTGACTTTAACGTTAAGGATGTCGGTAGAAATCGCGTTAAAGATCAGGTTTGTTCCCACGTGCTCTGGATTCCCAGTAAATAATTAATTACACACCTGATGTTAATGTTAATGTTAGTGTTTGGTGAGATGTTTTTAGGAGATGATTAAAATATATTTATTTGGTCACCATTATAACAATAGCTATGATTGTTTTATGTGTTATCTGGTGTGTGTGTGTGTGGGGTTGCAAATCTGCAGATCTGCTGGATATGTGTAAATCTGTGTCCAATGGTTTTATGGTGTTTTAGTCAAACTGGTGTGTGTGTGTGTGTGTGTGTGTGTGTGAGTGTGATGCCCAGGGCGGATCAGCTGCCTTTTATCAGCCTGTGTATGAGCCTAACACACTGTAACAGCAGCTCTTAAGGAATGTCATCACTCCTTACAATTTTACAACTGACACACACAAACACACACACACACACACACACATGTAAAGTGAAGACAGGAGACCCAAGGGTTTGTGACCACAGCTCACACTCTTCCGCCATGGATCCATCCCTCTGGTATGGAGTTGGTGATGGATGTTCCTACATCAGACAATATGAATCATTCTAATTTATTACATTGAGGTTTAGTGCCATATTCTAAAGAACGATATTTTTATCCAATTATGTTTATAAAAATGCAGTATTAAGTGCTAGTAATTTCAAAAAACTGAAAAAATGAACCACTGGGGGTAACGTCCACTCATTCCAAAAAAGCATGTTGTAATACCTACACTCCTTTAAAGGTGCATAAAATTTTTTTTGGATAAAAACTTTATTTGACAGGTTCTATACTGTATATAATAATAAAAATTGTCGTTTGTACCAAACGCTTATCCATGCGCATAGGGCAAAAAAAAAAGGTTCTTCCAGGGTTCTTTAAGAGTTCACTGGATAATTAAGTATTCTTAGCTTCCAAAAATGGGGATCTACTTAGAACCCTTTATAATATGAAAACACTTGAAGCCTTTTCCTCCATTTTCTGCCCAATTTATTTATTTGTCGATTCGCACCCACTAGCTAACTCTCTAACTCGGCGAGGGCAAACACGTGCTTACTCTGAGACACGTGAAGCTAACCTCTGTATCATTCTGAACTGCTCAGCAACACACTCAGAGGAAAGCGCTATCCACCCTCTTCTGCATACATGAGCTTATCGAAGCCCATGATTGGCTATTGTGACTGTGATTGACAGGGTGGAGAGACTACGCCCCTCCCACTCAGAGAGCATGGCCAATTTTGCTCTCTAGACTCCCTGCATTGGATAGCTGTGGCAACGTCGGTATCAAACTTGCGAGTCAGGAGCTTACATAGACCTTTTGAGGGTTCTTCAGAGGAACAATCAACTCCTGCAATTTCACATATGGCCTGAATATTTGAGGACTCATTCTGGGCACGCTGATTAATTACCAAATTAAGGAACAATTGTACCATGTTATATATCACTTCTAGTTTGAGCGTTAGCATTCAGCCTTCTTGTCAAACCACAGCATACCTTTTGTAGTTAAAATACTTGAATCAGGAAGTAACCTGAAAGAGGAAGTAACCTGACAATCTCTGGAACGGATCACTTTCACACAGTGCTCAAGTTCACTTGAAGCGAAAACCAGACCGTCCTTTTGAAGTAGACCAGAAATTGGTTTTTATCAGATGTACCAAACTCTTGGCCCAAATTAAAAAAAAAAAAAAAAAAAAAAAGCCCTTAGACCAATTACTCACGCACATTATCCACTTTACTCCACTGAGATGGAGAGATGATTCATAAATTCGGATGCTGGATGTATTTGTGTTTTTGAAAGAAAATTCCTATATATACAATAAAATAACAAGTCAATCCCGTGTGTGTGTGTGTGTGTGTGAGAGAGAGAGATAGGTCAAGAAATAGCGTCAAGGAGCTTTAATAGGGATCATTACACATTAAAGATTTATTTGACCTGAACTAAAGTCATTTCTTTGTAAATCATCTCAGACACACAAATGAGCAGAGTGTACAGATCGCAAGAGGCGAGCGCAAGAGGCGAGTGTGTCGGGTGAAAGGTGTGTGTGCTGGCTGCACTGTGTGAAGCATACAGGAATGCAAAAATAGTAATATGTAAGTGTACACATACAGTGTATGTGAGTGTGTGTGTGTGACCCACACATTATGTTCTCTGACTCTGGTTCTATACCAGCACTGTCATTAGCCTACAGGAGTTAAAGGTAAGCTGTCAATCACTGTGTGTGTGACGGAGGTTGTTCATTATTACTCTGAACACACTGCCATCAAAGATATGCTTGGAGTTGATGCTCTGAGCACAAAATTGTATGCTGGCTTTGTTTCCTATAATTCCATTTAAACAAATGCAAATTTCTCCGTATGCCAAATATAGTAAATCAGCTAAGACATATCTAGTGTTTGAATGTGAGTGTGTGTGTGAGAGAGTTTTCTTATGGCTGAACGACTACATTTAGGATAAAGGGGGAATAAAATTGTTCTGTTCTATTTAATACTTGGCAATGAATATCCAGTTGACCCAGGATGTCGTTTTTAGCAATACAATTGTAACAATCATTGAAAAATATTCATTTCTAAACAATATTTATGACAATAAATAACGTTTATAGATCTTCCCATGCTTGGGGATCTTCTTCATGGCCGGGGGGAGTGTGAATATAAGATGGAAGAAAAGCTAACATCACCTTTCACCTGTAGATTTATATAAATCAGTCATTTTCATTTCAAAGTCAAAATGACCTGACTTTCTTAATGAGAAATGTCCATTAGAACAGCCTACTTGATTGATATTCATCACTTAGGAAGTCGAAAGTTTTTGCTAGCTCTGCCTCAAGTGTGACACTTCAGTTAACCGTCTAGCGGTGTAATTACTTTGTCGTTTTAGTCATACGGAGGCTTATCTCAATCATTTTCTTGACAGTTTTGTCTCATTTTTATTCTCACTGTGTCTTTATTTTATGTGGAAAAAAAAGACTTCAACTTCATTCTAGCTACGTTATTACCTCAGTCATTAGCTAGCATATGCTCTGGATTGCAATTTTAATCATAGAGTCTTTTCTGAGCATTTTACCAACACTTCTGAGGAAAATGTTGATATTATCAACAGTTTCTCTGTCATTTTTTACTGTCAGTGTCTCATTACTTGACAGCTTTGTGCTAGCTAGTTAAGTCAGTACTTAGGTCATTAGCCAGCTAATGCTTTTCTTAGTCATTTACCAACACTTTTGAGGAAAATGTTGATTTTCCCAACAGGTTTGTGTTATTTTTACTATCAGTATGTCTGTGTAATAGATTTCAGCTTGGTGCTAACTAGCTAAGTCATTACCTCAGCCATGTCTTATCTGTATAAATGACTTCAGCTTGGTAATAGCTAAGTCATGACTAGCTAAGACTTTGTATTATAGTTTTAGCCATACAGCATCTTTTCAAAGTAAATTATCTTTAAAATTTTTTACTGTCACTATATGTGTCTCTATATTGTCTGTATAAAAGTTTTTATCATCATGCTAGCTAGCTAAATCAGTACCTCAGTCATTAGCTAGCCTATGCATTATAATTTTAGTCATACAAAGACTTGTGAGTAGTTCACCAACATATCTGAGGAAAATGTTTATATCCCCAACAATACTGTCTGATTTTTACTATTATTGTGTCATCACATTGTCTGTATAAAAGACTTTAGCTTTGTGCTAGCTAGTTAAATCAATGCTTCAGTAAATAGCTAGCTAATGCTTTTCTTAGTAATTTGTACACACTCTGGAGGAAAATGTTGATATTCTCGTCAATTTTGTGTCATTTTTACTATCAGTGTGTCTGTGTAAAAGATTTCAGCTTGGTGCTAACTAGCTAAGTCATTACCTCAGCCATTAGCTAGCATATTATCTGCGTCCATTGTTTTCCAGTTCCCTAGCAACTCCCTAGCAACTTCTGTATTATAAATATGACATATCAAAAATTATGTTTTAGGTTCATTAAAGAAATTGAGACGAGCATGTAAAGTCTCGTGTTGCACTGTTAAAACTGTCAGGTAGCTAAACGTGCGCCGTAGGCTGCATTTCACCTGCATCATCAGTGTCACTTACACTCATACACACACATTACACGCATTACCACTGCAGGTGTCTCAGGCCACATCTGTCCATGTTGTTTGTGTGTGTGTGTGTGAGTGTGTGTGAGTGTGTGTGTGTTTGGGCATGCCTCAGGCCTTGGAATAATTACATTAGTTCTCTAGTCATATCAATGTGCTTGGTCTGTCTGAGGCTTTACTTTACGCTACACTACACACACCTTGTGCGACCATGTGTGTGTGTGTGTGTGTGTGTGTGTCCTTTCCTTACCCCTTACAGTTGTGTTAGATCACTTGCAGCCTGAGGAGAAGAAAACGTGTGTGTGTGTGAGAGAGAGAGAGAGAGGCCTGAGGTGTATTGGACTCCTCAAGAACATGGTGGTAATCTCAGCTTTGGCAGCAAGCAGAGACGTTTTGTGTGTGTATGTGTATGTGTGTGTGTGTGTGTGTGTGTGTGTGCACGTGCACGTGTGTGTATGCGTGTGTGTGTGTGTGTGAGCATCCTGTGGATCGCAGCATCAGTCTCAGCCCTCACAGCATCTTCAGCCCTGGCACAGAGGAGGAGTACTGTGTTTGCATGAGTGTCTTTGGCTAAGTGTATAAGAAATTTTCAGCACACTGTGTGACAGATTACCTAATGAGAGAGTGTGTGTACACTTCAAATGGGATTTAGAAACATCGCCAGCAAACCACACCATGGAAAATCAAAAACTGGACAATATTTCTGAGTCATCTATTCAGATGACTCACCACTAGCTTATTCAGCTCGACGCACTTGTTAGTTTAGCTACGTTGTCTAAGCTAGTCAGCAAACTAGTTAGTCAGTTATTATGACCTCTCCAGCAATAGTTCGCTAACAAGCTTGCTAATGTTAGGCTAATTGTTATGTTGTGTATTTAAAAGCAGCTTCCTAGCAAATCTAGTTAACCTATTATATTAGCAGTGACTCTATTAGGCTCAAACAATTTATGTTTAAATGGTATAAATAGGATTTTCCTTTGGAAATGACCTTTACAGTTTACCTATGACTGTTTTCACTGAGCAGGACTTTAAACACAAATCGTCACACTTACTATATTAGCAAGAATAAAGTCAGTAAATACTGGCTAATCTATGAACTCGAGGGTCTGTGAACACTGACCATCCTGTGGCTTACTGCAGTGAGAGTCTGGGGTTCAATGTGATGCTGTTTCAGTGAATTTTATTCGCATCTTTTGCTTAATGTCCTTTCTCCCTCTGTCTTTTTTTCTCTCTCTTTTTTCTCTGGTGTGACTGAACGCTGTGTGTTTTGTGCCAAATGGCAGACACTCACCGTTCTAATAGCCAGATGTGCAGGCACTGATTTTTGATTGTGTGTCCATCCTTTTGGAAGTGTCCTTCTCTAATTCTCTCTCTCTCTCTCTCTCTCTCTCTCTCTCTCTCTCTCTCTCACACACACACACACACACACACACATGCACAGAGACCTCTGAACCGTGATCACAATCCTGTTGTTACATTGTTAAGATTAGCTTGAAAATTAGCTTCTATGTTGGGATGAGCATGAGACAGATACCAAAACATCATGCTCTCAGAATTGTCTGTGAAACATCATTCTAGCTATGAAAGAAACTCATGTCACGGGGGGGTCGACAATCAGGTCCTTATATTTAAATTCACCAAAAAGCTGTTCTGAAGACTATTTTTTTAGGACTTCGAGGTTTGTAGTTTCTCAGTAACATGACAAGTTGTGTTGTTTTTTGTCTTATTAATTTCAAGAGAAGCACGTTTGCCTCGCACCTCCAGGGTTGGAGGTTCGAATCCCACCTCCGCCCTGTGTGTGTGGAGTTTGTTATGTTCTCCCCGTGCTTCGGGGGTTTCCTCCGGGTACTCCGGTTTCCAGACCAAAGACATGCGTTATAGGCTGATCGGCATTTCCAAATGGATGGATGGATGAATTTCAAGAGGAAGCAACTGTAATGTGACATAAGTGATATCCTACTAACATTAAATGTAACTATAAATTGATAAAAAAAATATGAACTGGAATTCATAAACGTACAAATTTTCTGATGTGATGTTATTGGAAAATAATCAACTTCACCACGCCACCCTGTCGTTGATTATTGTTCCATAACAGCACATCCTGAAATGGTTTATTCCTTACATATAAACTGCTCGTTCTCTCTCTCTCTCTCTCGCTCTCTCCTTCTGTGTGCTTGACCCGCTCCTTTATTCCTTGCTTTGTGCTGTGATATATTTTTTTTTTTAGAAACCCATCACCAAAGTGGAGCTTCATGCTTCTTAAGCCCACTCTCTCCTCCATCCTCCTGATCGAGCATGAACCGGAGCACGGCTGCCTCTTTGTCTCGTCCCGAACGCTGGACAGCAGTAGCGATGCCACCCTAATGCGATCCACTTACACCCCCAGCAGAAGGCAGATGACTCTACACTCTGGCATGTCGCCCAGGCGGCTGGGAAATCTGTGGCCTAATCGCAGATTTAACCCTCCCCTCGCCCACTTTCTCTCTCTCTCTCTCTCCTTTTCTTTATTTTTCTTATCTCAATAGTGCAATCTTTGAGCTCTTCTTTAAAAAAAATTCATTTATCCATACCCAAAATGATTATCTCTCATTTATCACTCTGTTATTAAGTCTGAGGAAAGTGTTTCACATACAATAGCTCAATCAGCCAATCGGACAAGGCCGCCTGATTCGGGGTCTCGGAGGACCAGCCACTCTGGAGATGATCCCAGATTGTTAGCTCTGGATCAGATCTCAGATTAGAAGATCTCAGCGTGTTAGCTTTAGCTCAGGACTCAGCTTGTTACACCGGGTGTATGTTCACTTCCGAACAAGCTTCCGAATCGTCGGAAAAGACAGAACGCGTCTGCAGTTTGTACACCACAGACAGCCAGTCTTTAAGAACACATAGCGACGTCTCCTAATAGAAACATGTCATTGCTATTAATGGCCATTGTGCATTTTCACAGATTCGATTACTATTAGCCAGCAAGCTAACACAAGCTACCTTGGCAACTTGTCTGAAAAGTCATATTAATAAGCATTCCAAGAGCTTTACTGCTAACTAGCTAGCTGGCTAATGTGAGTTAACCTGGCGACCCACCTGAAAGGATTTTTAATTCATATTCAGTTCAATAAAGGTTCAAAAGATTTACTGTTAATGCTAATTAGCTTGCTAGCTAATGTGAGCTAGCCTGACAGCACATCTGAGAGGGTTTTTAAGTCCTATTTTTACAAAAAAAAAAACAAAAAACACTTTATTGCTAACATGAGCTAGGTAGCTTATGTGAGCTAACCTGGCAGCCTATCTGAGTGGATTTTAAGTCATAATAATAAATGTTCAAATACTTTACATTTAATGCTAGCTAGCTAGCTAATGTGCGCAAACCTGACAGAATTTCTGAAAAGATTTTTAATGTTCAAAAACTTTTTATTGGCTAAGACTAGCTAGCTAGCTAAAAAAGGATTTTTAAGCCATGTTAATAAAGGTTAAAAAGGTTTACTGCTCACAGCAGCTAGCTGGCTAATGTTAGCAAACCTGACAATATAGAAAAAAGTCATAAAAACCAGAACTTTGATTTGATGTTATGGTTTTGTAATTTGGACTTTTCTGTCAAATGTGTGTGAAAAGCTTCTGTTCTTCTTTTGCATTCATAAGTTGTGTTAACTTGTCGTACAATTAGCTGGCTATGTTAACTGTCTGATTAGCATACTGTTAGCTAAAACAGATGCTTGCTGTTTTGGTGCAGTTTTTTTAATTCTGTTCAAATACAATACTTTGCTTATAGGATCTCAACTGTTAGCTTTTAGTTCATGCCTCAGCTCTTATGATCTCGGTTAGTTAGCGTTAGTAGTTGACTCTATTTGAACATATTTTAGCATTAATGCTTAACAGTAACCACTTCTTCAAATGTTTTCAGCAGTTACCAACCGTTCTGACTGACTCTCCCAGTCTGATCACCATTAGAAGTAGATTTTTGAGGCTTCCACTGGCGCCATGTCAAATTCTGAGTGCATCTTCACCCAAAGAGTCCCGAAACACACCTGTGAATTAGCATTGGCGTTAGCCTCTAGCATGCTAAAGGCTTCTTGGAACCGAAACGCCACCGAATATTAATAACCACGCACCTGTAGGCTCATCAATGGCTGTAAGATTAGCATCATTTGTTTGTGCTGGGTCTTGAGGCGAAAGAAAGGAGAACAGGAAAGGGAAACGAGAACCACAAAAAAAAAAAAAAAAGCGGGCACCTTTTTTTGTTTGGCGCCGTGACTGAAAACGGCCATTCATCATCGCTCCTTGATCAACGAGGACATGGAGGGAAAAAAAATAAAAGAAACATTCAGTGGAACAAAAAGGGGTTTTGGTTTAGAATAAACATGCATTATTCTCCCAAACAAACCATCCGGCGGGCGATGGAGTCTTCTGCAATGAAGACATGATGTGTCATGATAATTAGGAGGCCGGACAAAAGGCGTTTGTTAATGAGCATGCAAATTTATGCAAAACAACCCCCCACCCCACTTCTCAATATTTCTGAAGCAGGCTGAGATGCGTAGAGCTTTTTTTTTTCCTCTCCTCTCCATTTTTTTCCTCTCTCCCTCACTAACTGTTCCATTTATCCTCATTGCTCCACGCTCTAAAGAGCTGGCAGATGAGTGCAGCCGCTAATGTAGGAGGCTACAGGTCGAGAGAGGGAGGGAGGGATGGAGACAGAGAGAGAGAGAGAGAGAGAGAGAGAGAGAGAGAGAAAGAGAATGCATGATATACCTACAATGCATCCCTAAGCCTCATCATCCCCTGACACACAAAAACAAAGCTGATTGCACACCCCACCCCCCCAATAACACACACACACACACACACACACACAAAGCCTTTATAGTAATTACTTCCAGATGCAGTCATAGGCTTTCAATGGGAGTGACAGGGGTCATGCTTGTATGAGTGTGTGCGCGTTTGTGTGGACATGTGGGTGATAATTACTGTGCGGAGGGTCGACGTCGGGGGAAAAAAAAACGTGTGTGAATCTCGACGCTCGGGTTTGTGTGAGCACATATGGAGGGATAATGTGTCGATGTGTGTACATGTACTTGACAGGGGCTGATGCAGTGGCTTGTGGGTAAGTTACCGTCGTCAGGATTTGGGCTCTCTCCAAGCAGATGGCGTGTGTGAATTCCAGCCATATTGTGGTTTTTGGACGAGACTACAGCTCGAAGCTCGGAGCTGTCGTGCGTTTAAGAGGAAGAAAACTTTCTTTCTGCATCTACATGACTCCATTATATATTTCTCTTCCTCTGTTCCTGTCGTACATCCTCTTTCTCTTTGTCTAGCACTTTCTCTAACTTCATTTCTGCACAATCTGGCTTCTTTCCTACACTTGCACCATCATGCTAAATTTTTTTTTTTTTTCACCTTTGCTTAAGCCTGGCCAACTTCTTAAACTTCTTTAAAATGGCAGGTGTGCTGCATTTATTCTCATTTCTGCTGGCCTGTCCATGCTTCTCTCTCATTTTTGCACTCTCCTTCATCAAGAGAATTGTCCATACCTTTTTTTTCATATAAACCCACCACTCTATCACCTCTTTGGAGGACAATATTGACTTTGTTAGCTGTATATAAAGGTACATATTTATCAGATAGTATAGAAAAGGGAAAAGAAAAGGAAGTGAATCAAAGGTATGTACAAATACATAAATAAATTAATACATTACTCAATTAAAAATTATATTTAAAAATAGGACAGAAAATAGGAAAAAAAATACTGTGCACATATCCATACCCTTACTTATTGAAACAACTTCCAAACACACACACACACACACACACACACACACACACACACACACACACACACAGAAACTGACTCATTAGTCTTTCAGGTTATTATTATTATTATTTTATTTTTAAAAAAGGCCATTTCAAACCCAACTCCTAGAGGTGAAAAAAAGAGAAGTAAAGGCAGAAGACAGAAGATGGTCTTCCTTCAACTTCTCCTTTTTCCTTCTCTTTCCTTTTTCTCTTTCCCTTGTATTTGACACTAGAGAGTGACTAAAGAAAAGAAGAAAAGTGAGCACAAAAACATTTCAAAACCATGAGGTTCATGGGACATCTTCATTTCAGTCAGACTCTTGAGGAACAAAAGTGAAGAAAGAGCTACGCTTTTAAAATAAGGTTCCATCTAGAACCATTTTTCTAGAACCAGTTTTGTCCCTTTGGGGGAACCTTTACGATACTATCCAGAATCCTAAAACAAACGGTTTCCATTTCAATTTTAAAAGTAGTAGTCACTAACCTTTAACCTGTAAGGAACCTTTATTCTAAAAGTGTATATCGTCCTTCAACTTCTTCATGCTCTTTCTCTAATTTTCCTTCCAAGCATTTGGTAAAAGAGAAAAAGAAAGGGGGGGGGAGAAAAGCAGAAAGACGCTTCAAAGACGTCTCCTTCAGAAGTCCATGGGACGTCTCGATTTTGGCCAGAGGGAAAGTTAATCATACGTCTCTTTAGAGGATGTGGAAAATATTCAAGATGTCAAACTTGATTTGGATGTTTAAAAAAGGACGTATATTTAGGGGACAGACCATGACAGGCATGAAATGGACTAATAACATCAGGACAGACTCAATAATAAGCGTCCATGGTCATCTTTGGTAAGTTCATGTCCAATAGAAAAAGGACAAAACTGCAGATATTGAATGGAGACCAAAAAAAAAAAAACACAAGCTGAGGTGTTTATGGTGTGTTACAGTACAGATGTGGAGCAGCTGGTTAGATGGAAATGTTGTATATTCGAGAAAGGTTCTAGCGGCTCGTCCACCATCCTGCTTTTGAGTCTTGGAGGAAGAAAGCAATTTGGGAAAATTCTGATATTTTTGGATTCACAGTGTACACTAATAGCTATGGCTTTTAAATAAACAATAGTCATGGGAAACTGTATATCTATTTGTCCGCACACCTGTAAAGCTTCAATCACAAAACGCCGCCTCCCAAATTTCTCTTTTCCACAGGTTCCCGCACTGTACTACCGGCAACAAGGATTAATTGCTCTCAATTAATAATTAATTGTTCTCTCAGCACCCTTTATGCGCGCGAGTGCGTGTTAATTCGCTCGCGTGAAGGCACAATAGGCGCGAGAATGAGATTATTGTGCATGATTGGCCGAGCTGTTTGTCAGGTAGAGATTATTGTAGCGGTGAGACAATAAGACAAGCGTGACAACAAAGAGGCGCTTACATGCAGGCAGCAAGCGCTTCCTCTCTGGCACATGGAGGTTTTTTTTTTTTTTTATCCTTTTACAAATAAATGAGGTGAACGCCCTCTGAAATGCACGCGCGCCAATTTACTTTATTAGGATTCCATGTTTTCCATCATAATTAAAGCTTCTCACTTTTCTGCCACTTGAAGAAAAAGAAATGAGGCAAACAAAGCACTAATCTGTGATGCACGTCTGCTGAAAAATGGAGAGAGGGAAAGAGAGAGAGAGAGAGAGAGAGAGAGAGAAAGTGTGTGTGTGTGTGTGGTCTGTATAAGAGAAAAAGGGTATTTCCACTGATTGTGACCCTTTCTGAAATTGCGCTTTTCCCTGTCCCCTCAGCGGTCCGTACACATTAGACGATCACAATGGAACGGGTCACTAATGCACCACCTTGTTTCTGCCTCTCTCTCTTGTCTCCCTCGCTCCCTCCCTTCTCTCTAAATTCAGTAATTACCCATCTGCTGGGGCGCCCATAATAGCACTCACAAGGGTTCTCCACTGGGTGAGTGTGTGTAGCGCTAGGACAGTAGTCTCAGTAACAGAGCATTACCATCTCACTAGCTCATCTCACTAACTTTCAACAACACCTTTCTGACACTTCTTTATCTCCCCTCCTTCTCTCTCTCCCTCCCTCCCTCCCTCCCTCCCTCCTTCTCTCACTTGTCTCAATAGGTCTGGGGGGGTCCCTTTAATGTACGGAGGGGAGGGAATTGTCCTCATGAAATTACGTCTACTCAGTGCATCTTGTTGTTTTCAGTGTGTTTGGATGCTTTTGGTTCATATATATTACTGAAATTTGGTTTCAAATTTCTACCGCTTTGGTTTAACTGCTTATAGTCCCAGGTTATTACTAAATTATTTATTTTTAAGTTTTTAGTTATTATATTAACTACTTCTGCTTTGATTGCTTTTTTTCAACTTTTATTTCTGTGGATGGATCCACCAAAGATTTGCGCTTCCGAAAACATTTCACGCCTTTTCCAGAAGGAAATCTGACCAGTCCCACCCACTCCCACTAGGGGTGTAAAGATCCAAGTTGTTAAATATCGAATCGTTGCCTTATGAATCAAAATCATATCATATAGCAGCAGATTTATTAGCAGGCTCAGTGGTATCATCAAATTTTAAATCATTGCCTTATGAACTGAAATCGTATCATATAGAGGCCTGAGCTTTAAACCCGTAACTCCCACAGACACTCTTGACCAATCCCTCCTGCTCCCCCTGGTATTACTGATTGTACCTTTCTGTGATATTTTCTGACACTCTTACTTGATCCTGTTTCTCAAAATATAAACAGATTAGCCATTTAAACCAGCATGACTATGACCAGGATAAAGCATTTACTGACAATGAATGAATGAATGAAAGCAGTAAATGCGTCACGTTAATCAGTCCGGCCTTCATGTCTGACCCGCCCACTTGTCCCATGAATCCTAGCCGCAATGCATATCTCAAGTGCATGCCCAAGTCTCACCTGTACTTCAGAGGATACTCTTACCTGGATACTGTAGATTTGTACATAAGAACTGCTCCTGCAATCATGAAGACTGTCCTGTGCTCATCCCAGGATTCACATATGGATCTCCTCATATGGAACATCATTTCAAAGTTTTACTTTCTACACCATATTACACTCTTTGGGAAAAAAGCTTTCCTTTAAAAGTGGTCTTTAGACAGTTTCCCCTGATAGAAAAACCAAAGAACCCCTTTTTTACTCTGTTGTAGAGTTTTAAATAAAACCTGTTAGGGTTCCCCAAGGGAGACAAACCACAGATCACTTTATAGTTCTACATTTAATTTTATTTTCATCTGTTTTAGGGTTCTACCTACAACTTTTTAAGGTTCCCCATTGAGGAACAAGCCAAAGAACACTGTATAGTTCTAGACCGATCTAGATTTAGATTTTTTAGGTTCTGCTTAAAACCTTTTTGAGTTCCCAAATGGGGATAAACGAAAAGAACACGTTAGAGTTTTAGATTTAACTTGTTTTTCTCTGTTGTAGGATTTTTTAGGATCCCCAATGGCAACAAACCGAAGAACACTTTATAGTTCTAGATTAAACCTCTGTTGTAGGGTGATACATTAAAAAAAAAAACCTTTAAGGTTCCTCAGTGGGAACAAACCAAAGAAAACTTTATAGTTCTAGATTTAACTTGTTTTACTCTGTTGTAGTTTTCTACATAAAATCTTTTAAGGTTCCCCAATGTAGATAAAACAAAGACTACTTTAGAACTTTAGATTTAACTTGTTTCCCTCTGTTATTGGGTTTATACAATAATTTATAATTCTAGATTTAACTTGTTTTAGCATTCTACGTAAAACTTTTTAAGTTCTAAGAATTTTAGATTTAACTGGTTTTCTATTTTTGCAGGGTTTTACTTAAAGAATTTAAGGTTTTCCAATGAGAATAAGCCAAAGAACGCTTTAGGGACTTGTTTTCCTCTTGTATTGTTCTACTTAAAACCTTTTAGGGTTCCCCAATTGGGATAAGCCAAAGAATGCTTTAGATCAGTTATACATATATTTTTTGGTGTATATTAAGCTCATGTGATTTCGTATACATTTTTAATAGTAAGTCCATGTTGAAAAGAGAAAGGAGAGACAGGAGAAACAACAGGACACACGAGTACCTGCAGAAAGAGTTCTCCTCATGCAGGTCACTTATGACTGTGAAGTATCTTTTGTTTGAAGGACACTCCAGAGTTTCAGCTATAGGGCATCTCACACTGCGCAAATGTTGCTGGTTTCCATGACTTCCCCATGCCACGGTGCCTCAACACTTCATTAAAACAGTGCTGATGGCAAGTCGTGCTTATTTAGGCCAGTTCATTACAGCGGTGACACTGCGGCCTCCAGTGTAAATGATTGTGTGACTGAGCTCGGAGCTACGAGAGTCTCCTCAGGTAAATGACAGCACGGTCTGGAGTGAGGGCTCGCATTCACACTCAGGACTCAGAGAGAAAGAAAAAAAAAACCAGAGGAGTGATGAGATAAGTGGTGGAAAGAGCTGGATTGTAGAGAAGAGAAGAATGATGGTAGTCGTGTTCCTAAAATTCAAGTGCCATTTTGATTATTAAGAGTCTGAATTCTATCCAGGTCCATTAACGCTGTTTTTACTCTCTTGACGACTCGTCTTGCTTTTTGTTCAGCCACTCACAAAATGAAACCAGCCCTCCTTTATTTTACTTCACCAGTGGGGTCTTTTTTTGTGATATAATGAATTAAAATAAATTCTAGTCATTTTAAACCCACTAACAAAAATGCTATTTAATGAATTATCTAATGAGCAAGTTACATTTTAAATTCACTTATTCACTTCATAATCAAGACTATTTAAATTATTAATGAGACAGTTCGACTCAGGGAATACAGTGATGATCAAAACCAAGTGAACTTAATTGGTAATTAAGGAATGTCCTGTATGCTGTTCCTTCCAGATTTTCAGCCATCTTTCATGAAATGAAAAAATAAAATCATGAGTAAACTAACCAATTAGCCAATTGGAGCAGGAAGCATCTCTTCGTATTCTTCATCAACCATCAGTAATATTTTCCTTCGCTTAATGACCCAATGTCCCATAATTAGAGCAATTTTACCGATCCAATAGTTTGGTAAACCAAAGAGCAAGATTAAGAGCTGTACTTTCCAAGAAAAATAGAAATAATGGAAACAATAATGTATTGGAGTTACAAGAAAACAACGGCGTTCACCAACCCCCCCCTTTCTTAACCTTCACTATTTGTAACTTTCCTATTTTTGTTGGCTTTTATTGTTATTACACACATGTGTCCAGTACAAGGAAATGCTTTTCTTCACATATCCCAGCTTGGAAGGAAGTTGGGCTCAGAGTCCAGGGTCAGCCATGATACGCCGTCTCCGGAGCAGTTGAGGGTTAAGGGATTTGTTCGAGTTACAGTTTGGGTGGTGCTGAGAATCTCAACCTGTGATGGACTGGCATCCCATCCAGGGTGTATTCCCATCTCATGCCCAGTATTCCTGGGATCGACCACCACCCTGACCAGGATAAAGTGCTTACTAAAGATGATTGGACTAATCACTAAACCTTCACTGGCCCCAAAACTCTGATTCTGGGTTTTCAGGAGTGTGAGTTTTTAGGAGTATGCACTTAGAGTAACTGATGAATTACTGATTATTACTGCCTTGTTAATAAATCAGGAACTGTCAATTCCTGATTTTTTTTTATAATTCCAATCAGTAAATCCTGTTCTATGTCTGAGCATTTCTCCGGTTTCTATGGCCTTTTTTTGGTGGATATCCTTTGTTTCACAGTGTTTAAACATAAGGCATTTTATTTCACTTGTACAACTTGAAATGAAATATATTGCTCTAGAATTAGAAAGTTAAATTATGAAATAGCGCAAAGTGAACTAAGTGAACTATTTTGTTTGGAAAAACAACTTACAACAGGGCTTGTATGTCTGAAATTTGACATAAATTTTTTTTTTAAAAAGTGTAATTGTTGGTGAAGTGATATAGTGAAGTTTTCAGCTCTTTATAACAGTCAGTTGTAATGTCTGGTACTGGGAGGCAGGATGCAATTGCTTGTACTCAGCATGCTGTTGTTAACATGCATAAGATGTTGTTATAAGATAAGAGATAATCCAATAATCATTGTCAATGGCCACAGGCAGACAACAATAAGATAGAATAATCTATGAACAACAGCAAAAACACGAGCAAGGGTCAAAACCAGGAAGTCATACAAGAAACAGGAAACATGGGAAACAAGGCTTAGGAACATACGTTAACAATGAACAAGACCTCTCCAAGATACAAAGGAAACAAAGGGTATAAATAGACAAACTAACCTAACTCAGAACAGGTGCACACATTAGGTAAACAGACCAGTGACAGGACAGGGGCGGAGACATGGCAATTTAAACAGAAAGCACATTTCATGAAATTGAAGCAAAAAATGAAAGCAGCACTTGTTGTTAATAGAAGTTAATCAACGTTGGGGTGATTGATTATTTTCCTACAACAGTACACCCAATCATGTTTTATT
>CM040483.1:3689131-3704131 GCA_022758105.1 Pangasianodon gigas
CACGAACACCTTGCACCAAAACTCAAAAAAAAAAAAAAAAAAAAAAATCCTGACGCTGTGAGATTTACATGACTAATATTTGCAACATTTCCACCGTCCACAGGAACATCGGTGTGGCTGTTGTCTTTTCCATGACCTTCATTAAGAACAGCAACAAGGCACTGAAATAACAAAAAACGTTCCTGTTGTGACTTTTTCAGTCTTTCACACACACAAAAAACCCCCATCGCCCTCACACACCTTTATTCCCTGTCCCTCCGTGATTAAAACAAGCTCCTGTATTAATCTGTTGTTTCGAAATGATTTAATCCGTGTGTCAAATATTTACACGGCGATGCTCTCACCTCGCTAGTCCAGGAGGACTCTTGGGTTACTGTGGCAACAAATAAAGCAAGACAAATACCATCGTCGTCGTCAGATTATCCTGATGTTTATCAAATATATAATTGTCGTGAGATAGAGGCGGGTGACCTTTGTGTTCTGTTCCCTAAATGCAGATGAGGGATTAGGATCGCGCGCGCGCGTGTGTGTGTGTGTGTGTGTAGGAATGAAGTGTGTGCTAGGATGCTGATTGAGCTTGAGGGTGTTGAGGTGTTTTTTTTTTGTTTGTGGACTGAAAGAAGCTCATACACAGGGGTGTTTTCTTTGTGTGTGTGGAGGTGCATTATGAAATGCTTACCGATGTAAGAGTAATCAGGACCCGCTGGGGTCTCCCCCGGGGTGGGCTCGAGTGAGCGGAGCTAACCTATTTTCTTTGGCAAGGTTGGAGAGTCACAAAGAGCTGTTGTCATCTCAACACGCTCGCTTTTTCCTTCGCATCGCTCTCTTTATCTCTCCCCTTGTTGTCGTAACACGCTGCAATAGTGGATAGATGTGTCTGCTGTAAAGTGCGTGTTCAATTTGGGTCAGCGTAAGACACGGCGACCTATCCGACGGCGCTGTCCGCTCTCCTTCGCTCATTCGCTAAACACCTTTGGCTGAAACGATGGCTTCGTTTACACTACACAAGCACCAAGGCCTCTACGTAACAAAAGTGCACTAGCTGTATTTGCTTAGTGCTCTAAGTATCTGTATCTGGATTTGGATTTAAAACATGGAGTGGGCGTGGCCTAATCACACAAACGTCGCGGGATTGTCACGCCATTTTTTTTTTTACGACAATATCACAAAACAGGATGTCATTCTTTGCAATATGACCAGCTTCTATTGAAAAAGCTGGCCTGAAACTTGTACTGCGTAGAATTACGTAGAAACTGAGATAATAATAGTAATAATAATAATAATAATCATCATCATCATCATAAAAACTCGTCGTAATTATGTTTCTACACTGAATTTTCATTTTCCTCTATGTTTTTGGTTTCAGAGTATTGATGTAATATGTTTAAGTGAAAAATTAATTATCAGGTCATATTACCTAGGTTGTGCTGTACAATAGATGTTTTATGTTAAATATATAAATATATATATATTTCAAATCAAAATGGCCACAATAGCCCCAGACTATCAAGAGCTACGTATGAACCTCAGAAAACACTGGAAAAAACAAAAGATGTAGAAATGTAAGCAGTGTCAACATGGTGTTTGAATTCTGACTCTAACAGTTCCTCAACCTCAACTACATCACTCAAGTCTGATGCCAGTTTTTTTTTTTTTGAAAAACGTTTTGTTTGTACCTGCCTACGATATTTTCGAACAAATTCTTTTAGTTCAATTTCCGCAAAACATAAACAAACTAGTTGCCTAATTCAAACCAGCACGACCCTGAAGGACTGTCTTTGTCCCACAAGCTTCATATTTGACCACTCGAAAGAAAAAAAACGACACGTCATATCGAGTGACACTTTCGCTACGTCCCGCAGGATCCCAGTCCTGATACACACCTCTAGTCTCAACCCTGTGAACCTTTCTGACAAGCTTTTTTAATAATAATTTAAAAAAAGACCAAATAGCGCACGTTCTATTCATATCTGTATTTGAATCCATTTACAACACAATAATGTATTCGTATTCGCTTCCATTTCTACTCTACGTGGATTCGGACAGCAATTTCCAACACCTCAGCTCAATATTCCATTTCAAACCTGGTACTATTGTTACGTGACATTATTGAAATAATGGTACAACAATCCAGTGTTTTTCACCATGCATGAATCCTTTTTGTACAAATTTAGCTTGAAACCCAGAAACCCGGCCTGCAGAAGAGAAGAGCCGTGGTATCACACCTCCATTCAGCCTGGAGTGTTTCTCCTCCTGCGCTCGAGTGCCTGCCGCTCGCATCCCCGCCAATTATATGGTTCTACGTCCTTTTGTTTAACCGATGTCCGCTGGACTTCTCTGCTCTCGTCCTCCTCTCTCGTCCCTCTGTTTTCTCCACTTCATCGCGCCATCCTCCATTCTTTCGGAATCATTAACGATAACCCATCAGTCCACTTGTCTTCCTCTAAGTGGTCAGTCTATTAGGAGTATAATTAGCATGCCGCCTCCAGAGAGCCCGACTTCTGTCCGTCGAGAGAGTTTATATAATGGAGAAAAAAATGTTAGAAAATATAGGAATAATCTTTCTGATTTGGTAGATGTACACTTACTTGTGTTTGCATGAATTTATTTGCTTTTGATTTTGTTACAGTATAATTGGCATACTTCTTCTGTTAGTCGTTTTAAGCTACTTTGTGTATACAGTAGGAGCTGAAAGTCTGAAAAAAATCCAGTGTTGCCCAATTACCTCTATATTTCCCAAACAAGCATTCACCATTCTCTGAGTGAAAGCTTTACCTGCTAGTAATACATAACTCATAGCATATAGAGAGCTGGATTTAGAACTGACTTGACAGAAGTTGCAAGAAGACATCATGTAAAAAAAAAAAGACAAAAAAACTTTCCTCATGGTCCCCTGCATTCCCTGCATGTGGAGTCCCAAAGCAAATACTACGATACAACAAGATCTGTGTATATGTGTGTATAAGTATAAAATCTATTTAGTATACCACAACATTGTTAAATTCTCGATTCTGATTGGTCAGAAGGTGTGAATTAATTCTCTATAACAGCAGTAATTCAAATTCTAATATGTTATTGCGTCTATAGTAACAACTTATTCAAGGACTTGTATAGCAGACGCTCCAAATAATCTGAAGCTAATAATAAACAGAGTAATAAATGAAAGGAGTCTCCAGTGTCAGGAACAGTTTCCCGAGATGCGTTGAGCTGCATTTTTTTGTCTTAACTTCAAAGAGAGGAAAAAAAAGAGAGAGGCTGGTGATGGAAAGACTGTTTATAACGACTACTGCTATAACGTAAGTGAAAACTTGTTTCACGGAGGTTCCACAACATTAAATGTAACTATAAATAGATAAAAAGTACCATGTGTCATTTTTTAAATAAATAAATTGTTGGCAAATTGCTGTGGGATCAGAGAAATAAAACATTTCCGGATGTGCTTTATAGGTCGTGGTTGATTATTTTTCCTTTATCAGCACACCCCGAGTGTTTTTATTCTGTACATGTACAGTATCATATTAAAGCAAGTTATTCAGTAACTCCAGTGTGTAAGTCTGAGCCCACAGAGAGTCCTGGGAGTTTAAGGTGTTATCCGCGTCGTTAAACTGGTCTTAACACGTCATCAGTTTTTGTGGCTCTGTGATTTTTCCATTCCCTTGTTTATAAGTGTGTGTAAGCTCGTGTGTGTTTTTTATTAGCTGACACATTGATGAATAACAGTGTGAATAACAGTGCGAGATAAAAAGCCAAAGCTCTAGTATTTGGGTGTGAACTGAATCGGTTATTCTTTCCACAGTATTTTTGGTCCACAGCGTGCCTTGGAACCCCACACACACACACACACACACACACACACAAACACACAAACACACATAGCATGAGAAAGAAAAGGGCGATTTCATCCAGGCTGACCCAACTTACCTGGCAGAGCGATGGGGGAGGGAGACATTGGACACTGGGCTGAGTGGCCTGGAGTGAGGTTAGCCAAAGGAGAAACATGCAAGGACACACACTCTCACTCACTCACACATACAGACACACACACACACACACACACACACAAAAACAAGAACACACAACATGCATACAACAAAGAAAGCTGTAGGAAGGTGGTGGTGTATATATAGCGTACTTTCAAAAGAACAAATCCGAACAGGTGGACTCGGGATGGAGGATAGAGAGATGATTAGATAGACGGAGGTGATTAGATAAACGAGAGTAAAACAGCGAGGCAGACTGTGAAATGAGGAACAGTAGGAAGAGCTGCCTGCTGTGTCTCTGTCTCTGCACAGGTAATATATGAGCTGTTTGATGGTTGATAAATAGGCAAGACTGGGTCCGGTGTCATAAAACACACCAGCGCTGCCAAATAGTGATGGATGAATAGAAAGAGAGAGAGAGAGAGAGAGAGAGAGAGAGAGAGAGAGAGAATGCTTAAACAATAGCATGGGCTAAACATCTGATTGAACTGAATTTTTCCAACAAAAATCCTCATAATTAAAGTAAGAACAACAGTCGTGTTGTCAAGACAGAAGCACTGGCTATACTGTGACTGCGCAAAATTAACATTAGCTACCGAAATAAAGTTAGTAACTAGTTACCCGCTAGTTAAGCTAGCGATAGTGATGGTTTCCTAAAAAAAAGCTGGTAAAGAATGCTCTCAACGTCCTCTAAAAAAGGCTGACTAGATCAAAACTCTTCAGTAAGTTTGATTTGAGTTCAAAAGGTACACCCATATTTACACAGGTATAACACCCATATTTACACAGGTAAAGTTCCTCGTATTCAGAACCGCGATATGCACCTGCACCTGTTCATGCTTCTGATGTTGCCCAGTGTTTTTTTTTTTTTTTTTTTTTTCCCGAGCATCACTTTTAAATTCAAGCATTTCCTTTTAAGCCTGAAAGAATATTGGGATAGAAAATGCGGACTGAAGACAGATGTTTTTCTTTTACTGTGAAATGTAATATGATGTAAATTTAAAACTGAAAAATATGACTATTGATATGATTTAGAAGCTGGCAAACATTCAAGTAAACACTTAATAGGAGTCGAGTATATTGCTAATCTACTGCTGCATGAATAGATCTAGTCATAATTATCCGGTTGATCATTGCACATTTGGTTTAAACGAACAATATGGCTTTTAATGTCATTTATTCTACCGATTATAAAATAGCACTTGATCCAGCGCGTCATATTTTTTTTGCATTAATACAGGGGAAAAAATGTGATGCATAGGGAGGGGTGAAAAGCGCGTTATCTAGTGTTGAGTGTTACGAGAAAACTAAGTTGTGCCATGAATGAATGTGTAATGAGCGCATCTGATTTTATCGTGCTTTTAATTTGCTATTTTGAATTACATGTTTTTGACTATAGGAGGTTGGACAACAGCCAAGTAAGAGTTAATAAGGGTTTATAATAGGTAAGAAGAAATATTATAATGTCTATAAATGTTTAATAGCTCATAATGCATTACATAAATGACATGATAGCGTTAATATCTTTGTGTTTGCTTTGTTTTGTATATTTGTTTTCCTTAATTTTCTAAAATTCCAGTAAAATAGTGTATAACGGATGAAGATGGATAAAAGGGAGCTGAGAATCTGTGTGATAATCATGTAGATAATCATATAGCGAGGCCGTGTTTGTGTGTGTGTGTATGTGTGTGTGTGTGTGTGTGTGTGTGCGCGTGCTCAGGTGTCTCTGTCCATGTGTGAGAGGATTCATGTCGCCATGCATGCATGTACATCTGGATGCACCCCTGAGAGCTCTGGAAAGAATTATGTGTGTCGATGATAACACCGAGCCGACGTCACACACCAGGCTTGTTTTCCCCCTCCCAGGTTTCCCAGCATGCATTCTGTTTTTAATAACAGGTTTCGAATCAGCGGACACCCCGGAACGTTTCTAGCTTTAGCTCAGGAAAACAGACATGACTGTGATGAACAGGCCTCTAAACATCAGCTAGTTTGCTCTATGAGTTTCAGAGATCTCATATATATGTATATATATATATATATATATATATATATATATATATATATACATATACACATACACATACATATTATCATTTAGCAATATGCTAACAAGCAGTGCAGTGTTAGACAAGGATGCTAATGAGGCAGGTTGTAAGAAAGGCTGTTAAGATGCTAACCCTGACTTCTCACACTGATCTTAACTGTTTTACAGGAGTGTAATGGTTGAAGTATTGAGAGCTGCAGTATCTGTGTTCACCAGGAGGCTGTGCTGCTGAGGGGCCGGTAGAGGAAAGACAGAATTACATGATGGACAGAGAGAAGAAAGGTGTGATGGATGAGTGAACCATAATTTTAGCTATTTTATTTGTATTTATTGTATTAACGGTTCGAGTAGTGCCAAAGTATAGTGAATAGCTAGTTGAAAGTATACTAATCAACTAGCTCCATACCTAAAAAATTAGTTCATACTGTACACACACTCAGCGGCCACTTAATTAGGAACACCTGTACACTTGTCATCAACAAGGCGTTTTCCACCCACAGAACTGCTGCTCACTTGATGTTTTTTGTTTTACGCACCACTCTGTGTAAACTTTAGAGACTGTGTGTATAAATCCCAGGAGATCAACTTACCTGGCTCATATTAGAGTACATACAGCTGTATATTTACATATATTGGTTATGAGTTATGAGAACAGTAAATGGTTTTTTTCAGTTTTTATTACAATTTTTAAACAATATTTATTTATTTACAGTTTGGGTATTCTTTTTTTATTTAATTATATGGTTTTTTTTGTCTTTTTTTGACTACATTGACTACTGGTTATAAGTGGGTATTGAGTAAATGAGTTTTCTTTTTTATTTATTTGTATTGGTTTATTATTATTATTATTATTATTATTATTATTATTATTATTATTATTATTATTTCACAATTTAACTACTGGTTATAAGTGAGTTTCAAGTAAATTGGCTTTCTTTTTTATTTTTTAAATTTTTATTTAATTAATTAATTTATTTAATTATTCACTTATTCACTTTAAATTTGATGAAAGTTTCCAGTTAATGGGTTTTATTTATTTATTTACTTACCTACTTACTTACTTACTCACTCACTCAGTACATTCCTGGCCTTGAATCGAAAACACAGAGGTGGCAGAAAGAGATTAGATTTATTGGCTCTAAATCTATAACACACTACTAGAAATAAATTCTAGAAACCTAGAAGTTTTCTTTTTTCATTGGTGGAACCCCTAAAACCAAAACCAGAGGGTTTTCCTTTGAGATTGGATTCGATGTAGAACATATTTAGAAAGAAATGAACCCTTAACTATCTAAAGAACCCATGAGTGACCCTAAAATGTATGTTTTACACTGTGTATGGTCCATCATGCGTCCTTTATATAAAAGCTACAGATGCAGCAGATTTGTATAATGAGTATGAAGAACGTTCCCAACTTCCTAGAAGTCGAAACAATCGGAGTTTGCTCGGGTGAGGCCATGTTGAGTTATTGTGCTGTGGGTAAAGGAAGTGAGGAAGCGCAGAATGCAGAGGGCCGAGTGTGTCCCGCCGAGGGCCAGATGCATGTATTGGCTGCTCTGATGACAGTGTCAATGGCATTGATCCCACAGTTCTCCTAAAGCCACTGAACTCTACTCCAGTCAATGCACACACACACACACACACACACACACACAGACACTCAATCTCTCTGCCACACACTCATTCTCTCTCTCTCTCTCTCTCTCTCTCTCACACACACACACACATGCTCTCATGCTGATGCAAACAATCAGACGATGAGTGACCCTTGATTCCTACAATCATACCCCTTAGAGAGAGAGAGAGAGTGAAAGAGAGAGTGAGAGAGAAAGAGAGAGAGTGTTTATGTGTGTGTGTGTGTGTGTGTGGTTACAGAGGGACATGTGTCAGATGACCTTGGTCACTGCTAAGGGGACCCAGTTTTTCTTGCCAAACCAATCAATAAGCTAAACAGGCTATTGAGGGCATGGGAAGCCAAACTCAAACACCGATAGGCTATCTGCCTTACCCAGAACCCACTTCTGTGCAAATATTGGAGCAGCGCATTTTTCACGGTGACTTGCATTTGGTGGAAAAAAAAAAGGCTTTGAAAGCTTACGGAGATGGAAGAGAGACAGAAAAAAAGAGAGGGAGATAGAGAAAGAGACGGAAAGTCGGGCGGGGGAAAAAGAGCACGCTCAGGACAAACTACTTTGTAAGGACATGCAGTGAAACAAAGGACACGAGTGTTAGAAAACGATTTTATTGGTTAAAAATGTAATAATAATTCAGGATGAGTGTAGTGTTGTAGATAGATTGTGGTAAAATATAGGAAAATAATCAACGTTAGGGTGGCGTGATACAGTCTCACACGAAGCAGAGTTATTCTTACCACCCTGAAGTTGATTATCTTCCAATAACAGTACGTTCCGAAGTGTTTTATTCCTCGTACACCACAGCAATTTGCCAATGCTTACACATTTTTATTTATTAACGAATGACACATTATAATTTTTTATCCATTTATAGTTGTTCCCTTAGCAGTTTCTCCTTTTTTCTCTCTCCCTTGAAGTTAATAATAGAAAAAAACCCACAGCTTTTCATGTTACAAAGAAACTGAAAAGCACAAATTCCTCCTTCCTGAAGATATTCCTGTGTTTGGTGAGAACCGCTGACACTGGAGACTCCTTCCATGAATGTAAAATACGCATCGCCTTACAGAAAACTTCACAATATCAACAATTACACACGTTTTTGTTTAATCAGTTTATGTGGCCATGTGTCAGGTGTTACTATAGAAACTATAGAAAACAACAACGTGCTGACCAATCAGAATTGAGAATTCAACAGCGCTGAGGTATAAATTAAAATAGTAAATACTGAACATAACCTTTAAACCTGACTGATAAAATGGTGGACTTTTGAGTTCTTAACCCAAGTGTGTGTGTGTCATTTGTGGGCCTCAGAGTCATCACTGAACTTTGCCTTCAGAGTTTCAACATCATCCTGCAATCAGAGGAAATCGGGCCAAAATGGCAGATTACATTTCACTCATGCCATTCAGGAATCAGAAAACTTCGACCTTGGATGTCTTACTCATCAATCACTGCTTTTTAAAATTTGATTTATTTATTTAGTTCTATATACAGAAAGTACAACCTCCTTGAATTCTACATTTTTATTTATCAGCGCCTAAATAACAATTTTGTGGTCCTCACCAACTTCTATAAACAAATAACCTCAAAAAGTAAACCAACATTTAGAAATCAGGTGGGAAAAAATAAGTGTACCCTTCCTACCTCCACAATGATTAAGGGAATAATTAGCAGCCAGGTGTTAATTAATTAGTTAATCATCAAGAAGTGTGACTACCTCTATAAAAGCAGAACCTTTGGCAGTTTGGTGTTCTGGAGCACTCAGGTGTGTGTCTACATCATGCTGAGAAGAAAGGACATCAGCCATAACCTCAGAGAAGCAATTGTTGCTGCTCGTCAATCTGGGAATGGTTATAAGGCCATCTCCAAACTCACCATTCTACAGAGAGAAGGATTGTTTACAAATGGAGAGCCTTCAAGACAGCTGCCAATCTTCCCAGGAGTGAGCGTCCCAGCAAATTCAGTCCGAGGTCAGACTGTTTAATGCTCAGAGATATAAAGAAAAACCCAGGAGCTATATCATGTGACCTACAGGCCTCTGTAAGCACATTAAATGTTTACATTTACATTTACATTTATGGCATTTGGCAGATGCCCTTATCCAGAGTGACTTACAGAAGTGCTTTGAAATCTCTATCAATAAATACATTCTGATACTGGTTCACTAGGTCACAGACTAAGAATACCATCAGTCCAGAAACTCTGCTGGGGAGGTAATATAGCAACAAGCACTCAGACAATACAAAGTTTTGTCTGTTCATGACCATACAATCAGAAAAAGACTGAACAAATATGGCATTCATGGAAGGGTGGCTAGGAAAAAGCTCCCAGGAAAAGAATCCCATTACTGCCCTGCTGTCACTGTTGGCTCCTTGAGCAATGCCCTTAACGCTCATCTCCTCAGTTCAATTGTTAGTTGCTTTTCATAAACACATCTGCCAAAAGAATAAAACCTAAAATGTAAATGTGTTTCCAATGTGTTTCCAGTAAAATGAAGAACAGACATTTGTACTCATTTAAAAAGCTCGAGTGACTTGTCTGGTGTCGCCGGGTTGATTATCAGTTCGGGGATCTGTTAAAAAAATGGAACTTAAGGTGGAACTTCTACAAGTCTGTTTGGAATGCAGATGTGACACCTGTGCATTCTGGGAATTTGACTGTTTCCCAAAAAGAAAAAAAAAAAAAAAAACGACTCGAGGCAACTGGAACAATAGTGGCCCAGTGTAGTGAGCAGGCTGCTCTAATGCCAGCTGTGCTGCCATCAATAATAAATGAATGACACATGCCAAGTTGTGTGTAGGTTAGACAGAGGGACAGCATCCTAAACACACACACACACACACACACACACAGAGTTATACACACACTCACAAAAAAACAACACCCCACAAAAACAACGCCTTCTCCTGCCAAGCGGCTGTCGCATCGCAATCAATTTTAATCAAAGATAGAGGGGAAAAAACACAAAAGAAGAAACGGAGTGAGTGAAAGAGGGTCTTGATGATGAAAGAGATGAGATTAAAGCCTTTACATAGCTAGATAAAAGACAATTCAAACAAGCCAACCTTATGACAAAACCATTAATATGCAAGAAATTTGCAGACCTAGAAATACACTGGGAGCCAGTTGTCCTGCCACCACACTCATTCAGTGCTTTGACTCATTTAAATCAATTCTCGACTTTTTAAAAAAAAATACTCAAATCAACTATTAAATCTAGAAGAAGTCATAAAGCTACAATAAAAAAATATATGTTCTTAAGATTTTGCTTGCAAGACTGATATATTAGAATATGAATATGTGTTAGAATATGGTTTTAATCATTTGCTTTAAATGTTAAAATTATCTTTACAATACAATGTTTTTTTTTTCTTCTCTTAAACGCAGCCACATGCTGCATGTCTGGGATCTAAAAATAGTTTTTTAGCCGTGTGTATCCAGTAAGAGTGTGTGTATTAGAGGGTTTAGCAATGGACAAGGTCAGAATCCACACCGAAGTCAGATCAGCAGCGGTCAGGGTAAATAAATTTATGATTATACATCACAACAAGGAAAGACTGGCACTTTTTGATTAATACCATCATTTTTCAGAAAATACGGCAGCTAGTAATAGATTAGGCAAACTACTGAATATGCATTTCACATATTTAAATAGTTACGAGGCAGGGAAGTCCTACTGGGAGTAGGTTAAAAAACAAACAAACATAATAATTAGAAATCTCTATAAAGCATTAAGAAATATTAATTAATACTGGAATCAGGTAAAACTAAAAATAGCACATATAAACTGAAATGAGCTTCTTAGAATAAAAGAATGTTAAACATATAACTAGTCCTAGAATCATAATCAAAGCAATATTAAAAAAAAAAAAAAAAAACTAATTACAAATAAAGAACTAAAACAACATAAACATAAAACTGATCATAAAATCAAATAAAAAAACAACAATTTTATTTCATTTTATGAGTTAAAAAACTTAATTAAGAAGAAACAATTTCAACTAAAAAGAAACAAAATAAAAAATCTATTTTATTCAGTCACATATTATTGTTTTAATGGTAAAAATAATATAATCCATCAATGCATACATTATAGACTGAATGTATTTTGTAATTTTTAATCAAATAATCCATTAAGACTATAATAGCAGATAGAAACTGAAATATTACATAATTGAAACTTCTGAAATAAAAGGATGTAAAACCTACAATCATAAAATCAAAATGAAGGCAATATAACATTAGCCATTAAAATTAATTTATATATATTAAATTAAATAATATATATAAAAAAATAACAGAAATAAAACCTATAGCTAATCATCAAACCGATTTTTTTTTGTTTCAAATTTCAAATTCCAATTTTTTTTTCATTGTAAAATAACCACACAAAGGTAATCAAATATTTCAATGCATTATAGGCAATACATTATATCTCATATATATATATATACTGTGTATATAAACAGATTAGTGTTGAACCCTAAATGTCCATGATTTGGGGCACATTTTAGGAGACAATGTGAAGAACTTTGAGAACTTGACCTAGAAAACAAGACTAGAATAACCAGGAAACAAGGTGAATGAGAAATCAGGGAAGTAGGGGACTAGGACACTGGTAGGACTTTATATCCCTTTAAATAGCTCAGTATACCATTTGTAAACACGGTAAATATTCTAGACACAACAGAGGTGAGTGGGAGTGGTGACTAGAGCTGGAGGAAAACAGGAAGTGAGCATGCAAATTGTTTTGCTAGTAATACAACTGCGTGGCACTAAATGCATTTATACCACAACGCTGTTGAATTCTAGGTTCTGTTTGTTAATTCATTTTCCATAACAGCAGCTCTGACAATACCGCATCTACAAATCACAGATTTATATTAATGCACTCGCTCTAATAGGTTACGATTTCCATGGTAACAATGTACACAGGGTCTTGTATGGCAGGGTTAGGGTTAGGGTTAGGGTCCACCTAATCTAAGAATAATAACAAACAGACTTTACATACTGTATGTGTTTTATAAATGTTGATATGGTGATGTTTGTTTTAAGGAGCCATTTATTTAACATTTATGGAAGGAGTCTCCAGTGTCAGAGCCTTGTAACAGTCAGAAAGGTTTAATTCCTTACTTGTCCCACTCTCGGTTATCAAAGAAAAGCTAAAACAATAAGAGTTGTGGCAGCAGGAGTGCTTATTCTTACTTAGTGTTATTATTAGTATTAGCGCTGCCAAGCTCTGCTTCTCTTCCTCCCAGCAGTGCATTAGCTTTTGGCTAATTATCTCTGGTTAACGGTTTTGGATTTGAGGGACTCTCAGTAATCAGCCAAGAGGTGGGGGCATGGAAGGATGGGTAGTTTGGCTTAATTTGTTTATCAACCCCTGAGGTAAGAATCTTGAATTTGGTTTTCATCAGGAAGTCATGGCTTGGAATCCCATAACCCAGTGGTGGGTCAGGGGTAGGGGGTAATATTGTCTAGAGTTTTAGATTTTGGTTGTAATACCCTCCAGATGGACAATTCTACAGCCATGTATATCTTCTATTGCTTTATCTATGAATATCTTACTCTGCCATGGCTAAGAATCCCAGAAGATCAGGATTAGTCTCCTAGACTTTTCCTCACAAGCTACACACCGTTGGTTCTCACAGCTTTATGGTTCATAATGGGTTCATGTAATGATCTCCAGAGCCAACGACATCTTCACACCTTTGCTATAATTTTGTCTTTGTTAATGGCTTCCAATGAAGGATCTTCTGGATATCAACAGAATGTTGATGGAAAAAGTTCTGTAAATAGATATATTGTGGTAGAATGTTGGCTTGAGTGAGTGCGTTTAAATTGGACTTCCTGTGAGGAAACTTTAATTGTAAACATGACTCTTTAGAATGTTTCTCGAAATCCAGAGCCATTAACCATCCAAGAAACCCTCGAGGAACCTATACAACCTGTTTTGTATTTTTGTAAAAACTGCTCTGGATTGAGCTGAAAATTGGTAATTGGTGATTGTTGTTCAAAGATGTTTGTATGTGGAAGAATTTCTTTCTTTTTTGCATGGACCAGCCAGAGAAGATGCATTTTGATCAACAGACTGATTGCTGAAACATGCTTGCATTGGACAACCACACAGTAGGTTTTGGCATACACCTAAAATGTGAACCAGCAATTGATAAACTCTGAAAAACAAACTTCTAAAGAGCTCTACTCTAGTGTTATTTGCTTCCACAAGGGAACCAGGGCTACTTGACTGGTAAATGTTGAGAAAGGGGGTTGAGATTTATTCTTTGGGGCCACTGTTTAGGATTTCCCACCTTATTCCTGGGTTTGGGTCAGGTTAACAGTTGTACCTTTTCTTAAAACCTTCCAACCACTTTCAATCACCTTTGTGTACAGTATTTTCATGAGATCCAGATCTCTCAGGTTGTGTTGCTGCCAACAAGGGCTGATTTGAAGGTTTGGTGCAGTATTGGTGCAGTTGCTCCTTGGGCACCTGTGCAGTCTTTAGGATACACCTACTCTTCCTACCTGTATTCTGATAAATCTTGCATCTTGTGCTATTATTCCCGCCTCCTACAATATGATTAGCTTGTATTTCCTAGACTTAAGCTGCCAATTGGACAGTTGTGGAAAACGGAGAAGGCTCTCCTGCGAAAGTGGTTGTAGGTAAACAATTATGTTCCTTCTAAAGTTCCACCATTTTTATGGTTAATTTGATGGTACGAGTGACTTGTGAAGATATTCCTTGTCCTGACGAGGATTGATAAATTGGATTAGTTTGACTAAGTCTTTCTTCAGAGCTTGGAAGGAAAGGCAGTAGAATGATTGAATGATCTGTTCAGAATCAAGAAAAATGTTTTTTTCTTAAACCCATTGTGTCCATGTGAATGGAAGCATGTAATTTCAGGGATTTCGGAGACTCCTCGGAATCAGCGTAACCCACCACAGAGATGTGACGCAGCAGAACTAACACAGAGAAAATGGCCGATCTGCTCCGCTTCTCTTCCAACATAAAAGCAGATTAGTTTAAGAATTAAGTACTGTCCTTTGTCCCTCTCTCTATCACACACACCATACCACATTATGGGATTTGGAACATGAGCATTAATTCCGGGTTTGAGAAGGACAGTATGCTAGAATCCCATCGAGCGAGCTTCGTCTGAAAGGAGCGGGCTGTGTCCTAAAACCATTGTGTAGTGGGATTTAAGGGCTAAACGGGGCTTAGGGAGCTGAGCAGAGCTGGAGGAAAGATACGAATTAAGAACATGCAGATTCTCCTCCTGTAAACGGCGTTCATCTGCTCGGCTCAGGCCAAATCCAGTTAAGTGGGTCCGTCCATCTG
>CM040483.1:3709131-3719131 GCA_022758105.1 Pangasianodon gigas
AAAAAGATGCTAAACACTTTTACACTAAAAACTAAATCTAAAAACAAATGAACAAAACAAAAAAAGAAAAAAGAGACACTCTTTATCTACACCCCAACCATACACACACCACCCACTTCCCCGAGTAAACAGGTCCTGAATCTTCATTTACATACTGTATCCTGTATCCTTAACACTTTCTCTAGTCAAATGAATTCCACAGAAGGAACTTCATCATAAAAAAAAAAAAAAAAAAAAAAAAAAAAAAAAAAAAAAAAAAAAAAAAAAAAAAAAAAAAAAAAAAAAAAAAAAATTATGAAAGAATTATAAACCATGCAATTGTTTGATGTTCCAGTTGAATAAAAAAGGCCAAAAATTAAAAAACAAACAAACAAAAAAATAAAATAAAATAAAATTATGCCTTTGTGAACAATTTAACCTTAAAAACAAACAAACAAACAAACAAACAAACAAACGAATAGTTTTAGGAATGTGCAGATCAGAAAAAAACCCAACCTACACACTTGCTTGTGTTGTATGCTCTGCATTTGCATACTGGATCCTGATTGGTTGTTATGTTTTATGACAAAATAACACGTCTATTCAATACTAACCTCCAGTGAGATTTTCAGCTCCATTTGTTTCTTAAAAGAAATCAGCAAAAAATAATGCAGAGATTTTTCTTTTCACTGTACAGTCTAATGGTCCCCCAATAGGACTTCATAAAAAAAAAAAAAAAATCAAATAAAATCGCTTGATGTAACAGTCCTAGAAGCATGCAAAAAAAAAAGTGCCAAAAAATATTTAAAACTATATTTTACACTCATCAAACAAACAAGCAAACAAACAAATAAACAAACAAATAAATAAATATTGGAATTTGCAGTCACCCCCAACCCTACACACTCATTTGCGGTCCGTATTTACATACTGGATCCTGATTGGTTGTTATATTTTATGACACGATAACACTCTCCAGATCAATACTAACATCTAATGAGATTATTATAGGAATTAAATTAGGAATTTACGTACGTGTAGAAATATAGAATATTGAAAACTTTATAATTAACCTCTCTCTCTCTCTCTCTCTCTCTCTCTCTCTTTCTTTCTCTCTCTGTCTCTATCTGTCTCTCTCTCTCTCAAAATACTAAAAGGGCCGACAAGGTTAATGCACTCAAGTCAGGATAAGCAACCAGCTGTTGACCTCCTAATACCTAAAACAACCTCCTAATACTGAAAACCACAGAGAGAGAGTGAGAGAGTGTGTGTGTGTGTGTGTTTGTGTGTGTTTGTGTGTGTGTATGAGAGACAGAGAGAGAAAGAGAGAGAAAGAGAGAGAGAAAAAGAGAGAGAGAAGTGGAAAATGCAGGCATCTGTTGCAGTGTTTGAGTTATTGTGTGTGTGTGTGCGTGTGTGTGTGTGTGCGTGTGTGTGTGTACGTATGTGTGTGTGTCTGTGTCTTAACTCGGCTCCTAAGCAACAGTGTGCCATTTTCTCAAAGTCTCAGTCTCTCATCTGCTCACAGACTTACAGAGGATAAGAGCTGGTAATGGCTTGCAGTGTGTGTGTGTGTGTGTGTGTGTGTGTGTAAATGGCAGTAATGGGACAAGGATGAAGAGCTCCTATGAGTTCTGAGTGCTTTCATAAACAATAGCGAGGCATTAGTATGATAATCTCCGCATGCCTTCCATCTGAAACGAAGATCCCATGCTGCGTGTGATAGGCCGGACTCGACTCACGCCTTCTCATGCTGCGTGTGTTGTGTGTGTTTACATGGACGTGTGTGTGTGTGTTTGTGTGTGTGGATTTAATTTGTTGACTGCATTTAACACATTGTTTGTATTTGGTATAATGTGCGTGTGTATGCAAAATTTGTAGATATACTAATGCGTGAGAGCACTAGCCCCGCCTCTCATCTTAAAATCGGTGCAAATTTGTACAAATATGCCGTCATTCATATACACACGCCTACACATGACTACAACTGTTCTTGATCTAAAACAACCAAAGAGCAAAGATTTAAATAGAAATGCTTTGTTTATTCATGTTTTTTTTTCTCCAGATTTGGTCATTTGCCAATTCCCTCCCACTAGCTAGCTAACCTTTATCACTCGAAAGCTAAATAAACATCTCCACCTCACATCTAGAAGTAAGGAATAAAACACTGCGTGTTGTGCTGTTAGAGGAAAATAATCAATGATAGGGTTGTGTGTGACTCTAAGTTACTGTTACCATTCCAAAGTTGATTATTTTCCAAAAAGAGCATGTCCTGAAGTATTTTATTTCTCATATATACCACAATGATTTCGAGCTATTACAATTTTTACTTATTAATGAACAACACGTTGTACTTTTTTTTAACAAACTTATAGCTACATTCAATGTTTTGGAATGTCTGTGAAACATGTTAGTTCTTGTTATGACTTACGTTATACTAGCTATAACATAAGTCATAACAAGTCTCGAAGTTAATAAGACAAAAAAAAAAAAACGCAGCTTGTGCTGTTAACGAGAAAATTCTTCCTGTTTTGGAAAATGTAAAGCTAAATTATTAACTCTGAATGTTACAAAGCTCTGACACTGGAGACTCTTTCCAAAAATGTTAAGTAAACATAACCTTACAGAAAACGTCACCGTATGTATTTTTTTAAAAAAAAGTTTACGTAAAATGTCCGCTGTACAAGTCCTTGTGTACGCTGTTACTATAGAAACGATAACGTAACAATTTTGAGGCTACAAACCAACAAAATGCTCTTATGATTGTTGATTCATAAGAATTAGTACGAGAAGGTATGAATTGAGTAAGGAAACGAGTTTAGCAGACTTTTCTTTACATGAAATTTTACGTTAGTCCGTAAAGGAATGACTCAGCAAAATATTTATACAGCTTTCCACTTACTTCAAACGTAATCGCTCAGACAAGACGTGTTTAGCGTCCATCGCGTCCTTTTTCAAGGCTACGACGCTAATATTGCTAAGTCTATTTCAGTAAAATAATATTTTTAAACCATATTCTTCTCCGTGTAGCTAAACACTGAACTGTTAAGGGGTGGCCATTTAGGATTTCTTGTTAGCTAGATTAGCCTCCAGCTATTCAGCTTGTTTGCACAGATTCAAATAGAAAATTGCGTAAATGTGATTAGATTTTAGCTTATCATATGAGTATTAGTCAAGTTCTTTCAGTCATGAGGTCTTGCTAGATGTCAGTGTATTAATCTACACTTTCTTTACATCACTTTTATCTTTGACCTTTAATATTGTTAAGTGAAAACCCTCAGTCATATTTACTTTAGAGGGATGTTTGGGGTCAGGGTGATGTTGTGTGTTCAGGCGCAGGGATTAGCATAAACATAGCTGTCATAGCATTGTGGCTAATCATAGCAAGCCTCTTTTTACTCATCATAAAGGTGGCAAGCTAATAAAATAAAACGGCTTTAAATAAAGCGTGTGTTGCAGGTCCTTCGGGGAGCACGGTGCTGCGAGCACTGCGACAATGTCACACTTGCTATACATCGCATTTGCATGTCATAAGGTCAATTTTCCATCCAAATGTTTTGCAGTGGTTTGCAAACACTGTTATGGAAATGTTCATGACAAGATGATGTTATGAAAAGAGCCCTAGTTACACACACACACACACACACACTAAGCCCATACTTTTAGTCAGGGATTAACTGATGGACACTTTGCTCCTGAGATTCTTTACCCTGATCTTAGCATATTAGTTGATCGTATTAGCATTATATTTAGTGTCAGTACTGTTTTATTTTATTTCTTTACACTATTTTACTGTTAAACACAATGCATTGTGGGAAATGTATAGTGTACATAAATAAATATAAATAAATATATATATTGCACCTATTTTGTTCTATGTTTAATATGTAACATTAAAGAAAATAGTTTTTAAAACAATTTTAACTGTACATTTTACAATAAAACGTAATGCCATTTTTTAAAAAAAAACAAAAAACAAAACAATTTACAAAGTTTTTGACATTAGCATATAGTATAATATTCATATTAATGGTTCCTGTAAATGACTTCTATATTACTAAATTTACTCTATTTTAAATTTCCAGTATATTGCAGTGCTGACTATATGTTATTCATATTCCATTTTTTTTTAAAAATATATTTTTGATAAAATCATTATACTAAATTTAGAAGCTAGCCTATCCATAAATGAAGAAGTGTACTCTGAATGGCCTTGACCTTTGACCTCTAATGAGGAAGAGCCTTCACATTCCTCAGGGTGGAGCATGTGGAGGCTTAGAAAAGAAGCAGCAACACACACTCGTACATCGTCATCTAATTACTGCGTCTCGTATTTGTCCATATTAGAAATTTCCCATCTTGGGAAATATAAAAACATCCAAAAAAAAAAAAAAAAACTTGTGTATTGTGCCATTTTCTTTATATGGATTGTTAACTAATGACAAAGTGTAGGAGGACGGTAGCTCACTACGAAAGCTCACTGATAGGTCTCATGAACAGTTTTTCTCCTTTTAGACTTTGTCTTTTAAATCACACACTCTCTCTCTTACACACACACACACACACACGTTTGTGAAGTGCTTCGGCGGCCGTGGCATGCTCCCATCACATGCCGCTGTCACGCTGCTCAGCCGTGACAAGACGAAACAGCTGAGAAAGACAAAGAAAGACAGAGAGGGGGGACGAAAAAAAAAGAAGAAAGGGAAGAGAGACAATGTGAAGGAATGTCAGAAAAAAACTTGATATTTAAAAAAAAAACAATAATGAAAACAGGACATGGATGTGGAGGTGGACTTGGTGCACCATTATGGAAAAAGTGAGCCTGAGTTATCCCATGCCTTATAGAGCATTGTTCAGAGGGAGCACATGATCACATGGGGTGTGTGTGAGTGTGTGTGTGTGTGTAACATGACTCGCACTGTCAGAGACAATAGGAGGCAGAATTCTCTGGACTGTCTTCAAGACTCACGAGGGTATTTATACACTGGGAGACTTAAGCCCATGGAAAAAGCGCATCTGCTCCCGAGCTGAGTTTTTACACAGAGCACCTGGCAACCCTTTTAGGATCAGAGGCCCAAATGCCGTGTGTCACATGCAGAATAAATCAGTGTTTAGTAGACAGGCCGTGACCTTGTGTGTATTGGGAATGTGTGTTTAATGCAACAAGTCAAAGGATTTAATGAGTGATGTATTCTGTGCCTTTTTTTTTTTTTTTTTTTTTGCGCGAGGACCAACAAAGACAAAGAAAAAACATTGTTTTCATTTGACAGACAAATTCTTAAAATGCATAAATACTACATAATATAATCTCTTGAGTTCTTACTTCTCTCTAGAATTGAATGTTTTTAAAGAAAAGCATTACATATTTTAAAGAAAAGCATTACATATTAAGGAATAGCTAGTATCAGCTAGCTAAGTTCCCTAGCTAGCTAGCTAGATTAGATTTTAAAAAAAATTATTATCAGTAATAAAGGTGAAATAAAGATTCTGTAGTGACGAGGAGGTTGTTTGTCTTCGCTGTAGGTTTTTACGCAGAGAATTTGAGCTGCTTGTGTGACTTGAGTGTTAAAGTCGGACGTCATATCACGTAATTACGAACATTACGCACGCCGGTATTTTTAGTTACGTTGCAACACAAAGAAATACTTTCGATTCGATGTCCTCGTATCATATTCGCTCACTAACAAGACTCATTGCTCACCAGCGCTTCGTCCTCCATGTTTGTTTTTTTTCTCGCACGATGTCAGTTTGCGCTCTTTCGGAAACGTTTTCGAAAACGTTAAACGCCGCAACGTTCTCACTGGATTGAATGTAAAACGTGTGCACGTGATTGCGAAAAAAAAACAAAAATCATCTCCGAAAGCAGAAAAACTTTTACATTATAACTTCACCATGTCAATGATTATACATCTTTGTCAAACAACAACAGGTTTTTTTATGTGGAGCATCCGCCATACAAATCGCTGTGTTGTTGCTATAGAAACGATAACGTATTAGTAGAAGCACATTTATATAAACAGTTCAGATGTTATAGAAAATTCAACAGTGGAAATAGCTGTAAATTTGTATGAGTGGAAAAAAAATAAGAAACTGTGTGTGTGTGTGTGTGTGTGTGTGTGTGAGTAAGTATGGGTGTGTGTACATGTGTGTATCCATGTACACATGTAGCAGGAGTAAGGATGTGTTGCCGGGATCTGCGCTGCTTGTGTCAGCAGTTATTGCTGAGGTTGTTTCCTTACAGGTGACTGTGTGAATGCTCGCTGACAGATATACACATCCTGCCTTTTTTCCCTCCACTGCAGGACAGAAGAAAAGGAGAATAGAGGAAAGAAAACACCGAGCCAGACGACTCCATCTGCTCTCCAGCATGCTAGACGAACCCGGCCTTCCTTTTGACCCGACCCCGCCGCGCCTTTCAAAGGTGTGTGTGTGTGTGTGTGTGTTGGTGGGCATTTTCCTGTGTGCGTGAGCCGCTGTATCTGCCCCGCCGAGTGTGTGTCTTTGTGACCGCAAAAGTGTTGAAGGCAACGTGCCATGATTTATTGCGATTCCAGTTTCAGTGCCACCTCGGCGAGTAGGAGGAGGTCATCGTGTTCTTCGCTGTTTTTCCAGCTTTGTTCTGCGGAGGAGCTGTTCGGCGTCGGCGCAAAAAAAAAAAAAACAACACAGTGGCTAAATGGTGAAACAAAATGTGGCTAAACACTTTTCACCTTAACAAGGTGCTAAAGGAAATCTGATAAAAACTACACACACACACACACACACGCACACACTCCATATTAAACAGTGGCAGCTCAGTGAGTCCAACACAAATATGGATTTGGCAGAAAAGACGAAGAGACGGAGAGGTGGCGAGAGGAGATTTGCGAGATCACTGAGCCAAACACAAACATGGATTCACATAAAAGATTATTCTCATAATATATATTACATTAAATAATGAGTTAAAATGAATAGTTCTCAATATTTCAAATGTGTATATGATATATAAGGAAGAAAACACACTAGCGCATGCTGTAATAGGAAAATAATCAAATGTTTTATTGCTCTTATACTACATTATACTATACTTTTTATTAATCTGAATGAACAAGGATGACACTTTGTATGTTTTATCCATTTATAGTTATAATTAATTTAATTCTAAAGGAGTGTCATGTCATCAACTGTTTTTGGTCTCAAGAGCCACTGTTCTTGACTCATGAGAAAGGATTTTTTTTGGTGCAATTTTTGTCTGCAAACAGCTCAAATAGTGTAAAATATCAAATAGTGTAAAAAGATTTTGATTCACTTGTGTTTATACCAATTATCTAGACCCATCAGTTCTGGAAATCGCCAGCTTGGACCAAACGAATCACTGATTCATTTGATTTACTGAATTACAAATGAGAGACTCTTGGCAATGAACAAAAGATTACCTGACTCACACACTGATTCCCCAACAAGAGAGGATCAAGTCTCTGTCATGAAGGAAAGATTCATTGACTGAAAGACTGATCTGCGGAATGAGAATGGAGATGGAGTGAATCGCTCTTGTGACAGAAATGATTCAGTGAGTCAATGGCAGCGGATCAGGTCTGGCAAAAAGAGAGATGTGAATACAACTCTGATAATTCACATATATTTAAAAAAAAAACATATAATGTGATGTATTGCTTCACCTTCCATGTTTGGAATTGTGAAGCCCCTCAGCAGTGACTGAGCAGATGAAATGACTCAGTGCATGGCAGTGAGTGATACTGATTCGTTCACCTTAATGACTCGTTCCAAAAGAATCATTTGCAGAATCGTTTTGGTGAATCTCTGCCACTGAGGGAGAAAGAGAAGCTCAAAAGCACAACAAAAAGTTTCTGCAAAAGAGTTTTGACCAAATGGGAGAAAAAGATAAGGAAAAAAAGAATGATACAGGCAAACAGAAAGAGAGCAAGAACGAGAGAGAGAGAGAGAGAGAGAGAGAGAGAGAGAGAGAGAGAGAGAAAGGTTAAATGATGGTGTAAGGAAAAGGTGGAGTGTACAGCATGTTCCTTACAATCACACACCCTTTTAATCACACACACACACACACACACACTGTCTGTGAACGTAATCCTGGTCGGAGCCGGCCGTTTGATAGACGGCACAAGCGTCCACTCACAGAGGTGATGAGAGACTGATGGGAACAGGAAGTGACTCTCCAGCAGCTGAGGGGATTTATCAGAGCAATCCCAACTGAAACCCACACACACACACACACACACACACACACACACTATAAAATAAGAAGAAAGAAAAAGCGAAAGGAGTATTATGACAGTCTAAGGCTGTGTGTGTGTGTGTGTGTGTGTGTGTGTTTTGGAGCACGAGGTCCACACTCTGTATTTCACCTTGGCTTTGCCTTTGACCCTAGACTTCTGTCTGCCAGACACCCTAAGTGTGTGTGTGTGTGTGAGCTCTGTTTTTGCTTAATACACATTGAAGCACATTGAAATGTCTACAGACATGTCTATGAGTGTATGTGTGTGTGTGAGAGAGAGAGAAAGAGAGGGAGATTGCTTTTACACACATTTATCTGACATGCAGATCGTTTGTATGTATGTATGGATTTACTCTGTGTGTGTGTGTGTGTGTGTGAGTGCTCTGCTCTCTAGATAACCTTGCCACAGGGTCTCTCTGCACTCTTCTTTGGCAATAACGCCCCCCCCAACACACACACACACACACACACACACATATACACACACCATCTCTCTTTTTCTCTCACCGTTTTTCACTCGTTCACTAAATCGCTTGTCCACTTGCGAGGTGAAATCTGGCCCGCAGAAGTTCACTGGATCTCAACTTTACACAAATAACTCCGTCTGATCAGGTGAGAGGAGGCGGAACTTCAAAATGTCAACAAAACAAAGACCTTTATTTGAAATAATAATGAAACATGATTACAAAAATGACGCATCACATGACGCTTGTTAGGTTACTTGTTAGCTTGCGCTCGTTAGCTTATGGTAAATTAAAACACACTCACCACCATTTACACTTTAAATACTAAATAAATAAATAGATAAATAAATAGATAAATAAATAAATAAATTTTCTTATTTCAGTGTACGGTGTTAGATTAAAATCACAAACAACAATCTCAGATTGTTTATTTCCCCAAATACATATTCAGTATGGTTCAGCATTGTTTATTCGACTTCCTCAACAACAGCCATAACCACATGTCAAGAGTAAATAAAAAGTGGACACACACTTACTCACTCGTTCACTTAGACACTATTTGACTGGTGTTCATCTGTGAATCAAGACTAAGTGTAAAATAAAATCCTCCATGTTTGGTTTTTACTGTGAGCCATGAAGCTCCTACATGTGATTACATAATGGTTCAGCACTTAAAATGGTGGAAAAGCACAGACAGTTCTGATTCAGTTACTCACTCACTGACTCCTTAATTGACTCAGTATCTCATTCACTGACTCTCTCACAGACTCACTCACTCACTCACTCACTGACTTACTCAATGCCTCCTTATTTGACTCAGTACATCATTCACTGACTCACTCACTGACTCACTCACTCATTCACTCACTCATTCACTGACTTACTCAATGACTCACTAACTTACTCACTGACTCCTTAATTGACTCAGTACCTCATTTACTGACTCATGCACTGACTGACTCACTCACTAACTCATTCATTCACTCACTCCCTCACTCATTCATTCACTGACTTACTCAATGACTCCTTATTTGACTCAGTACATCATTCACTGAGTTAATAACTCACTCACTCACTCATTAACTCACTCATTAACTCACTCATTCACTAACTTACTCACGGACTCCTTCATTGACTCAGTACCTCATTCACTGACTTAATAACTCACTCACTCACTCACTCACTCATTAACTCACTCATTCACTAACTTACTCACGGACTCCTTCATTGAATCAGTACCTCATTCACTGACTCACTCACTGACTCACTAACTGACTCACTCACTCGCTCATTAACTCACTAATTTACTGACTTACTTACTGAC
>CM040483.1:3724131-3729105 GCA_022758105.1 Pangasianodon gigas
TATGCATGATTGCGTCTGATGAGAAATGAACATAGTTTGTGGAGTTTTTTTAATGAATGTATGTATGTTTATGAAACAGAGTCATCTCTGGACATGTCACTCACATGATACACACGTGTCAATTTACACACACTTCATGTGTGCGAGTGCATGTGCAGGAAAGAGAGGTCTCAGTCGGTGTTACACAAACACAGCTTGCTCTGACACACGGTGTCTGGGCACATGTGCGGAAAAGGAAAGGGTCACAGTCAGCATTAGCACTACATACAGCTTATAGTAATACAGTGTGTGTGTGTGTGTGTGTGTGTGTGCAAGCAGGACATTGTGTCTGTGTTACACAGACGATAATCGGCTGTGGTATAAGAGACATTACACACTTCAGGATGTGTGTTTTTGGAAATAATCAGCTTTGGGATGCCGTTTCATCACACTACTCTGTTGTTGATTAATTTCCCATAACCGCACAACACAGAGTGTTGATGCATAACTTTTTAGAGGTTTTTGTGTCCGTATTTTAGAATTTGCCCACTGTTTATTTTGTGTATATGTATGTGTGTGTGTGTGTGTGTGTGTGTGTGTGTGTGTGTTTGCATTATCTGCTGCTCTATTAGTTCAGTAGTTTATGAAACTTTCATCAGCAGTAACACTGTGGCTTCCACTCGGCTCGCAGTCCAGATGTTCGTATAAAACCTGCACAACTCTTTCAAACGCACAACTCTTTTTAAAAGTTGTCTCTCGTCGCTTTAATATCGGCGTGCTGTGGCGTGTGCGGACCGACGGGCCCTCGGGGCATGAGATGACAGAGCCGCTGTGCCACACGGGGGTAACACACACACACACACACACGCCAAGAAAATGACAGGACGCGCTCTCTCTGTCTCTCTCTCTCTCTCTCTCTCCATCCCTCCATCTCTCTCTCGTTAAACGGAATATGTAAGTGTGATCTGAAAAGCCAATAAGCAGCATGGACCAAAAGATCAGAACGTCAAAAACGAATGAGACGTCCATTAATCTCTCTCTCTCTCTCTCTTACACACACACACACACTATGTCTCTTTCCTCTCTCTCTTTCTGTCCCTCTCTAGAGACACATTACCGTGACACATGTATTATTCAGGACTGTAGTTTCACAGGCGCAGCGGCTTCTGACGAAAAACACGACAGTAGCCAAGTTTGGGCTCTTATCACCGAACTACAACACCTGTTTGATAGAGAGAGATAAAGAGAGATAAAGAGAGAGAGGGAGAGAGATGAGGGATTGCAAACACTCTTGATTCATATTTAATATCCTCTCCGCTCTGTACAGTGTTTGTTCTGACACAGAAGGCGGTAAGATCCCGAGGGCAGTTTTATACACTTATGACGAACATAACATAATGATGTGACATGCTGGAAATTCAATTTTGAGGGAATTTTTACTTTTACAGTCACAACTATGGTCAAAGCTGCTGTTATGGAAAATGAATCAACACCACCTGACCAGTCAGAATTGATAATTCCATAGCGTTGGGGTATAAACTGAAATACGTTCCGTGTTTCTCCGTATGTGTTTTCTTACGTGCTTTTGTTTCACCGTCATCTTTTAACGCCAAATACTCAAAAAAGCCAAAAGTGTTCGTGATCCTCCCCAAAAACTGACAATGCATCGGTTGCTAAAAGCCCCATGATTCATTGCGACATCATCACAATGCTGGAGGACTCAGCTCAGACCCATAACGAAGTTCTCTTACTTTAATGACGTAAATTAGTAATATTAATAGTCGCCACATCTTTGTTCATTCCGTACAAACAATGCAGAGTTGATTCCCACATTTTGTAAAGAGGACGCTTGTGTGTTAGATAGCCTCCTTTGGTAATTTAGCTAGCACTAAGTCCGCTAGCGGTGAACAATTTTTATTTTTATATTTTGTTTCGTAAAGTTGTATGTAAATGTTTTCATTTCATAATAGGCCAAGCTAAACTAAAAATTCCCACCAGATTTTTAGTTTAAGTAACACTGATTTTCTTCCAATCACTCTTAAGCACATTCACTGCACAGCTCATTTGCATTTAGTGACGCCCACAAAACTCCATAAAAGGTAAAGTTCATAGAGAGCTGAAAGCGCAAAATGAGAACAAAATGGCGAAAGAAAAGGAGTTTAGAGCTCATGTATGCGGAAGAGGGCAGATAGCTGTGACACAGCGTGAGTGCCGTGCAGTTGGCTGGCTTCATGGATCTCGGAGGAAGCACATGTTATCTGGTTGGTAGCTGTTATACTGTATGATAGAGAGCTGGCTGGTGGGCGGGAATTGGCAGGTGAGCAAACTGGAGAAAATGAAAGAATTTTCTCAGAGGCAGAAATGGAAGTTATTTTGACTGACATCTACACCAGTAAAAAAAAAAAAATTTAGCAGCATAACAGCACCTGAAACGGTCTGGAGACAAAAAAAAGGTGAATTAGGTGAGGTGAAAAGAAAACAGTTTAACTTGAAAATAGAGAAAATAAAGATATCTACACTGTAACTCGGTGATTAATTGTTTTACGTGTCCCGGCTACACTAAAAGTCTCTCATGCTCACCAATGTGCCATTCCAGATAAGTGCCATAAAAAGTAATTTTTTTTTTACGTATTTGGAAAAGAATCCAATGATGCTACCAGGATTGTAGCTTGAGACAAACCAGATCGGTCACTTATCAGTCACTTAGTCCTAAATTCGTGTGTGTAATTGAAATAAATAAGTGAACGCAGCAAGTCATCTGAGGTTTACGTTAGTGACTCGGGAGCTTTCATAGTATATGAATTTTTTTTCCCTTGAACTAACATGAATTCTAAATTTCTTGTGTAAATGCTCATACTAACAATTTACGAATAATTATTTTTCGTATCCGGCACAAATATGACTAAAGCGATGCTGATAACGACCCAGGTCTTAAGAGTGAAAACATAAATACTCCGACTAATGAGACATAATGACACCAATTACAAGGGACAGGAGTGAAAAATGATCAGGGGGCGTGGCCAAGCATTAGCCAAACAGGAAGCTCATGCTCATGAGTATGCAATATTACATGATCATCATACTGTGAATAAATTCACCATTATTCCCTTGTTGAAATGTAGGAAAAGGAGCTGGTGTGTGTGTATGTGTGTGTGTGTGAGAGAGAGAGAGAGAGAGAGAGAGCGCATCAGCAGCCATTGCAAACCATCTTGCTAGTCTCAAATCTTAAAGTTTTCAAAGGTTTAGTTCCCAAAATGACATTGGTCTCTTTTCTGATATGTGTGTGTGTGTGTGTGTGTGTGTATGTGTGTGTGTTGACGAGAGCAGAGGCTTTATTAGGGATGTTAGAATAACAGTTACCATTTTGGCACAGGCACACCTAACCCCATCTGTCCGCAGTGTGTGTGCGTATGTGTGTGTGTGTGTGTGTATGTGTGCACGAGCTTGTCAGAAGCTCTTTAGGCTGTAACGACTCTGTCCCAAAAGCCCTAATCAGTCATTAATGACTCCATCCCGTCTTAGACACACAAACACACACACAGACACACACACACACATATCTGCTGCCTTGACTTTATAAACCTGAGGCTCAAGTGTCATTATGTGAGCTGTTGTTGCAATGATTTCTGCTTTAAAAGAAGTAAAACTATTATTTATTACTCATGAACAATTTTACATCTAGTGTTCATAAGGTTCATAATTTCTAGATGTGTGTATGTGTGTGTGTGAGTGTGTGTATGTTTGGATAATTATAGTACAGTTGTTTTTATGGTGTGTGTTTGTGTGTGTATGGTATGTTACAATAAGTCTGCATTTTTGATGCCATCTGCTGACGTTGGGGGTGAACCCTCACACACACCCCCCTGTACTGGGATGCACTCGCCAGCCTGGAGTCTCACACACACACACACACACACACACACACACACACACACACACACAATCTCTAAACGAGCATCATGGCCTCTATTATCACTTACGGGTCACAACCCGATTCTCCAAAGAATACACTCACATACACACACATACACACTTTCACCTGACCTATATAGAGCATTAATCCACTAGAATTCAAGGTTGTCTGTCAGATGGCATTGATCGGGCTAAAGATGTCGGCGCGCGTGATCGATGAGCGTTTTGATTTTTCCTTATGGATCGATCCGTGGGGTTAGCCGCGAGCTAAACCAGCTCCGCTCTCTGTTCAGGACAGGAGGACAGGACATCTCCGCCGGGAATTTGCTCCTTTTCAAATAATCCCCAGGACGGCCCCTATTGCGGAGATGATAAAATAACGACTAATTGTGCGACGGGATTTTCTGTACGTCACTTTCATCTTAGAAGCAATATTCCGGCTATCGACGTGTGTAAGCGTTGAGTGCTAACTAAGTTTACGAATTTATATAGCACTAATACTATAATAAAAGTGTGTGTTTCTTGCTAACCTTGCCTGTCTCCTCACACACACACACTAACCCCCATCCTCCACCCCGCACAACCCCCCTCTCGCTTAAGTTGGTGCCAGCTCGGTGGGCACGGATGCCATGTGTGCCCGCTTTGGAACGCCTCCTGCACCTGCGAACCGCTGCTTGCCCAGAAACTCACGCGCTCTTTCTTTCACACACACACACTTACACTCACCCTCAACCATCAACCCATGTGTCTCCGCCAGACGCCAATCGCCTAGCGACAATCGCTAATTCAGTAATTCAGTCATCAAAAGCCGATAAAAGAGCCAGGACGTTCTGTAGCCCACCGCTGACTCCAGATCAGCTCAAACGACCACATCAGTGTTGTTATTTTTTTTACACTGACTCCAGATCAGCTCAGATGACCACATCAGTGTTATTATTCTTTTACACTGACTCCAGATCAGCTCAAACGACCACATCAGTGTTACTTTTTTTTACACTGACTCCAGATCAGCTCAGATGACCACATCAGTGTTATTATTCTTTTACACTGACTCCAGATCAGCTCAAACGACCACATCAGTGT
>CM040483.1:3744575-3781280 GCA_022758105.1 Pangasianodon gigas
ATATATATATATATATATATATATATATATATATATATATATATATATATATATATATATATATATATATATATATATATGTATGTATGTGGCAAATTTTTTGTCCCATTGTTGTATAGATAGTGAAAGCTAAATCCAGAATATATATATATATGTGTTTGTGTGTGTGTGTGTGTGTGTGTGTGGTAATTAGCATGTGTTTGTTCAAAAGGAACAACGTTGTTAGATTTGTTCAACATTTTTAAGCGATAAAAGGCATCGCAATAGACACTAAGTCTTGTTAATAAAAGATATCTATCTATCTCTCAGTCTATCTATTTATCTCAGGTTCAAGTTCAACTATATTGTCAAGTTGTGTGTATTCAAATACACCTCCACAAATCTCATGGAAGAGAGAGGTTACTTTACACACACACACACACACACACACACACACACACATGCATGTCTATCTATACCTTATATCTATATGTCTTACCTTTACCTTTATACATTCATGTCTATATTCATCTCTCTATCTCTCTATACCTTATTCCTCTATCTATATACACCAATATTTCTTCTTAAATCTATATAACAATATTTGTACCATTAACCATATGTATGCATGTCAATGTAACAATGCCTCTATCTATACCTTATTCTCATAGCTATATATCAATATCTGTAATATCTATCTATGCATAACAATGCCTATGTTTATATATTATTCCTATATATATATATATATATATATATATATATATATATATATATATATATATATATATATATATATATATATATATATTCTGTACCTTTATCTATACATACGCATGCCTATACAGCAATGCCTACAGTATGTCTATACCTTATTCCTATGTCTGTATATTAATATTCCTAACTTTATGTCTCTATATATGCATATCTGTATAACAATGCCTTTGATCTATACCTTATTCCTATATCTATATATCAATATCTGTACAATTATCTCTATACAATGCCTATGCCTGCATCTTTATATTTATACATTTATCTTTATATATGTATGTCTATATATAAATGCCTATATCTTTACCTTTTACCAATATCCATAAAATCAATATTCTTCTTATTATTTCTGTATATGCATGTCTATATAACAATGCTCACTTCTCTATTCCTTAGTTCTGCATCTATATCTATATCTACATCTGTGTATAGATATGTGTATAGATATGTGTATAGATATATGTGTATGCATGTCATCCATATATAGTCCATATATCAACATCCTTATAAAGATAGCATATCTGCATATCTAGATTTGTTATGCATACATATAAATGAGCTCTGGGTTTCATTTAAATCATTTTTCTTGGGTATGAGTAGATTATTGATAATATTGCGCGCGCAATATGGCTTTACGCTTATGAAATTGACTACTACTATTACTACTACTAACAATAATAATAATAATAATAATAATAATAATAATAATAATTGGGTTGCGTGAAGGGCCTCTCCGCGCGCGTGGTCACCTCCTGTACAATCCCGCACACACTGTTCACGCGAGCAGGATGGACAGCACGAGCCGCGCGCCTGTGCACGGCTCTGGAGAGGTGCAGCGCGTCGGAGCTGAATACACACCCATATGGCGATATAAAACAGCACATATTTAGCACAGGTGACGTCCTATTTTGACACATGATAGTATGTGGTTTGGGGTTTGGGGTTTGGGACGCAGCCGTCCTCGTTATCTTCCTGGACTTCTCCTTTTTTTTTTTTTCCGTTTCCGGAAACCACCTCTCTCTGCTGTGTGCTTTTACTGTGGCCATGTAATGCGTGTTTTCCAGCCGGTGCGCACCAGAGCAGGCTGGGAGGGACGGGATGCAAAAAGAGCCGGAGAGAGAGAGAGAGAGAGAGAGAGAGAGAGAGAGAATGAGGAGCAGGACACCTGTTTTGGAAAAAAAAAAAAAAAAACATGGGGACACTCCAAAAGTTTGCTGACTTCGCGAGCAATTCATGCGTCCTCAAAAACACTTGCTTGCGACATGGAAAAGAGACGCGCCTTTCCTTTCTGGCAGGAGTGGATCCCGAAACAGCAGGGAAAACAGCAGTTTATGAGTGGAGAGCTAAATAGGGGCATTAAATTTGCTCTGTGAATCAATTCATCGCCCACTGAAGCTGTTTTGGCGCAGATTACGCACTGTGCGGAGCGGCGCAACAATTTACGCACATGCTTTTTCCCATTATTATTATTATTATTATTATTATTATTATTATTAGTAGTAGTAGTAGTAGTAGTATGTACACACAGGCTATAAGGTACACTATAATTCAACCCATGTCAATATGTTCAATTCAATTCAATTCAATTCTATTCAATTCTATCTAATGCACTTTTTTTATGTCCTTCAGCTTTCCTCATTCTTGTTGCATCTTGAAGATACAATTCCATCACACTGCTGCACGCGCGCTCTGCTCCGATTAATGGACCCATTTTGATTTCATTTCAACTCAGTCGCTGAAGTGAAATTAAGTGCTGATTAATAATTAAACAGTCGGCTTCCGAGATTATGACAAATGTAAGAAAACAAATAAAAATTAGAAGACAATCTGCAGCACGTCCGTTAATACCCGTGTATTAAAGTATATCAGAGATATATCATTGATTTATTTATATTTTTCTAAAAAAAAAAAAAAATCTCATTTCGTTGTTTTTGATGGTAATTTGTAAATGTAAAAGACCTCGGATAGATATGTTGAATATTATATAATATAATATAATATAATAGAAATATTCTTGGAATTTCCAAGATCCCTTTTTTCGGATTGTTGTGAATCTCGTCCTGAAATTAAAAGCAGAAATAAATGACCACACTATCTGATCACATCTAACAAAAAAAATTCATAACTCATAACCAAAATCCTGATGTTTTCTTTGTCCAAACCTGGTTTGCATTCATGCATTCAAACAAAAAAGAAGAAGAAGAAAAAAAAAAACAATTCAAACCGCAAATTGCATCTGGATCCTAAATGATTATGCAGTCGGGTTACACTTTCTGGACACTTTCAAATGCGATGGTCAGAGAGAGAGAGAGAGAGAGAGAGAGAGAGAGAGAGAGAGAGAGAGAGAGAGAGAGAGAGGGAGGTGAAAGATTAGGAGGTGGAAATTTGAGACTGCGCTATAACAAGCAGGCGCAAAGAAGTCTTTATGATCAGCACGCATTCACTTTCGAGCTGTGTTTCTCATCCAAACCAGCAAAAACACACCAGACACACACACACACACCACACACACACACACTGTATAAAATAAAATAACACACCAAGCAACACCAAACCAAACTGAGCTGCTTCTTGATCACAGAGCAGATCTTTATAAGGAGCTCGTGCTCGGGGTGATGGACAGATGAATAAAAGTTCAGAGATTATTTGCACAAAAAAAAAAAAAAGCTCTAAAGAGGTCGTAAGTCTAAAAAGAAAAGTTTTCTAGGAAGATATATTTAGGGATTGTTTTGCTTTAGATTTATACACACCAGTTTAAAAGAAACAACATGCACACTCTGAAACTCTGATGAGGATGAAGTGGTGATCTCAAGGGGACTATGCTTGTGGACTTTTACACACAATTCAGTCCATTTATTAAATGTTCACTATATCAGCATTTTTCACTATATCCAAATATAAAGAGTAATTTTTTTTTCTTCTGAAAGTGTAAGAGGAGAACTCTAATGTCGAATTATAAAAAAGAACAAAAAGGTTCCAGCTTTTTTTTTTTTTTTTGCTGTTTAGCTGTTTGTTTGTTTTTTAGTATTTTCCAATAATGACGCAAATAATTTTTTTTTTTTTTTTGCAGCAAGTGCACTTAATGATTAAATATGGATGATTAATCATGACAAGCTGTACTAATTAATCGAATATTCGTCACTTTTATTAAAAAAAAACAAAAAACAATCCTTACAAGTCCTGTCCCCTTTTTTTCCCTCGATGATTTGTCAGGTAGGGGTGTTTTCTTTCCTTTCCTTTTTTTTTTTTCCTCCTCTCCAAGTCCTCAGAGCGCACCGAGTTCCTCGCGAGCCACCGTCCGCAGTTCTTATTGGTAGGCGCGCGGTTACATCACAATGGCCGATTGTGACGCGGAGTTCTTTCCTGTTTCCTTCGGCCGCGTCTTTAAGTGGGTGCCTGCAGTCGGAGGAGCGCGTGCAGAGAGCGCTTCTTCTTCTCCTCCTCCTCCTTCTTCTTATTAGTCTGCTTCTGCTTCCTCTTGTGCTGCTTCTTGTTCGCCACCGCACAGCCGGCGCGCGCTCCCGGACACCCCGAGCCACGCACTGAGACAGAGCCACGCACAGACACAGCTCCGTATTCCACAGAGGAGAAGAAATCTCTCTTTTTTTTTCTGTATGTGTGTGTGTGTGTCGCGTTCACTCTTTTTTTTCACATCTCTCTCCCTCTCTTTCTCTCTCTGTCTTTCTTTCTCTCTCTCTCTCTCTCTCTCTCTCTCACACACACACACATACACACACACGCACACACACACACTCATTTCCCACGCGCGTCGCTCGCACCCGTTACTCGGGCAGAATATTTTGTCGCGCGGTTTTGATCCTCTTTTTCTCTAAATAAAAAATAAAAAAAGAAGAGGACATCTCTGTTTCCATTTCCATTTCACGCGCGAGCTGCAGAGGTAAGTGACCCCTTCCTCAATATTACAGCTTTTTGCTCATGTTGGTTGTTGGTTCTTAGAATAAATTAGAAGCACAAGTAAATTCTCCTGGAGAGAAAAAAAAAACAAAAACAAAAACAAACGAAAGTACACTTAACACATCCGAAATCTGAATGCAGGAAGAAGTTTCTAGAGATGAAACCAATCCTTTTTACGTATGCACACTGAAATCAGAATACTTCTAATAATAACTGTTATTATTATTTTTAAATGATTATTCTGGTAATGCATTGATCATGAGGTCGTTTTTCACAGAGAGTTTAAGGCTGGTGGAAGTGAAGTCTGTCTACACGCCGTGGTTTCCCCGTTACGCGTTACACTTCTCGCCTTCGCGTCTAACGTCTCTCCGCTGCGCGTTTTCAGGCGCACGCCGCGTTTCTCTGCGCGTTTCTCTGCGCGTTTTTTTTTGCGCAGCTCTCCGGAGTTCTCACGGTGCTCCGATGCGTCCCTGTCCCCTGAGATCACTCTGTCTGCACCCGTCCAAGCTCACTTGAGCTCAGTCCCCTCTGTGGGGTGTGTGTCTGGGTTAGGGTTAGGGGTTAGTTACTGTATCACACCTCTGATCCCATATCCATGCTGAAAAGTGGCGAGTTTCTAAACAGACGCGAACTTTGGTGTTTTTACGCACTGGAGCGTTCAATTCACTACCTAGTAGCCTACACACTGAATTACAACCTTGACACTGCAATGTGTTTGAAAGTGGATCATCTTAGAGTGTTGCACTTTGTGTGTGTGTGCGTGTGTGTGTATGTGTGTGTGTGTGGGGTTGAAATCATTTGGTCCACTTGCAAACTATCCAGTGTCAACGATTGTTTTTTTCTCCCCTCCTCCTTCTTTATGCACTGTTTGTCAGTTTCAGTAAATACGACCGAGAGGAAGTTGGAAGTTCTCATCCTCTGTCTTAGTTCCTCGTTCGTAATTCCGTGAAATTTTGCGCGCTGTGCGCATGCGCGGACAGGGAGACAGGTGCGCCGTGACGAAAGACAGGTGCTGGAAGCCTGATAAAGGACAACATCGCGCATTGTTTAGAAGCTCAGGCTTGTTTTCTTGTGCGTAAAACGGACGACCTTCGCCTTCACCCATCCATCTATGCATGCGTGCATGCATCTATCCATCTATCTATCCATCCATCCATCCATCATCCGTCTGTTATAGGCTATCCCAAGTGGTGAGAGATATACACGCGTCCCAGCCGGAATTGTTCTTATTTTCTAAAAACACCTTTTTGTTTTTTTAGCGCAGATTTGCGTAATTTGAGTTTTTCATGCAGAAAACTAACAGAAATATTTCTGAGGATATGCGCTGCTTTTTCTCCACTGTGCTACAGCTCCAGAGTCAAGTTCGGACTGGATCTGTTTGTCTTCCAACCCGATTATTGTCTTCTTGACAATAAAATGAAAATGAAAATTAATGTTTTAGTAAGAAAAGAGATAGAGAGAGTGCTAGAGAGAGAGAGAAAGAGAAATGACATGTGATTATGGTAGGATTCTTAAGTCGAGAGGAAATTATTTTACATAAACAGTGCACAAGTAACTCATATCTGAGACACTATTCTCTTGGATAATCTCAGAGTATCTCATTTTAACCTTAATTGATTTTATTTATTTATTTATTATTTATTTTTACATCTTGATTACAATGCTTTTTTTTTTTACAATAAATCATTCCTTCCTATAAGACTCTTACACTCTTACTGAGGATCTACTTTACCATTATTTATTTTTTTGTTATTTCCACAGGATTGAACAATCTTTGCTCTTATTTACCTCTTATTTTCTTTCAAAAAATATAATTTAGTACATGATCGACCAAAGATCAACCTTTCTAGTTCATCCTGCTGAAAATAAAAAAACTCATTCAGCTCCCTTTATTGCTATGAAAAACTCTCATACTCATCCCGACAACTGAACATGACCTTTTTATTTATTTACTATTATTATTTTTTAAATTTATTAAAAAATCTTTTGCACAGTGAGACATTTAAAGATCTCATAAGAGTAAATGGATTGATCGTAAAAGTCAGAAGTGTTATTCAAAATATTCTATATATTTTTTATTCATGAAAAATATATCCTAACTACATCAGGCTCACAAGTTATTTGTGTGTTTTGTTTCATTAAAAGAACAGCACACAATGTTAAGCATGATAACCAATGCCATCTTGTTTTTCATCTATGATATTAAACATGATTTTTTTTCCTCCATAAGTTTTTTATATGCCTTCATACAATCTAATCCCAGACAAATGAGGACAGTAGAAAGGCGATTAACATAATTTTATGCAGATTTTTGTTGTTGTTGTTGTTGTCTTCATGTGAAGCGACAATTGTTGCTTTGTTTTTGTTACTAGGGCAGTATACACAATGTAGGACTTTGCTCATGTATGCAAAGCTGAGGTGTTAACCCCCCCTCCATCCACACCCACCACCGTACACCCATTTTCTCCCTGCTTATACTTCCTGTTCCAGTGTTCTGACCAAATTTAATCAAATTTCCTGTTTGCAAATGCGTATGTTCAGGATAATTTACGATAAACCAGCTTCGTCTTACGCGGCCATATGTAAGAGGTACATACAACATTCACACTTTTAAAATTTCAGCTAAAGCAGAAGTTGTAAATATAAAAATATCATATTCAGCAGACAAGTGTACAATATCTTTAGTGGAAAATACTATTCTGGATTAGCTGTGGTATTGTATTTTATTGTGCACAATAACCAATATATTTACAATTATTACAGTCTATACAGGTTATATCCCTAATCCAGACTCCCCCTTATAGAGTGGGTTTATACAATTTATAATTGCTAAATTATACAACAAGTTATCATTTATTACAATTAACATAATGCTGATCAACCATGTTTTGTGATTTTGTTCCCCTTCCTTTCGGCAGGTCACAGGAATTTACCAAAAGAGTGTGAGCCCTGGCCTTTGAGAAATGGCTCAATAGTATCACCAGGGATGCCGGACCATGACAGTGAGTCCCTCCTAAACCGACAGACCAAAAGAAGACGAGTGGACATCGGCGTGAAGAGAACCGTGGGCTCGACCTCCACGCTGACATCAGCAGCTTCTACTGACTTCATTGCCAGCCGCACATCAAAATCCGCCATCATCTTCGGGGCCATGAACACCCATCATAGCGGAGAGCAGGACCTTCTGGAGTGTCAAGGGGTGCAGCTTGGACATGGGGACTCGAGTGAGACCAAGTCCAATGTGCTCCGGAAGCTTCTCAAGAGGGCCAACTCGTACGAGGACGCGATGATGCCTTTTCCTGGCGCTACCATCATCTCACAGCTGTTAAAGAGCAACATGGCAAAAAATGGAGCAGGGGGAGGAGTAGAGCCGGGGTTCCCTAGTAGTGCTCTCTCCAGCACAGGATCCGAGGTGCCCCAAGAGGACGCGTGCAGTAACTCATCCCAGGAAAGCCCTCAGGAGTGTCTCTCACCGTTCAGCCGCCCAACTCTGGGTCACTTTGACGTTGAACGACTTAATGATGAACACCTCCGAGCTAAGCGAGCTCGTGTGGAGAACATCATTCGCGGAATGAGCCACTCACCCAATGTAATGATGCCATCAAACTCCAGCTCAAGGGAACGAGAGCGGGATGTTGAAGGAGAACCTGAAGGTCCCCAGCAGCCACCCAGCCCACGAGAGGGCTATCGTGAAAACAAGCGCAAACAGAAGCTTCCTCAACAGCAGCACAGCTTCCAGCAGCTGGTGTCAGTGCGCAAGGAGCAAAAGGTGGAGGAACGCAGGCAGCTCAAGCTGCAGCTTGAGGACATGCAAAAACAGCTGCGCCAGCTGCAGGAGAAGTTCTTTCAGATTTATGACAGCACTGACTCTGAAGGGAACGACCCAGACCATGACGGAGGGAACCTCTCCGAAGACAGTGCACGCTCTGATGCCGGACTCCTGGACGGAGACGTCGATGAGCGCCCCATGCACGATTCCACTGCTGATCGTTCCGATAACGAGATGTCAGACTTGGATCCGGGACACTTTCTGGACAGAGCAAGGGCACTGCTAAGAGAACAGGCCCTTCTGGATGGAGAGAAGCCCAAAAGGGAGAGCTCGCTGAGGGGCAAAGGTCAAACCTCTATGCACGCAGAAGGCAAGCAACTGGCAGAGACCCTGAAGCAGGAACTGAACTCTGCCATGTCTCAGGTGGTAGACACCGTAGTGAAGGTCTTTGCGAAACCTCCGCGGCCTCTCCCGCAGGTGTTCCCGCCGCTTCCTGCGCCTCAGGACCGTTTTACCGTTAACGGGGACAACCCCAACTTCCACACAACCAATCAGCGCCTGCAGTGCTTCGGAGATGTCATAATCCCCAGCCCACATGAATCATTTGGTGGAGTCCCGCTCCCCAGTGCCAACGATCAGACAGAGGCGCTGCCTTTAGTGGTGCGGAAGTCTGCAGCTGAGCATCACCACCAGTCCTCAGCAGTGGGTGCTCATGGAGGCCACCACCATCCTTCCCTCCATCCCTCTTCCCTGTCGGCCAACATGGGCTTCAGCCCACCATCTTTCCGCCACCCATTCCCCCTCCCTCTAATGGGGTACCCTTTTCAGGGCCCACTTGGTGCCCCGTCGTTAGGGTACCCAGGCAAAGACAGAGGCTCTCCTGATTCCATGGACCTCTCACGGGAGACCACCAGCTTACGGACCAAGATGGCATCCAACCACCATATGGGGCACACCCGGTCCTGCTCGCCAACCCACCCAGGGAGCACGGCTGAGAGTCTGTCTCTGTCGCTCATTAAGTCAGAGTGTGGCGACCTCCAGGACATGTCTGACATCTCACCATACCCAGGGAGTGCAATATCCTTTTCCTAGCATTAAATAAACATTTTGCTTAAATTCTGCTTTTAATGCTGACAATGAAACTTTTTTTTAGGGTTTTCCTAAAAAAATCTGATATGTTGGACTAGTTTGGAATGGCCTCAGTTCCCATAAATGTCAGAGTTGAAAGATCCTTTTAGGTAGTAGATGGAGCATTTAAAGTGCTACTCACTTTACCGTCCTCTGTTTAACTGTGTACTTTTGGGTACTCAGCTCAAACCTCCACTATTGATTCCCTGAGTGGCCTCCTATAGGCTTTTTGTTAAGTCACACTAGCTGCTCTATTTCCAACTGAAATTCCTTTTTCCGTCACCTCCCATGCCTTAAGACATACATTTAAACAAGTTTAGTTCCCTCACATTTCCATAGTTTAGATGGCCTCATGATAAGGGTATATAGGCCAGGGTTTCAAGTAAGCTCCTGAATGTAGAATGGGTCCTTGCTAAAGTGCTTTGTGTTTCAGGCTACCAGTTCAAGTCAATATACATTTTAGCACCTGTGCACTTAATAAGCCTGGTGCTTAAACAGGATCACCACTTACATCCAAATTTACTTTAAGAGATTCAAAATATTTTTAGCTCCTCGGGGTATAATTTGGCGTCAACCATGACAGGTGTTTCTGTTGTCAAACTTTGAGGTTCATTTGAGGACTCAAAGTCTAACCTGCTGTCTGTTTTTTATGACTGACAGGTTCCACCTCTCTCAACCCTCATCATATCCTATTATAGAAAAAAAAGACGGAGGAACAATTATCCCTCCTTTTCATTTTCCCCCCTTTGGATTCATAAAGATCGGTCAACAACCTGAGGGCCCTCAGCTGTTGCTTGGCAGCCAAACAATCTCCCTCTTTTTTTTCCTTCTGTCTTTTTTTCCCCTTCCTTTCTTTTCTTTGAAGCAGGCATTAACAGGTGTTTGCGGCTGTATGTTTGTCTTTCATTACACTGCCTCGTCTTGTCTGCTGAGCCAAGGGCCCTACGCTCTCCACAGCCACGCCATCAAGAAAGCGGAGCGAGAGGAATAAAGGAAAAGAGAGATGGAAAGCAATTAAAGCAATGACCGTATGCAGCAGTTACTGTGTGTTTTATGTAGCAATTTTAAAAAATCACTCGAAATGGTTAGGCTATAAAGAGAAAATGAAAAAAAAAAAGTGGACGGGAATGCAATTTTATATTTCTACTGATAATTGCTAGTAGCATGTGCTTATGCTAGTTCCAGTTACAAAACAAAAATAACTAGCAAGTCACATATTTACAAAAAAAGTCAACATAGCCCTAAACTGTTACAGTAATTGGTCTAATTGAAGTTTGCTGACTTCTAACTCTTGAGCTGGCAGCAAAAACTAACAAATGATTAAAAACGCTGCCTTATCAAGCTGTCTGATACTCAGAGGAAGAACAGTTAGGATATGGAGCTTCCTTTACAGATAGCACATCAGCTCTGGATGGAGATATGATAGAAGGATAGGCAGTAGGCACACTGGCCTGAATATAGGATCTAAGTATGCTTGAGGAGAGTGCTAGAAATGGAAACGTTATTTGGGTTTGAAATGCGCTTAAGGCATTGCAGATTCAAGATTAACTAAAGGTATGAGAGAAAGAGAGAGCGAGAGAGAGAGAGAGAGAGAGAGAGAGAGAGGTGGGGGTTGGATTTGGGATTGTTTGGTTAGCCTGGGAATGGGGTTATAGATGTGTTGGGAATGGGGTTAAACTGTGAACGCTTGGGCGGAAATGGGGTTAGCATGGACTTAGAGATGGGGTAATAGTTCGGAAGCAATTAGGATGGAATTATGGTTCTGGTTCTGGACGGGAGACAGTTATGTGATATTATGTTTGGGAATAGCGTTAGATTTGCGGCACGTATTGTGAAATCGTGAGTAGTGGCAGGTGAAAGTTTCCCCCAGCGTGACCACTAGGCTACTGGCGGCCAGTCTGTTTGACAGACACACAAAAGGGCCAGAGCTGGTTTCAGAAGAGGCAGGGCCGGGGAGGAGGGTGCGGAGGACTCTTTGTCTGGCAAAATCGCATAATCAGCCATTTTGTTGTGTGGCGGAGGTTAGGGCAGGAGAACGTCCTCTGCAGGAATGTCACACTCGGTGCCCGCTTCGCACTTACAATGCGTTCTTAGCTTAAATAGATTATTGATGAATGCAGAACGCATGGTGGAAAAAGTGCAGATCGGACTGAAACACCCAGACGACTGGCCAAGCAGTTTTTCAGCTTTTTCTCCCACGCAAAGAGAAAACACTGATAACCGATGCATTCGTGTCGTATCTCATCTCATTTCATCTCATTTCTTCTCATCTCATCTCATCATGTTTACATGAAAAAAGTTCGGCGATTATACCTTCGTGTTTTTAAATTTAATGATGACCCGTAGCCCATAAATTATGCTTAAGTGGTCAGCTGGTGCCACATTTTTAATTATTATTATTTTTAGGAGATCTTGAGAATCATTTCACTATAAAATTTTAAAGAGATTTTTTTTGCCTTCCATAAACACAGCTCCTACTGCTAAGTAATTAGGGGGGAAAAGAAAACGGTAGTGTTTAATTTCATTGTTGCGTGTTACGCTGCAAATGTGTAACTTTTATTTGTGTTCCCAGTGATAAACTTGTCATCAGCTTTCATGTTGAAATGTAGTTTTTTGTGGTTTGTCATGATCCATTCATTCACGGCGCTGAATGAAGTAATGCTGCAAAAGAAAAGAGCAGCTTGTCCCTCTTTCATTCTCTCTGGCCTTTGTGCTCATAAAGCAAGACCAGATGGTGAGAGAAAAAGGGAGAGAGAGTGAGAGAGAGAGAGTGTGTGTGTGTGTGTGAGAGAGAGAGGGTGGGTAAGACAAAGATGCGCTTTTCCAACTAACCCCCCCCCCCACACACACACACACCCCTTTCTCTTTTTCTCTCATTTCTTTTTTTTCTCTCGCTCAATTATGTGAAGTACTCCACTCGTGGTTGGTCTGAATCCGCATTATCTTTGAATGTGTGCACACTTTATAAGACTTGTTTATGTTTTTGTGATTAGCCGTATTTACATGACAAATGTGTCATTTTACAGTCATATTGCGGCTTCAAAGGGACGTCTTTAGACGCTCTTCGCTGGCCCTTGAACGTCACGGCCAAATTGTTGCCCACAGAAATGAAATGGAGTGGCAAATTTGCTGTCATGATGCCATAACAGGAGCTTAGGCTGTCTCTGAGTGTGTGTGTGTGTGTGTGTACATACAAAAATGAAAATTCTGCTTAACTTCAACAAAATTCTGATAAAGCATATGTATTATTTTATAAAGTGACACCACACAAAAACTGAAAATAGATTCAGTTTTTCAGGCTTTTTGTCAGCCCCTGAGGCCTTCTCAAAAATGCTTACCGCTGTATTTGTAGGTGACATGCAAACGATCTCTCACTCTTTTACATCTGAAGGAGGAGGTTGGCTGAGGCTTAGGGCTTAGGGAAAGACGTTGCTCGCTTTGCCTGCGTAATGGCTTTCTCATGTAAAACTGGCTTTTCTGCGGTGGTATATTGGCCGTGACGGCGCAGCACCTTGAGTAATGATGATGACAATGGCAAGCAAATCCTGTCGGCTCTCTGCTCGGGGCTCGGCTGCTTTTCCTTAACCCACTCATTTGCACATTCAGGAAGGGCTTTCCCCCAACCACCTGAAGAAGGCCAAGCTCATGTTCTTCTACACCAGATACCCCAGCTCCAACATGCTCAAGATGTTCTTCTCCGACGTTAAGGTGAGTGCACCACAGTTGACTTTTAATGTTTGAGTTGTTACTTTTTTTTTTTTGGGAAAGGAGCTGGGTGGGGGGTGGGTGGGGGGCATGGTGTCGGCTTACCTCACTTGTCCAGGTGAATTCACTTACAAACGTTGGGCAGCCCACTGGTGGCGTTAGGGAAATGTTAAATGCCACAGCTGTTGCTATTGGTCAAGGCCAGTGGAGATTAATTCTGAGGGAAAAAAGCATACCGGCACGAGCCAGGGCAGCTGCAAGGCAGGTAGATGAGTGGGCGGTTGGGTATTTAGACAGTAAGATGGATAGAAAAGGAGGCGGATAAGCGCATAGATTAGTAAGCACCCTATTCACGATAAAGTACATCACGTTGAGAGGTTTGTAATCAGTTCCAATATGTAGTGACTTTCAACTGGGACAAACCGTATCAAATACCCATGATCCACTGTGCAGTTTTAAAACATACACACCAAACTGATGAAACCTTCACAGGACACAGAGTGTGTGTTATGTGTGCACTAAACCGTGTGACACATTCAGGCCCGTCTTATTCAAATGAACCAACAAACTTCCTCTTTTTACAGTTTGCCCATGGATAACTACTGCAGAGGCAACAAACAACACCTGATCCAATAATGGCCTATGCCTGCAATTATTTTGGTGATCTTTTTAGCATTTTTCAACACCAAAGCTAAGAAAAAGAGTCTCGTTTTTCGCAAGGTTTCTTTGCTGACAGGCTGCTTTCTGCTTTTAAATGACTAGCAGGGTTGAGTTTTTTAGCACAGATTTAGAAAAATACACAAAAATGTGATTAACTGGCATCTGTGCTAATGAGACGAGGACTTTCTAATGATAATTAATTATTTCTATGTCTATAATTGGCATGCAAGGTTTGTACATTCAAAGTGAGTTCGTCAGTCAATATCAGAAAAAAAAGGAAAAAAGAATGAGAAGGTACTTTTCTTCTTCTCATCATCCTCAGGAAATTGAACATGTGACTTGTGGCATGGTTCAAATATTTCATAGGGGTGAATGTGTTCAGGTAACAGAGCTGAATGAACTAAAATGTACCTAAGTTTTAATGGACAACTCATGGAAAAGTATGTTTCAAGCATGAGATGTTAATGGATTCACATGTTAATGCAAAAATAATATGATTTTTACATTTTTAAAGTGGAATAAGATGGGCATAAATGCTGTTTTATTAGTGTTTTGAGTTATTGATGTGAAACATGCACATATGCTGGAGTGAAAGAGATTTTACCTGTGTTTAAAATGTCTTTAACCTTTACTTTACATATATATTTGTAAATGTAACATTTGTAACAATCGGCCAGATTAGTTAAAGTGTGTTAAACTCCCTGATCATGCACTTGCCCAGGTTAGTTAAACTTGTTAAACTAAAGTTAAACTCAGTGTCCCTGAGTCACAAGTCTGAAACGAGTGTTCTCTTCCCTTATGAAGCTCTTATCAATCGCTCCTCTTTCACCTCAGTGCCGCCAGCCATTCCGCGTAAACAAACCATTTCCCTATTTCCCACAAATGCTTAGCATGGAGGCATTCAGTGCCCTCCGCTTTATCAAAACTCTCATCTTAAAGGGAAAGTTGATTTTGGCACATATATACAAATGAACAAACATTTCCCTAAATTGATTCTTTTTTCTTACAGACAGTATTTACCTGATGCTGCATGCATTTTGCATATCATTCATGAAATCCTCAGTTCCGGCAGTGCGGTCCTATACAACACAAATGAATAATTTCTTCAAATTAAATCATCAAATTATGACATAAGGTAGGATAATGGCCCTCTGAGTGCATCCGAACCCCACAGACCCGTTTTCCATAATCCTCACTAGCATTAAGGTTGTGCTTAATTGAACTAGATTAACATAACACCGAAACAAGGTCAAATTGTTGGCAGCATTCTCTCTGCGTGGCTTTGTTCGCGACTGCATTGTGGAACAATAGATGGCATGGATTTTTATCTTTTTTCCTCCCCCCCCACACACACTTCCATTCTCATGGGGATCCGCCACTGTCCTTATAATAGTTATTCATTAGTCATTCATTATATTTCCATATCTCATGAATATCAATGCAGGGCATGTTGCATGTTAAAGACTACCCACTGTCTTAATAGGCTCTGATTATCTGGAGGATAAGAATGGTGGGAACGGGATGTTCGTATAGCTTTCGTTTTGTTTATCACAGATCCGTCGGAGTGAAGATACTCTGAGGTCAGTAATAAGATGACCTCGGACTGAACGGACACTTGTGGAGAGCCTGCTAATTGGAGTGGTTAGAGACCTGTTGACTTTTGACCTGTGCGGATAGAGTTAGTTGGAATTAGTCGCACGTCAGGAAGTACATGAGCATCGGCTTTGCGTTGTGAGGAAGCACTCGTCTTTTGTACACTAACGAGCCACATTAGCTAATATTTAAGTTAATTTTCATGAGTGACTTCATTAAATGGTCACAGACTACAATAGTGATGGGGGAAAAAATGAATTCTTAGATGATTTGGTTACAAGGTTTGGCAAAAAACACAAACTATCTTCCATGCTAATGGCATGATAATTACTTAATTTTTATTTTTTAATTAATAATGCTTTCCGACTATAATTTGGGTAACAGTGTCGTACTTTCAAAGTACAATTTGTTCACCCGAAGTCGTGCAACTCATCAGTAATCAGATTTTTTTTGCAAGAAATAAAACAGTTCAAATACAATATGAAGCAAGTCGTAATTTAAAACAAAAAAAATTAAAATAATAACATTTATTTTTGGACAAAATATAATCAAAATTGGGTGATGGAATTCCTGCTGAAAATATGCCAAGCTAGTCAAGATGGTAGAGAAACATTTTTTTGAATTATTGCTACTGATGCTACATCGTAGACGAGTTCATTTTTAGAAAATAACACAACCGTAATTTTATTAGAAAACCTTTATTGATCAGTTTAATCAAGTAAAAATGAAACTTCATGAAGAATAACTTGATCAGCTCGGCAAGTGTTTTGGCAACTGGTAGCTTTTCAGATCAAGCTAGCGAGTGTGCTATGAGTACGTTAGAAACCAACTAAACTAGCCAGCAGATTTTAAACTCAGACCTGTGCAACTTTGTGGGCACATTCTGGATTTTATGAATCAGGCAGACAGTCTGTTAGCTCTGTCTTACTAAGATTCAATTTCAGGAAATTGAACGGAAAAATGTGGAATCACAATGAAGTGTTTTCATCAGGAAATGGTCTTGTGCTGTTCCTCCTTGTTGGAGAACCCTCAAGGAAGTGATGAAGGTTCCACATAATTCAGAAAGGAGAAAGTGAGTTAGCAGGTTTCATCATAAACTGGAATCTAGGTACAGCATGCTTTAAAAAAAAGAGATGATGTATAGAATCGAGAACCATTTTATAATCGCATTGAAGAAGAAGAAGAAGGGTGCCAAAAGTGTCTCACTTCTACTAATTATACAGTATAAATAGAGGGTGCCAAAAGTTTCTCACCACTAATAAATATACAGTATAAATACTTTTACACAGTGGCCTTGTGACAATTCCCAAACGCAGGCTTCTTTTGTTTTTCCGCTAAAGGCAGAGTGGAGAGGGATGTTTTTTTTCCCCTCTTTAGTTCTCTAGCAGGAAGTGTGTGTAAGTGTGGGTAAGTGTGTGTGTGTGTGTGTGTGTGTGTCAGATATGGTTTAATGCTGGTGCATGATATTACAGATATTGAGGTAAAAGAAAAGTACACAGATGACTTCAGAGAGCTGGACTGTACAGTAATAACAATGCCCCCTCCTCCCAACACACACACACACACACACACACACACTTGTTCTCCGTCTTTCTCTCTCACACTCTTTCGCTCTCCGGTGGTGTGACAGGAAAGGTCTTTGTTGTGAGTGATGAGGTCATTGTCAGTGATTTAGAGCTCATCATAAAGACACACGCACACACACACACACACACACACGTACACACACACACACACACGTACACACACACCCGTCTGTCAAACCACATGCTCAGGTCGAAAGGGCTAGGCCAGATCGGACAGACCTCCTCGTGATGGTCACTCACTTGTCTGTTTTTGAGACACTTTTTTTTTTTTTTTTTTTTTTTTAACAGCCATGTTTTTTTCAGTCAGTGAAGCAGATAATAGGTATGAAAACATGTTGAAACAATAATGAACGATTATAAATAAATGACACAACAAGTGGAGATTGATAGATTGCAGTTCACACATGGCTAATCTATTTAGCTATACTGAGAGATTAGCTAAACAGCTAAAACTGATTGAGCTAGTTTGTAAATGCTAGCATCTAACTTTTTCATTTCAGAATTTCTGTGATTAGTTTTTGCTTCTCCCTCCCTCTCTCTCTCTCTCTCTCTCTCTCTCTCTCTTTCTGTCTTTTTCTCTCTCTGTGTGAGTGTGTGTGTCTGACTCTTGTGTCAGTACTTTCTGAATGCTAGCAAACAGCGTCTGCGTTTCTTTTGTGTGCTAGATTGTGCGCGTGGTTCCCTTTTATTTGTCTCTCTGTATCTCCTCTACGTCCATCGTCCATCCCTCGGTCACTAGCGTCCTCCATCCTCTCTTTCTCTCCATCTCTGTTCTGTTCCTCTCTTTTCTCTGAACAATAGTACTGTCTAATCTCCATGTAAAAGCTGCTTCCCCTCCCCAGAGGGCTGCTTGCCCATCGTTTTGTCATCTTTTTTTTTTTCTGAAAGACGGGAGATGAAGGAGAAAATGGGGGAGGATGAGGAGGAGAGAGGGGGCTTTTTTTTAGGAGGGGGGTAATTAAAGGGGTACGAGGGGCCCCGTTTAGCTCTTATCAGCTGTTGTTTGTGAGAAGAGTTTTCTTTCTCCCTCTTTCTCTCTCTATCTATCTCTATCTCTCTTTTTCTACCCCCCCCCACCCCTTCCTCGTCCTCTGTGGGTTCATTGCCCCGATGAACTGTAACCTACTGCTCTCTTAAACGGTTTAAGGTTGTATTGAATTTGGCAGAGATCATGCCCACGGGGGGAACGGTAGATGAAGGCAGGCCGTTGATTGGTGAATGGGCTTAAGCTGATGTTTGAACTCCCCGTGGGTCCGATATGCTCTTTTTTATGTTGACTTTATCAGTTTTCTGCTCAATTATCCATCCGAGGCTCTTGCAGCTGAGGGCTGCCCATAACTCACCCCCCCCCAACCCCCTTACCCCCCTCCATGCACCGTCCAGATTGCCTCCTCGACTCGTGTAGAGAGAGAGAGAGAGACAGAGAGAGGCTTTTCTTTTATTCATGTAAATGATGTTAATGATATTTCTCAGCGTTGACACACGATCTGTGATTATGAAGATTTGATTAACAATTAACCCTACACTATTTTCCCCAAAGGAATACTTGCTAACAAGGCAGGAATTTCTATAGTGTTGTGTTGCGATATGTACAACACACAACACTTGTATATTTACTTTCACACATTCTATCAGGTTTCTCTTATAATAAATAATCTCATATATTATATACTTTACCACTTTATTAAGAACACCTGTACACCTGGTCATTCATGCAATCATCCAATAATCAGCCAATCGTGTGGCAGATGGGCGGAAACGCCGTGTTGATGAGAGAGATGGAGTCAGAGGAAAATGGCCAGACTGGTTTGAGCTGACACGAAGGCTGCAGTAACTCAAATTACCACTCTTTGCAACCACGGTGAACAGAAAAGCATCTCAGAATGCATGACATGCCGACCCTTGAGCCGAAACTGGAAACTCTGAAGTTGGTCAGTGTTTCAAGAAGTAGTGACAGCATACCATGCTGTAATTTATCATCATATTGGCCAGCCCTCTTAATTTACTGTATCATGTTGCACATTTTGGTCCCAGACTACAAGCTTTGATTTTTTTTTATACTGCTGTAGCTGCATATGCAGACGACAGCGATAAAAATTGAATTAATCCGGGAGCCTTAGCTGCTAATCGTTTTCATATCCTTCACTACATCGTTAAATCGCACTGAAATGGTATTTAATTTCAGGTTATATGTAGCACAGATGTCCGTATCTAATGGACTCTCTCACTCTGTCCCTGTCTCCCAGTTTAACCGGTGTATCACGTCTCAGCTGATCAAGTGGTTCAGTAATTTTCGGGAGTTCTACTACATCCAGATGGAGAAGTTCGCCAGGCAGGCCATAAACGACGGCGTGACGGGGGCTGAAGAGATCACCGTCAGCCGAGATTCTGAGCTCTTCAGAGCTCTCAACATGCACTACAACAAGGCCAATGACTTTGAGGTACATACACACACAAACACACACACACACACACAAAATGAAAAGATGTGCACAAATGTGCTGGGCGTGTGCCTAGCTGGAATCATTTGGACACTGTAAGAATGAATGCCTGCGATTTTAATGTGCCATAGTGATTAGAGGGAGAGAGAGAGAGAGTGAGAGCGAAAGAGAGAGAAAGCGAAAGACAGAGAGAGTGTCCTGTGTGTCCGGAAGGTTAGTGCAGTCCCCTGGAAGGACCAGGTCTGCTGGCAAAGCACTTCGTCAGAAAACACCTCACACTGGAGTAGAGCAAGGTTATGAGTCCCGCTGCTTCAGAGAGAGAGAGAGAGAGAGAGAGAGAGAGAGAGAGGGAGAGAGAGAGGGATGGCAGGACAAAAAAGAGAGAGACATGGGGGAGAGGGAGGGAGGGACTGATGGCAGGGAGAAACAGAGAAAGAGAAACAGAGAGAGAGAGATACTGGCGAGGAAAATGGGCAGTTGAAAGGAAGTAAAGTGAGAGTGAGAAAGAGAGAGACAGATAGGGTCACCGAGAGAAAGAGAAAGAGAGAGGTAGACAGAGTGAGAGAAAGAGAGAGCTGGAGGGAAAATGTGTAGGTGAGGAAAAGGAAGGTGAATCCAGGATGCTAGAAATAAATTGAATACAATAAATTGAATACATTTAGCAAACATTAGATTATTTCTAGACGTTCACGGATAATTTTCCTTATTTCAAACATTTATTTCTGGAAAGAAATATATTATCAACCAAAAGGACAAAGCAAATAAATTTCAGGGCTTAAATTACTTACAAAAAGTATTAAGAGTAGATACGTTTATCTTGCTAATTTGCTAAGATGTGAAACATAGACAGCAACAGTAAAGACATTATTTATATATATATATGACATTTATAGACTATTTATAGATTTGATTATGAAATTTTATTCAGACAATTTGTAAAATAACGACTCATTCATCACATTTAGCCGCAGTGAACTAAAGTAAGCTAGCTTGTTGATCGCTAACATTAGTCAGTCCATCCAAAATACAACATTTTCCACAACTGTAAGAGAGTAAACAACGTTTTGTTCCAGATTTCAGCTCATAAAATTATTATTTTATAATGATAAGAAGCAAACATTGAACCATATTAGCTGCAGTTAACCGTTTACCCCGAAACAAGCTCTCTGAGTAGTTTGTACGCATTGCTGGCTAATGTTAAACTCTTAAAGCTAAACATTTACACTTAGCAAGCAGGTTATCTGTGAGCATAAGTCGCTAACAGTCTAATTTAAATGAGTGACAGCTTCAAGATTTTCATTTTTATGTAAACGCTACATGTCTCATGACTTACCTCGTGTTTGAAGAGCTTAGCTAGCTAGCTACAAACTAGCGGACAGTCTATTGAGAGTGGTTTTCTGGGGTGCAGCTAATGTTTTAATGAATCAGTCCGGCTAAAAGGGATGTAGCTCCAGGAAAGTCAGGAAGTCGCATTCGAGATTATATCGAGATCCTGGATTTACACATTTATATCTGACTATTATGCAATTTTATTATGTGATATAAAGTTATGACCCTTAAAAACGTCAAAGCAGATACTATTTTTTATACTTTAAAGCGGAATTTTGGTACAAAAACTCAGGACAGTTTTACTCTTTACTCTTCACTATTATTCCAAAGTGTAAAGAACGGTAAAGAAAAAAAAAACCCTTTGTACTCTGTTCTATATTTCTTGTGAGATCAAACCCACTTCCTGTTTCCACCTGAAATGCAGGAGCTGATCTGAGTACACAGTGTAGCAGCACACTTATCTCATCTCACGTAGGCTTTCTGACTGCTATCAGTGTTCGTAAACGATATAATGATCTATAATGATCTACCCTCCCCTCCCCTCCACACACACACACACACACACACACACACATACACACACACACTCCTTTCATCTACGTTTCTTTCCTCTGCTGCTCCTTTTTTGTTTTTTTTCTTCCTCTTACCATTTATCTCTCCAATCTCACCACCTTTCTTCTCCTACTGACCGTTTTCCTATTGAAAGAAAGGAGAGGTTGTTCCTTCTCCACACCTGACGCCCACACACACACACACACACACACGCGCACACACACACACACACACACACACACAGACACTCTTCTCAGGCTGCAGGAACTTAAGGTTTCATGCTCGAGATGATTTCCATATATAAATGAGAGATTTGCCTATGGAGAGGAGATGGGTGAATAAGTCTACTGTTGTTTGTGAAGTTTTGCCTGGCCTGCGTGTGTGTGTGCGCGCACGCACGGGTGTTTGTGTGTGTGTTGGCGGGAGGTAGACGGGGATGTTTTGCATATTAAGGATTTTCTCAGCAGGTGTCTGATGGATCTAATAGCTGATCAAAACTTTGCACAAGGAAATTATGCCAAGCCATGCAAATCTTTACAAACTAACCCACCTGACCGTACTCTGTGTGTGCCTGTGTGTGTGTGTGTGTTTGTGATATGATGTAGAGGCAGAAATTGTGCTGGTTGTGAACTTACATGTCCCCAAGATACCCAATCTCCCTACCTGGCTAGATCACCATTCGAAACACGAGCCTGTGCTGATTCAGCATCACACACACACACACACACACACACACACACTCACGGCAGGGTTTTTTTTGTCCTGCTCCATGTACTCAGCTCCACCTTGCGAGTCTCTTTCGCGTATGTGAGTGTGTCCCGTTTCTTCGCCCACCTCCCCCCCGTCTGTCTCTTTTCTCCCGTTTGACGGTAATCAGCTCTGTCACTGATTTCTTTCTTCGCTCCCTTGAGAAGCCTTTTGTAATTATTGTTTGCTACTTCCCTCGTTCTCTCTCTCCCTCTTTTGCGCCCATCATTTTCTTCTGCTGTTTTCATTCCTTTCATCCTCTTCAAATGCTTTTCTTCCGTCCGTTCCTCTCTTGAGCCCATTAGGAAGTTTTAATGACATATTTTTCCCCTCACGGCACAGCGAGCACAATCGGCAATTAAAGCATCTTCATTAATTACTCTCTCTCTCTCTATCTCTCTCTCTCCCTCTCTTTCTCTCACTCCCTTTCTGACTGCTCGCTCTGTGTTCTTCAGCAGTCAGTCAGTAAACAGTAACACACAATGTTTTGGGAGCCAACTTTAATGCTCAAAACAGGCCTTTAATATGTGTTTTTATATTTAATATCTGTTTTAGCATGTTAGTAATATAATAGATTCAGATTGGACCTGGACTCTCAGAGTAACCTAGAATTCACATCAGACATGAACCGTAACCGACCTTCTATCTAATCCGCTTCAATTCCGACTCAGGAATCGAGAAAAATCTTAAATCTCTGATCAAAAAACATTTTTTTTTTCTATTCTGGTTATCAATAGCAGTAATAAAATTGATTATTTTCCTCTAATACCACATCCCAATTTGTTTAATTCCATTTAAACAACAACAATTTGCCAGCGATTACATTTTATTTATTAAAGAACAACAGGTTGTACTTTTTATCCATTTATATTTACATATAAATACATGTAATGTTGTAGAACGTCTGTGAAACAAGTTTGTTCCTGTTATCGCTTATGTTCTAGCAGTTATAAAGCGCTGAAACTGGAGACTCCTTCCATAAATATTAAATCTCCTCATAGAGAAGCATTTAACTTTGATAAATAGCAACACGTTTTTGCGTTTTTTTAAATTTTTTTAAATCCGTTTATGCTTAGTCTTAGTTTAGGTGGCGCATCTGCCATACTTGTGAAAAAGTTCTTATTATAGAAAGGATAAATTGTAAGAACAAGCACATTAATATAAACCTGAATGTGTTTCTGTAAAAATGTATGGATTCTATATATATATATATATATATATATATATATATATATATATATATATATATATATATATATATATATATATATATAAAAAACAGCTTTTGGAAGACATGAGTCACGTGTGGAGCGAAAATAGAAATCTGTTCAACTATTAAAAAAAAGCTTATGATGTAAAAATGATGTGTGTGTGTGTGTGATGCTGATCTAGTAACAGTCTATTCCCATCTACGGTACATCATCACATTTATTAAGACTTACAAGACAAAAAATGGGAACCTGTTTCAGCGCTTTTTACATGGCGGAGCTGTACGTGTATGACTGCCGGTCTCCCTGCAGGCTGGAACGTCTTGCCTAACACACTCCAGTTCGTCTTGTCTGTGCCAGACAGAAGCACTTAGTGCCAGAGTGCAGTTCTCCCCCGTGGCCCGGGGCAGGTGGGGTTGGATTGGGTTTGAATGAGGTCGTCTGCTTCTTCTCATATTGCCCTCGACACGACGGACCAGATAAGCCATTTAGCAAAGACAAAAGGATCTGATTCAGATGTGTAGCCGCTGACTGTCACTTTTGCATGTTTTTGTGCACTTTAGGTGAAAAAACTGTGTCGAATCCCGGACTCGGGTTTCAGTGTCCCCAAAAGCGATTTGCAACTTGTTCTTTTAATTGCGCAAACACTTCTTTCTACCTGCCGGTGAAACCTGGTCCTTTAGCCCCGGATCTAGACATGACCTTGTAAGAGTCAAAGTTTGACTAGTGTGCTCTGGAGTGGTTTCCATCTGCGTATGTGTGTGTGTGTGTGTGTGTGTGTGTGTGTGTGAGAGATGAGTTCAGGAGCCATCCCAGACCCTTTCCCTCAGGCTGACATTGAAAGATCTGGTCTTTGCTTTAATCTGAATTGATCTAAAGTGGCCTCAATCACTGGTAAAGACTGCTGTACTGACACGGGTCTGAGAGGAAACGCACACACGCACACACACACACACACACACACACACACACGCACACATGCGCGCTGCATCTTTTCTCCCTCCTTTCTTCCTCTCTTTCTTGACTTCTTTCTTGAAGGCAAGATTCTGTCTTCTTTGTCCTTCCTTTCTCTCAGTATCTATCAGCCCCTTCATCTATCCTTCCCTCCCTCCTCTTGTTCTCCCTTTCCACCTGCTCCTCTCTCCATCCTGATATTGAGATGCAAAGGAACAGCTTGTCACATTCAACATGCTCAAAAAAGACCTTCCCCCCAGAACCTCGACGGTGCGCGTCCGTGCCAAGGAGATTGGCGCACACTTGGCAGGGCGAGAGTGCCAATGGCCTTGTCTCAAGTCCTCCCGCATCCCCGTTTTCCACCCAAATAGATCGCGCCAAGATGGTGGCCATCAGTGCTGGCTGGATGCGTCGCTCCCCCGTGGTGTGCCCCTCGGCTCGATCCTCGGCCCGCTGTTAATCTGCTCCATCCTCTCTAACCTTGTGATTGGCAGGCGAATATATGAACTTATAAGTAGAAAATATTCTGTATTACACCACAGCGCTGCTCTCGATTCGGAAGGCGTTGATTAATTTTCTATAACAGCAGCTCTGACAGGAGTTCATACAGGGACTTAAAAGGATGGTCATTGACATGGTGAACTTTTCTGTAAGAAGTTGTTTATTTAACATTGGAAGGAGTCTCCACTGTCAGCACTTTGTAACACTCAGAGGTAGAACTTGAAGTTTTATTCTTTGAGGTTTCTCGGTAACATGGCACTCTGCATTTATGTCTTATTAACTTCAAGAGAGAGAGAAAAAAAAGTGAGGCTGTTTATAGCTGTGATAGTGATAACCGGCTTCGTGGACGTTCCACAACATTAAATGTAACTATAAATGGATAAAAAGTACAATGTGTCATTCTTTCGTGAATGACAATCATCAGCATTGGCAAAGTGCTGTACTGTAAGAGAAATAAAACACTTCAGGACATGTCGTTATAGAAAAATAATCAACTTTAGAGTGGTAACAGTGACTCCACTTCATTACACCTTCTTGTTGATTATTTTTCTATAACAGCACACCCCCTGGAATGTTTTATTTCTTGCATAATAGGCACACTTATATAGTGTTTTACACACACACTAATTCTGAAAAGGTTTTGGAACTTTTGATTTGCAAAACTGTAAAATCACACCGTGTTTTTTTTTTTCTGTAGTCATCCGTCCTTCTCTCGTTCTCTTTCCACACTCTATGCTCCAGATGTCTCAGCTCCCACCCTCGGAAACACACCCCCATCCCCTCCCAACACACACCCCTCACTCTGTACCATTATACACACTTGCGACAGTTTGACTCCAGGGACCTGATTCGTGACCCCGCTTTGCTCCGTGTGCCCCGAATCAAACACAATCTGGGCGCCATGTGGAGGACGTTACAAAACAACAGCTCCGCCGGAGCCCGGTGTCCTCCCTACTCTCGAGCCCGGGACTCATCTGTAATGCAGATTACATCACAATCTGCTCACCACAGAGCTAGTGTGCAGAGGTTATACGTGCTATTAATGTGTGTATACCTTAGTAAAGACAAGATATCCAACAGGCAGGATGCGTGACACTCGGGTGTACGGGAACATCTTCGGCAAGATGTCGTCCCAGGTGTTCAGATGGTATCAAGCATATATTTACATCTATTTGGTTAGCTTGCATTGCAGTCGCATTAGCATGACTAAACTCCTAGCAGTCTTTACTGTGAGGGTTGTTGTGCAAAATATGACTGAATACATGGAACACCATGTTTGAGGGCTTCAGATTTTAATTATAAATTAAATTAATTTATTTATTTTTACTTAATAATTTTTAATGAATTATTTTTTAATTATTTTTAAAATAAATATTTGCATTTAAGATTTCATTAAAATGTGTTCAAATTTTAATAAATTATTTTTATAAATGTTATTATAGATGTAGAAATAAAAATTAATTATTTTATTTAATTTTATTGTTATACAAATTCTATTTTATAAATTTTATAAATTAATAAAGTTTATATAAACTTTAATAAATAAAAGTATAAATAAGGTTTATAAATTAAACTATTTTTAATTCAATTTAAAAAAAAAAATACTTTCTTTCTTTAATTTATTTACAGAGCACAGTTAAACACAACAACAGTTGACCAATGTACTGTATAAAGATAAAAATAATGTATATAACAAACATGAAGTTGCAATATCCAACATACCTCAGCTACTAATTTACGTATAATTAAAATCCAGAGATAAGAAATGTGTTTTTAACCGAGTTTTAAAACTAGATAAAGTTGAAGCTGCTCTGACATGCAGAGGTAAACTGTTCCAAAGCTTAGGGCCAGCTATCCTAAAGGCACGGTCACCCCTAAGCTTTAATCTGGACCTGGGAACAATTAAGAGCAGCTGATCAGAAGATATAAGAGACCAGGTAGATGTGCACCGTTGTAACAGATCTGCAAGGTACGGTGGCGCTTATACGTGTTTATACGTGGTGTTTATACGTGGTGTTTATACGTATATAACGCTGATTTCTCATCAGTAAAGCTTGCATGCCAAGGTAAATCAGAGCATAGCAAGATAGAGATAGATATTTGATACTTCTTTATCTACTTTTTGACCCTGTCCTTGGAGGACCAATGGAATCATTTCTCTCTCTCACACACACACCTTGAGAAGTGGTGTGATGACGTGGCTTGCGTGTCCTTTCACTGGCTCTTAAGAGTAAAAAAACAAGCAAGTGGCAAGGCCATGCTAGAATGTCCAACTCAGCTGCAATGTTTGCCTATCAGGGCAAATCTCCCGCTGGACTCTTCAAGGCTGCGTGGTTTGGGAGCCTTGGTTTCAGGGAAAACGTTTATCAGGAGAGAGAGAGAGAGAGAGAGAGAGAGGACTAGATAGACAAACTGGGACTGAGAGTGTTTTGATGTTGTGACACAAAGAGGCTTATCGAGGCTTGTCCTCCACGGCTATTGATTCGTCGCTGATAGGAACACGAGTGACCAAACACAGTTTGCTTTTAGGCATCGTTGAGAAAGAGAAAGGGGGTGGAAGAGTTTTCAGCTTCCGACGACCAATCCAGATAAAAAGCGTTGGTGGGTTGTTTAGTCATTATAAGGACTAAACACCCACCCTCATCCAGGAGACCGTACCTGGGCAGTTCCCAGCTCGTCTCGAATGGTCAGGTTGACATGAGAATTTTTCCGTTTCGCGTTCCCAGGCCGCTGGTTAGGGATTAACCAGGAGCGCTCGGAGCATGTGGGGTCCGTGAATCCTTCAAGGCCATCGCTGCCTTTATCTCTCAGGGTCAGCTTTTGTTTGGCCAGTGCAGAACAAATAAAAACACGCTCCCAAATGAAATAAGACCGTGTCAAAGAACTAAACCCCCTCCCCTTCTCTTCTCTCTCTCTCTCTCTCTCTCTACTGCCATAAATCTGAGTGAAAGTTTCACTTAGCTACATATGATTTAACACACACCATCAAGAGTCGCCCTTTTCACTTTTTTTCCCCACTTTGAGTGAAAGTTGACTTGACAGCTTGTTGTGCATTATAATGGCAGATTTAAAGCCGTGCTCAGGCAGGACAATGTTCCATTGGCTAATCAAAGCAGAGGAAATCTGAAGCCGTCTGTCCCATCTGAGAAACATAACTCTCACATCTCATAAAGCTTTCTGTCAGCAGAGAGAGAGAGGGACAGAGGAAGACTGTTCTGTGCAAGATCTCCACATTCAGTTCTGTCAGAAAAATCAATGAAACCTCCTTTAAAGTCAGAGTGTATTTAAAAAAAAACACTTTACTCCGAGTTGATCATAATCAGCCTTCGAGGGCGTTTACAGCGGTGATTAGTTCAGCGCAACACCTGCTTGAAGATGAAGATATTTGAAGATTTATCAGAATGTGTGTGTGTGTGTGTGTGTGTGTGTGAATATCACAGTTGGGCCATATGCTGTCATCATTACCATATGACTCTTAAGAGCTGTTTATGTGCTACTTCAGAGGAGACTTGACAGGTGTTAATCTGAAATGCAACCAACACCATCACGCACACACACACACACACACACACACACACACACAACTGAAGAAGCATAACTTTCTTCACACTATATGCCTTGAGAAAATTTATATATCCTAATATCAGAGCTCTATTCTCAAATCCAATTGGTCAGAAAGAGTTGATTCATTTTCTATAACAGCAGCTCTGACAGTAATTTATATTAGTGCGTTATCGTTTCTATAGTAACAACTCAACAACTCATTGACGTGTTATGGATGCTTCACATACTCTAAGACTAATAATAAACAGAGTTTTTTTTGTCTTATTAAGTTAAAGAGAAATAAAAGAAAGAGAAGGTGGTGAAGGAACAACTGTTTATAGCTGCTTTAGTGTAAGTGATAAAAGGAACTAAATTGCTTCATGGACGTTCCACAACATTAAATGCAACTATAAATGGATAAAAAGTATACTCTGTCATGCATAAATAAAAGAAAAATTGTAAACGTTGGCAAATTGATGTGATATAAGAGGAATGAAACACTTCAGGGCACGCTGTTTTTGGAAAATATTCAACTTCAGGGTGGTAACAGTAACTCAGGAACTCGATCACTGATTATTTTCCTGTAACAGAATGCTCCCAAGTGTTTTATTGTACAGACAAGAAAGGCGAGTAGACTTGCTCAAAACTTTAAGATAATAGCTAATAGTCCACTGTCATGTTGTTCCAGTTGAGAAAGGTGAAACATATTATGAGTTTTTCGCTAGCTAAACATTCATGAGTAAAGTTAAAGCAAGATTCATTGGATAGAAAGTTACTAAGTTCAGCCCAAAATATTCACCAAACAATTTTTCCCTTTAATATTTCTTTATTTAGAAATGAAAAGGTGTAAAAATAAGTGTGTGTTCGTGCCAAGTACAAATGTCCTCTTTACCCTTTACACGCCTGGGGACAAAAGTCCCGCAGCGAATAAAGCAATCAGTAGGAAGACAAAACTGGAGAACACACACACATACACACACACACATCAGTGACAACTGCATGATATATAGATGTATACAGGTTCCCAAAAGAGGCTGGGAAAAGGGTGCTTAGGACAAGAACAAGCTACTCGCTTCTCCTTTTTTTTTCCTTTTCCCTCCTCCCTCAGTCTATCTTCATCTCTGTCTTTCTCACCTTTCATTCCATCACTCTATCCTTCCCCCTCAGGTTTCATCCCCAACCGGCTGCACCTTTCACACACACACACACACACACACACACACACACATATGCTTTCTACCTCTGTCTACTTCCAACCCCCCATCTCTCTCTCTCTCTCTCTCCCTCCCTCTCCTTCTCTCTGTCAAGAGGATCTAAAATACCGGTACCCTTTTCTCCTTGACATTGGCGTCTCCCCGCAGTCAGCATTTCGCCGTCCTTTCGTAGCAAAAGCGTCAGGAGAAATTCCGTGCAGGAGTATTCTTAGCAATGCACCACTCTGCTCAGCTCCTGCAGCCAAACTTACACTGATCACTGCTTATACTTTCTGTAGAAGTGTTCAGTATATAACTTGTATAGAAAGTGCACACACACATACACACACACACACAAACACACACGCACTGAGAGTTTTTACTGTTCACAGTGTACATAGCTATGCTAATTACAGTACAATGCTATGCACACACACACACACACACACACACACACACACACGCGTACTGAAGTCCGTTCCTCACCCGGGGTGAGTTGTGAGGCAGTGCTCTGCCAAGATAGTACTGCAAGATAGCAATGGTGTGTGTGTGTGTGTGCGTACATTGCCACTAACCTTGGTGTGTCCTAACACTGTTGATGAGTGTCTGCAGGGCACAGGAGGAGTGCAGTTTTGGTCCCACACACACACACACACACACACACACATACACGTTCACACTGGCTGTAGTCACATTTACACATAGCCCTTAAGAGAGTAGAAGAACCTGACCTGGTACTTGTGTGTGTGTGTGTGTGTGTGTGTGTGTCTGAGAGAGACCATATGAACTCCCTTGTGTGCCATGCCTGATTTCCAAACTTTCCAAACAGGATTTTATATTGTTTGAATTGTTGATGTTAGTAAACCAGGCAGAACTCACAGGATTTCTGTTTGCTAATGATGCTAAGCGCATTAGAGTGAAATTTGAATCATACAGAGTCTCATCTTAGTAATTAACCATCACATCTGAGGTAAATGTTGGTATTCTCGATCATTTTGTTTCATTTTCATCGATACTGTGCCTTCACATTGTCTGTATCAAAGCCCTAACAGCTGCATGCTAGCTAGCTACGTCATTAAGCTCAGGGATTACCCATTGCGCTCCTGACTTCTTAAGAACACATTTCACTTCTTAAGAACGCCAAGTCTCATTTCTTTCTCATGTGGAGAGAAGTGAACCACAGTTATTTCACTTTTGAGAGGGATATGAGAGTTACGGTGGCGACCTGTGGTGTCTTAAATACATGACGGGAACAGATTAGCGAGCAGGCTACTCCCTACTCAACTTCTGCTTTTTGGGCTTCTTCTGCTTTCCCCTTTCTTACCTTGTTACATTTCACACACATACATTCAAACATTGCCTGACAGTTAGTTCACCTCTTATTTATGAGCACATCTCACACTCACACACACACCTGTCCTGTATTCACTTCCCCCTTCAGTGTTTGGTGTGTGTGTGTGTGCGTGTGTGTGTTACTTAAGCCGTACAAATACTGGGAAGTTCCACAAGACAGTGTGTCCAGAAAGCTGTTTTATAGGAAGTGAGAGCAAGACAATGTGATGTGTAATGCCACATATCACTGTGTTTCCTCATGCCTGTCAAACTGGAGTGGCTGATAAGGTGTGTGTGTGTGTGTGTTTATACATCACTAACAAATATGGCGGACAAACAAAGACTATATATATATATATATATACACACACACACTCACATACACACCGATCAGCCATAACATTAAAACAACCTGCCTAATATTGTGTAGCTTCCCCTTGGGTCACCAAAACAGCTTTGACCTGTCAAGGCATGGACTCCACAAGACCTCTGAAAGTGTGCTGTGGTATCTGGCACCAAGACGTTAGCAGTAGATCCTTTAAGTCCTATAAGTTGCGAGGCAGGTGGGGCTTCCATGGATCAGACTTGTTTGTCCAGCAGATCCCACAGATGCTCAATATTATTGGGATCTGGGCAATTTGGAGGCCAAGACAACACCTTGAACTCTTTGTCATGTTCCTCAAACCATTCCTGAACAATCTTTGCAGTGTGGCAGGACGCATTATCCTGCTGAAAGAGGCCATCGCCATTAGGGAATACCGTTGCCATGAAGGGGTGTACTTGGTCTGCAATAATGTTTAAGTAGGTGGTACGTGTCAAAGTAACATTCATATGAATGCCAGAACCCAAGGTTTCCCAGCAGAACATTGACCAGAGCATCACACTGGCTCCGTCAGCTTGCCTTCTTCCCATAGTGCATCCTGGTGCCGTGGTTTTCCTCAGATAAGCGATGCACACACACCTGTCCACATGATGTAAAAGAAAATGTGATTCATCACACCAGGCCACCTTTGTGCATTGCTCCATGGTACAGTTCTGATGCTCAGTGTAGGCACTTTCGGTGATGGACATGGGTCAGCATGGGAACTCTGACCGGTCTTGGCCCGAAATTCCCCAGATCTCAATCCAATCGAGCATCTGTGGAATGTGCTGGACAAACAAGTCCGATCCATAGAAGCCCCACCTCGTAACTTACAGGACTTGAAGGATCTGCTGCTAACATCTTGGTGCCAGATACCACAGCACACCTTCAGAGGTCTTGTGGAGTCCATGCCTCGACAGATCAGAGCTGTTCTGGCAGCACAAGGGGGATTTACACAATATTAGGCAGGTGGTTTTAATGTTAAGGAGAAAACAAAGAAAACATCTTTTGGTGTTTGGTGTCACAGATGTTTCATTATTATCTCAAGTGACAAAAAATGTTGTATTGTGTACAATTGTGTATGTTAAGATATCTAAAAACTAGAGTGGACACTTGGTTCTGTTGTAGGAAAATAATCACCGACAGGGTGGTGAGTTACTGAATCACATCCTGAAGGCTTTATTCCTCTTATACGACAGCGATTTGCCTGCTATTACAAATTTTAATTTATTAATGAATGACACATTGTACTATTTATCCATTTATAGTTACATTTAATGTTGTGGAGCGTCAGCAGGACTTGATGCTGATGATCAAGTTGATGCTGATGAGTTCTCTCCCGTTCTTTCTACAGGTTCCTGATCGCTTCCTGGAGGTCGCTCAGATAACACTGCGTGAGTTCTTTAACGCCATCGTGGCCGGGAAAGACGTGGACCCGTCCTGGAAGAAGGCTATCTATAAAGTGATCTGCAAGCTGGACTCAGAGGTTCCAGAGATCTTCAAATCTCCCAACTGTCTCCAAGAGCTCCTACACGAGTAACGTTTCCCCCAAACCCCCTCCACCATACCTGATGATTTGAGTTTCATTTTTTTTGGAGTTTTAATATTTTTTTCCCTTTTTTTCTGTTCTTGTTTTTTGAATGTATGGCATATGAAGTAGCATTCCTGAGCTTTTTTTTCCTTCTTTCCCTTGGGGTGATCTAGTTAAATTTTGAGATTTCTTGTCCTTTATTTTACATATTCTTTTTCGTGTTTCATATTTGGAGGGACTTCGATCCCACTAGGGCCCTTTGACTTTTTGCCTGCCCGCTCTGGAATTATGGGTAATCCTCATGAAATCCCGATACTGAAGCCAAACAACTCAGTGAACTGGTATGACTGACGACTTGGGCTTGTTCAAACTGAAGTTTTGAAGTGTGTATTTCTCTGGAGAAGTGGGCATTGCATTTATAGGGTGTATAGAATTATTATTATTATTTCTATTATTATTGTTATTTTATTACTGTTGGTGTTCTTGTTGTCGTTGTTGTTGTTCCTGCTTGGGTAAGACTGGCACTTGGAGGTTTTTCTTTCTTTTTTCCTTTCTTTTTTTTCCCTTTGTTTCATGATAAGATTGCAAGAAAATAAATTATTATTCCAAAATGTAAATCTCTAACTATATGCAAAACTATATTACAGACTTTACATTAGAATAGCTTTTCATTAAGTCCTCGCCCTGGATTTTGGTTTATATGGGTCCAAGATTTGACATTTTGGCTGGCTTTGATTGACAGCCCAATGCACCAATCACAACATTTGAAAGGGCATCATAACCCCGCCCATTTTTTATTATTTGCTACACAGCCTGTTTTTTTTCTTGTCAGTTCTCTGGTTTGCACAGAAAACACATTTTCAATGTATACTGCAACGGTCCAGTCCCTCTGAAGCACGTAGTGTCACCAGCACACACACACACACACACATACATACACACACACTGTCCTGCTTAGTCAGATGCTGTGTGTGTGGCACTTGCTCAGTTAAAGAGGCGTCTCTTTGCGTGGTGAACAAGCGGGAGGTCGTCATCTCAAGGCCGAGTTTCTGGACGACTACACCACGGATATAACGTCACATCAATATTTAAATTCGGTCACTGTGCACATCTCAAGAACACACATTTAAATGCCCTTCAACTGCTCATTCCAGAGGAATCATTTGAAACCTTCGAGGACGTATGTGAGTGTGCACTTTTTTCTGCGCGCGTGATTTTTTTTTTTTTTTTTTTTTTTTTTGCTGTGTGGTAATTAGCTCAGTATTTTTATGGTGTTTCTTGAATACTGAATTGCTATGAAAATAAAAGGCAACCATGTTTGAAGAGGACATATTACAACATGAATTCAATCCTTGCATACGATTTTTTTTCCCTGGATGTTACGATTTGAAAGTTTGTACTGTATGGATATGAATTTAAAAAAATGCACTTACCTGTTGTTCAGTGAAAGCAATGACATTGGATTTTATTTAATAAAGATTGAAAATATACTTGAAACGAAGATTATTTTACTTTTGCATTTTTGTATTTTTGCCCTCTTTCTATAGTAGCTGTAGATGCCATTGTATACATGATTAAAAAAAAAATAAAAGCTCTCATGAGACAAAATGGCAAGAAATTTCTGGTAAATAGTACGGTAAATGCAAAACACCTTTACAAACCAAAAACGCAGGAGCAAGTCTGAAAAAAAAAAACCCGCAACAACAAAACCAAAAACATGACGACAAATTCAGAAACACAACAGCAAAACTAAAAACACAACAGCAAAACCAAAAACAACAGCAAATTAGAAAACAACAGAAAAAACAAAAACATAGTAACATGAACTCAAAAACAAAAATGTCAGGTCTTTATTGAACATCACCTCGTTGCTAATTGGATACAACGTCTGACTATCAGACACAATGTCTGGCTGTAAGACACAACGTCTGGCTATCAGACACAACGTCTGGCTATTACAAAGAAAGAAGACTTGTTACCTAGTTTAGCCATAATAATGCCGCATATCTAAAATAATACTCAATAAAAATACACACGAATAGAATAGAAAAGAATCAGTAAGTCCCTTAAAGCCTTAAAGTAATTCCTCTTACTGTAAATATCCTTCAGCAGTCTGTTTTCCACATTGTAGCCAATCAGCAACAAGTATGTGAGGACCTCCCTTTTTTCTGTTTTGATTTTGTTTAAAAAAAAAAAATCTAAAGCATATCGTCTCCTTTGTTAGAATTCTTGCACATGTTACACACTCACACACTGTAGTGGCCCAAAGGCAGGTTAACAAGTTGTGGCAAGAACCTGTGAGCTAGATATTTGTATAAATAACCAGGAAAAGCAGTTTGATAGTATGATAGCAGCACCTGTGTTATCTAACTCTTTACCTGGTATCATTTTAGCTAGCGTTTCATTACTCTCAAAATTTCAGATTATCATGTAATCAGGGCAGAAGGTTAGGAAACATTGCATTGTGACACTAGCTAGCATGTTTAATACAGTTTATTTTTATTGTTAGCAAAACATTTATTGGTTTATTGCTTGTACATATTGTCAATTCTTACAGTTCTGTTGCTAGGAAGTTGGTAGTTTGTGTTTAAAATGTACCCAAAATTTGTTGGATTTCCAAAAAGTGAAAAAGCTTTTGTTGAATTTCATTCAAAGAGAGTTGTATAAAAAGCTACAACTGCAAAAACCCTGTCCATCATAACCTTAACTGATTGCAAGGACATCATTCATGTTAGAATATAAACCACAGAACTTTAATGCTAAAGCTCTAACACTAAATGCTAGTTAACAGCTAGCTAGCTAGCCAGTGCGCAGGGTTTTGGAAATTTGCTATTCTTCCTTACTACCTTCTTGTCATTATTTCCTAGTTTTCTAACCTATGTTATCTAACTTTTTACCTGGCTTCATTTTAGCTAGCTTTACTCTCAAAACTAGCAGGCTAGGATTAATAATAATATCGTAATTTTCAGAATTAACTGTGTCACTAGCTAGGCTTAATGCAGTTGTTTTATTGTTAGCAAGACATTTATTGGGTTATTTCTTGTCGCGTATTGTAACCTTACAATTCTGTTGCTAGGAAGTTGTTAGTTTTGGTTTAAAATGTACCCAAAATTTCTTGGATTTCCAAACCGTGAAAACACTTTTGTTGAATTTCATTCAAATAAAGTTGTATAACAAGCTACAACCACAAACCCTGTCCATTGTAACCGTAAAGACTGCAAAATTTTTATCATCTTTCACATTAGCATATGAATCACAGAACTTTAACACTAAAACTTCAGAAGCTAGCTAGCTAGTGCACAGGGTTTTTAGAAATTTGCTGTTCTTCCATACTACCTTCTTATCATTATTTCCTAGCTATCTAACCTACGTTATGTAACTTTTCACCTGGTATCATTTTAGCTAGCTTTACTCTCAAAAAATAGCAGATTGTCATGTAATCCGGGCAGAAGTAGTTATCACTTCCTTAGTAATGTTTAGTAGTGGTTTTATTTTAGTATTATAGACATTTATTGGTTCATTAATTCATATTGCAAATCTATTGCTTGGAAGTTGGTAGTTTGTGTTCAAAATGCATTCTAAGGTTGTTGGATTTCCAAAAAGTTATAATCATAAACCTGTCCATTGTAACCTCAAAGTCATATTGCAAATTTTGTACACAGATTTGCAATTAGAAGATTATGTTGTATTAGGACTTTCACATTAGAAATCAATTTTTTTGGGCCTTGATGCTAGCTTTGTCAGCTATCTAGCTAATGCACAGTGTTTTGGAAATTTGCTTTTCTTCCTTATTACATTCTTAGAATCTGTATTAAGTTTCTTTTTCAAAACTCAGAACTTATTCTTAGTAATATGTACACCTGTATTTTAACACACAATGAATGGGGGGGGGGGGGGGGGGGGG
>CM040483.1:3781380-3798880 GCA_022758105.1 Pangasianodon gigas
CGGGTTTCTCTTCTTTGCCAGTGTATTCTCTGGCCTTTCTATATCCTCGCTCTATGAGCAAACACTACGAGGCAGTCAAGATTGCATATTTACCCACACACAAAGGCAAGACCCCACCTGTTACTGTGTTACTGTTCTTTCAGATACTCTTTTCATCTTAAGATCCTTTGGTTCTGTGGGAGATGAAGGAGTGGTCTTTGACATTGTGCAACACAATCGCCAAATCTTTCATCTTACTTCAACCGTCAAAGGTTTCAAAGACCTTTATATATGCATCCTCATGAGAGAGAGAGAGAGAGATGGTGAGAGAAAGAGAGCAACAGAGAGAAAGAAACCGAGATCATGATGAGACTGGATGGAAGATCGGAAGAATCCAAAGCCAATACCTCAAATTACGCTTTCCTGCAATTTGAGCTACAGAAGCCACTGGCTTTTATGAGGATGGCATTTATAGTCAACTCTATAATAAATTTTCTTCATCGTCATTGAGTAGTATTTTTTGAAAGTGTGCTCATCTGTGTTTTTATTGCTCATCACATTGATGTATCCTGGGAACACAATGAAACATAATTGCTGACAATGTGATCAAAGCAAGTGTATCATACACATACAAAAACCACAGGCCCGTGCTGTACCCTTTGGTTGTTTTTATATCACTCCTGTCAGTTATGTTTTAGACACACCCCTATCTTTACTGCTCTGAAACCAAAAGATGGCGGAATTCCATACTAAATGGCCATCATTGCCAGATACTATTGTTGTGAGGGATAAAACAAATGCGTACTTCTGTAACAAAAGTGTAATGATGCCAAAAGAAATAAAAATCTGGGAGCTGCTTTCCCAAGGTGGATGAACCTGTTGATCATGTAGGACACCAAAATAACTTTGTTTCTTTTGGTGCCAGGTAATGTGATCATTAATGGATACAGAAACAACAATAATGATCAGTAAGTTGTTTGTCATGTCAGTCTTTCATTAAATACAAACACTAATGCCTAACCCCGAACGTTGTAACTTCTCGTATACAAGTTTAATTGTGCAGATTGTTACAAATTTGCAAGCATGGTACCATGTTGGGCGCTTTGTTGGTGCATCAAGTAGCTTTGTCACCTCACATTTCCAGGGTTCCAGGTTCGATCCTGAGCTTGGCTTTGCTGTCAGTCTGGAGTTTTTTTTTGTTCTCCCAGTGTCCGCATGGGTTTTCTCTGGGTCCTATCAAGCAGTTACGTGGCTATTTGTGGGAAGCAGTTATTGGCTGTGTATGGTGTATGGTGTATGGTGCTCTTTGATGGACTGGCATCCTGTCGTTGGTGTATTCCCACTTCACACCCAGTGTTCCTGGGATAGGTTCTGGATCCACCAAAGTGGAAAGTTATCTAGCTAGCTACAGAGCCAATATGGATTGACGGCCACTGTAAGTTTTGGGTGGCGGTGTTTCTGGTAAGAGCTGATTATTATTTAAAATGATAAATTATTTGAATGTTTTTTGTAGTTCACCTTGTTACTGATAGAGCACAAATTCTACTAAATGCACCCTTAAATAAATTAAAATAACCCATTGCCAGTAAGTTATGATTTCCACTGGACCATACGAAGACAAACCAACCCCAAAAATCCAAGAGGAAAATAAAAGCCACTGCAGTGTAGAGAGGATTGGTTTAAAACTACTATATATATCTCCCAGTAATGGCCTGTTTATGGGTCAGATGTTGAGTGTCTAAGCGCCTTAAAATCATTCAGGCTTTGTACTACAGGCTGCTCATCTCTCATTAGCCAATCATGCGCTCTTATTGTAATTAAAATCCAAGCAGGCAGTTTCACCCTTGCACCCCTTGATTCTGACCTTCACCCTTGACCCCAGGCCTGGCCAGTGAGAGCAGATGCTACACTCTCATCAGAGTAAATAGTGCGATATGATCTGGTCAGTATCGAGACTCCAAACTTCTGCGATTATTACAGATTTCCCTTTCCATCTCTCTCTCTCTCTCTCTCTCCCTCCCTCTCAACATCGTGTCTTCTCCCCGCAGTCCGCAGGCAGCGTGAAGGCTCCTTGGGAAAGGCTGAGGCAGCATCTTTGTGTGACACGAACCGTCTGCTCCACTATCAAACACCATCTGTCGCTACATCTGAACTTACACACCCGTGCACATATCTGAGCCACCTGCTCAGCGCAGAAGCTCCTATAAATGTAGTAAACGTAGTTTACACACTTACAGTCTGGCACAATGCACAGTAAATGAAGTCATGTGGCAGCCCGTGAGTTTGACTCACACCACAATTACGGTTGATTGTCCGAAAATTGGTTCATCATCCAGTTGTTGGGCTACATTGCAAAATTTTTATCTTTGCAGATGTCAACACATGGGCACCTCCACTGACAAGCAGGGAAGGAAGCTGTGGTTTAAACAAGTGTGTGGTTTCAGGTTAAGAGCCTTCCTTGCTGAAGCATTATGTCATTTACAAATGTAACACCAGTCATGAAGAACCTGATCTCATTGGTCCATGAAGTTTCACACGAATGAATTTGTAAGACAAAATGCAAACACTAACCCATAACCATGATCTTACCCCTTTTTAACCTCTCGAATTAGTCATGCAAATTGTTACACATTTGCAAGTGAAGTTTCCCAATAACCTAAAATCTCCAATAAAGTCATTTTTTTTTACATAATCTTGACGGACAGCTCTAAGGTGATTAAACCTCACAACCAAACCATAATCCAAAGTTTTAAGTTTGTGAATCCCACACCAGAACTGTATTTTAGAATAGACTAACACTATTTTACAATATTAACCTCTTATTAGCTGTACATATTCGCACCATACTGGTAAATTTCCTTGTTTTGAACCGATTTGCACAGTCGCAAAATGGTACCAATGTACTAAATAAGCAATAAAACACTTTGGGATGTGCTCTTATAAAAAATAATCAACAATTCAATGGGGTGCCAAAGCAGAATTACTGTTACTAAGGATTATTTTCCAATAACAGTGCACCCTGAAGAGTTTCATTCCTCTTATACCACAGCAATGAACAACATGTTCTAATTTTTATCTATTTGTAGTTACATTTAATGTTGTGGAATGTCTATGAAAGTTAGTTCATGTTATCACTTAAGTTATAGCAGCTATAAATAGTCTATCACCAGTCTTTATTTTTTCTCTCTATCTTGAAGTTAATCAGACAAGAACACAGCTTGTCATGTTACCACGAATCCAGAAACTTGTCTGTCCTGTGACTTTCCCGTGGCGGAAAACTGAGACTGGAGACTCCTTCCATAAATGTTAAATAAACACACATAGAAAACATCACCAAATCAGCATTACATGTTTTTTCTTTGTTTAAAAAAACAACACGTTTATTATTAGGATTAGATTATGTAGATTGCCCGCCATACAAGTCCCTGTTTTGGTTGTTCCTATGGAAACGATAAAGTATTAGAAGCTTCTGTTAGAACTTCTGACCAATCAGAGAGTGAGAATTCGACAGCACTGCGGGAGAAACTTCATATACACCGAGATCATAAAATATGAAGCCATGACATTAAACTAGTTAAGGACACATGCCACTCCATAACTCCTGACACATTCATTCCACTTAAACGTACATATTCTTTCCTCTCACCCTCCCTTTCCCCATCTCCTTCCTTTCCTGTCTCTCTCGCTCTCTCTCTCTCTCTCTCTGACACCTTGTATCTCCAGCTTCACTCTCATAAATCTTTGATCGCAGCCCCCGCTGTTAGCTTAACCTAAAAGGGCTCGTGTCATTAGAGGCTCAAGGCTTCTCTCCTCCTTCCGGCTGTAGATGAGAGCTCCTGCAGGTTTAAATATAGTGTGTCACACCTCGTAGCTCTCAGAATCACACGCCTGGCCTTTAACAAGCTTCTGAAGACATGGAACAGACATCTTAACAGCCTGTCACCAACCACCAAACACACGAGAGATTGGGGACACCTAGTGGCAAGAATGTCGATCATGTCTTTCACAGAGTAGAACTCTCTCATTATAGTTGGTTAATGATCTTTAACCTCCATGAAACATGCCTCTTTCAGGTCTTTTTATCTATAGAAGTCTTTATTTATATTGAGGAAATACTGACTTATGCCACTTTCTAGGATTAGAGCAGGATACACATGATTTAAGGTCTTCCAGAAGCTAATTAACTGGCTTGGAGTATGAAAAAAGGTTCTATAGCAAAACATATTATATCATTGACTTGTGAACGAGTGTAGAGCTTCCCTTTGAGCATTCGTCTATTTAACATCAGATGCCTTTGACAACTTGCAAGTTTACAGGGCTATTCTTGTAGGACTATTTGTGGAAAGATTGTGTAATAGCCATTGTCATTCCACCCTCACCCTGTATATTAGGTCATGTCTTAAGCTCAGTCGCAGTCACGCTGGCTATCAGATGCTCTCAGTTCTCAATCTACGCTAATTTGCCAATCATTACGTCTAATAAAGTGTCTCTGAGATCAAAATTGGTCTTTTAGAGCTTTTTGGACCATTCCTTTAGTGTTATGGATACCAATATGACAGTATTATGTCTAGAAAAAATGAATTTAAAAATAGTTATTCTATAGGAGATATTCTCTTTTTAATTTTATAGTTCGCCACTTCAGGGAAAAACATTTCAAATTATTGATTAGAAGCAGCTCATTAGCAGCAAACTGCACTCCATATTTAGCTAGTTAGCTAAGCTACTGTATAGGGGTGGGCATTGGGTGTATCTCGAATGTTATTGGCTGTAGTGTAAATCAGTCAAGCACCTCAACACACTGTCATTCTGGCTTCCTGATTCAAAAGGAAATACATCAATATATCCAATCACCATTTCATCTCTCCATTTCGTGAGGACTTTTAAATGAAAACGTTCGCTCTTGTATGTGTGGCGGTCTGGGAAAACCCTTCAGATGCTACTGTGGCTGAGTTTTGGAAAAGTACTACAATTTTTTTTTCTGCCAATAATATACTTTGAAATATCTACTTTAAGAAACCATAAATATATTTTATCAAAACAATGTAGTTTTATTTTAGCGACTTTCTAACCTTGCCTTGGCTATTTTCCTGTGAAAATCATGTCGTGTATTGAGCAAGTTTAACAAACACAGCCTTAAAAAACAGTCAATTTGCCTAAAGATGTCAAAACGGTGTTTGTTAAGTGTCATTTCCTCACACAGATTGTTGGATAGCTGCGTGTTGTATTAGAATGGACATAAGCCTAATCAGTTTTGTTTAAAATTTTTATGTGATACAATAAAAATACATTAATAACAAGAAATTTAGTCAACAGAACTAAATGAATGAATCAGCGATTATTTAAATAAATGACACCACGTGAGTGACGTGACAGAGACTTACGTGGATGATCCTGATAATCAAAGTGAGAATAAATTTTACATTATAAACTTATGATTTTTTTGGCAGTAATTTGGCAGTAATGTTATAAATATAGAGGTAGGCGTGGCATCTTTCAGTGGAATTGAAATGAAATCTTTAAATGTGATTTTCTCCCTTTTTACTTTTGGGGAAATTTAAAAGGCTAGTACTTCACTTGTGGTTGAGACACAAGCAAAACAGAAACATAGTTCAGGAAAGTCTGGCATTTGCAGAACTATATATAGTAGACAATGTCAAAATTTGCCTCTGTGAAGGGATTTCCCAGGCTGTCATATATATAGACAAAGAAAGACACTTTCATGTTTCACTCTCTCCTCAATGGTTCTTTCGATAGTTGATCATTCTTCTTTCTTCTTTATTGATCGTTCTTCTTTTGTAAGGGATTCTACTTAAAACCTTCTCTGGAAGCAAAAACAGATGGTACAATGTTCTACATAGATGGTTTAAGGGTTTTCTCAGAAGCATAAACCAAACTTTTTTTATACAAGTGTATACTTCATTCATTCATCATCAATGAGTGCTTTATCCTGGTCAGGGTCATAGTGGATCCGGAGCCTTTCCTGGGAATACAGGAGGCGGGAATACACTCTGGATGAGAAGCCATGTATAGTCCATGTATACTTGTCATAGTAAAAAGGGATCTCTTAAACATGCCACTGTATTGCTGTGTTTTTGTTTTTTTTTTTAATCATGTGACTATATAATATTGATTATGAAAATATACTTCTTCCCAGCTAGAATGCTGACCTTAAATATTCAAAACTGTGTAACATCGAGTACCTAATTAACAGCCATCTCAGTGTACATTCACGTATACACAAATCTAAGAAAGTACAACTCAGTGTATATGATATGAGGATAGGATAGTTTTATACGATACAAGCAGTGTTACAAGCAGTCTTTTGCTTTGGGTGGCCCATTTTAAGGCCTAGTCCACACCAACATGTCTAAATTTTGAACATTCATTACTCAGCTTTTCTTATCCATTTCTCCATCCCAACATTTCTAACCAGTTGATGTATGATTGTCATGTGATCGCCCCAATTCCAACATGGTGGAACTTATTGTGAGACTGTTTTTATTTCTTAGGTATTGTAACTTTGTGTGATCGCTTTGTATAGTTTACAAGCTACGCTGTGGTGTGCAAGAAAATTTGTGTTGTCAAAACAAATGTAAATGGCGAAGAATTAGGCAAAGGTCATGGATCAGACACCGAATGCGTATGCCAAGCATGCTGATTTATTTATTGTTTTTGTGTTTAATTGTGGATGAGAAACTTAGAAAAACATAAAAATGCATTTTCAAAATTTCTTGCATTACTGTGGACATATACTGCGTTTGACTTAACTCAAAAGTGGGAAGTCGGAACACAGAATTGCGTAATATTTGACCTCTGAGCTACAAAGTGGGAATAAACATAGACGCCACAACATTGTCTTCTATTAGCAACAATCTAGCTAGCTAACTGTGATGAGTGGTGTATATTTTCCTCTTCAGATCAGTGAACTGTAGTCAATGTTATTGATTTAACAAGCGAATATCTCTGTATGTTGACTGATCTAAAGCAAATACTAGTGTATACAGTATATAGTGTAACTCGTTTAAAAGTAAATATGTGCCACTTTGTTTACAGTTGATGCTGCGAGCAGCCATGTTGATTTGATGTTATGGGCTGAACTCGGGCTTGTGGGTTTCTGAGTAAGTATTAAAAGTTGAGTGGGTGATTTCTTTGTTTTTTTTCCTAGTCGAAGTTCAGAAATTCCAAGTTACGAGCTTCAGCCAAATGCAGCATTTGACACAGTCATGGTGTGCAATTTGCAGAGTTTTGGTTAAAGTCTTGCGACTAAAATGATTGCTAGAATAGCCCATGCCTTTTTTTTATCATCTAAGCTTAACTCCCTGATTACACATGCATTTGATATGAAGTAAGTGTAACTAACAGCTAACTGGCTTCGAGTTCTTTTAGTTTATAGTTCATATGAATTTCTTCAATATTATACCACATGGTCATATTGTTCTAAAAGTCATTACTGAATCTCTGAGTGCTTCTAAAGTTCTGTAATACTGTAAGAACATGTTCCACCATTCTGCTGCCCATATTCCACCACCAGCACCACCAGCGCGCACACCCACCCCCATGTTTTTGACAAAGATTCCAGTTGGACAGATCAGTCTGCCGTCAGTCTCTTTCATTTCTGCCGAAAAATCTGGACGAGGCGACGTGCCGGGAATCTCTGGGACTCGAGGGGACGTCCTGGGAACCGAAGAACAAAAGGAGTGCGGCCCCAGCCGGACCGCCATCCAAATTAAGACCCTCTCAGATGTGAGAGATCTGGGCCCTCCATTTCTGAGGAGCAGAGAAGAAAAAAAAAAAACAGCCGAATGGCAAAACACGCAAAGCAGAGACAGCCTCACAAAGCTGGCCTTGTTGGAGGGCACTCAGAAGGTGGAGGGGCAGAAAGAGGGAGAGAAAGAAAGACAGGAAGGGAGGAAGAGCAATGCTTCCAGTGCCGTCCCAGTAGATTGGGTCTGATGGGGGTCAGCTTGCTCCAGTTTCACTCCAATCGTGTCACAGGGAGGTTTATTTGTTTCGCTGTATTGCAGTTCGCTCTATAAGAGCCTATTGAAATGCTAGTGCATGAACCTATGAGGAGATGTATGACTCTATTATGCACTAATGGGTAATAAATGAAGTGAAAAGGAATAATTGAATGATAAACAAATTATGAGGGTTTTTTTTAAAGTCTTAATAAATTGAAAACACTGTAACAGATTGTAGAAATGTGTCCTAGATAATATAATGCTGAATGTGTACTACATCAGTTGCTAATTTTTAATCTCTTTTATGTTTGTCCTTCCACTCTTAGTCAAATTGGTCTGACTCCAGTTTGACCTTTTAAATTTTGAGTTAAATATTTTGGTTGACAAGACCAGTTTCAGTCTCCAAAAATAAGAAATTTCACAGTATTTTAGAGCTTTTTTTTTTTTTTTTAAGTTAGCATTCATATTTCCTAAAAATGACACATTGAATTTGTCACATTAAAAAATGGCAGCAAGTGAAAATATTTTGAATATACTTGAACGTATCTAGTGTTTCTATTACAAGAGTACAAGAAACCAAATTTATATTTCTAATTTTTTTTTTTTTTTTTACTAATTCAATGGGTGATTCCATGACTGATGTCATTTGTGTCCAACTGATATTACATTTACTATAACTACATGTTACCTTGATATATAATCATTGAAATACTTCAAAAAAATCATATTATTTTTGCTTTAATGCGTAAATCCATTCAACATCTCGTGCTTAAAACATCATTTTCCGTGACTTGTCCATTATCCAAATCCTAGTCCAACATTTTCACCCCATGAAAAATTTGGAACATTCCAAAAGTCACATGTTCAACAGGAAGTTGCATCATCCAAATTTCCTGAAGATCATGAGAACAAGAAAAGTAAGTTCTCTTATTCTTGTTTCTTTATTTTCATCATTGTGATATTGTGAAATTGACTGACGAGGTCACTTTAAAAAAGTACAATCAAATATTGTTATGCAAATGATAGACTGAAAGTTGATTAATAATTTGGAAAGAAAATATGTTTTATGTCCATCATTAGAATGTCCTTAATGTCCTTATGCCATTAACATGATGCTAATTAACTACATTTTGTATATTCGCTTATTCTATGCTTAAAAATTCAATCCTGTTGCTGATCTAAGAGCAAAATGCAGCCTGACGGCAAAGAAATCTTGTAGATGTGGAAAAAATCTTGTTCATGTGGGGAAAAAAGCCTAACGTTTAACTTGTAAGACCTACAAGGGTTAAATGGCACTACAATCATGGAATCATGGGAGTAACTCCAATGAATATGGGATGGAAAAAAACAATTATACATAAATGTGTTCACTTTTAGAAAAACTGTGCTATTTGGCACCATTAAACGTTCTTTGGTTTGTCTCTTCTAAAGTTTATTGTTTATTAGATAGGATCCCCATTAGCTGTGCCCTAGAGCACTGCTAGTCTTCCTGGGGTCCACATATATAAGAAAAAAAACAAAACATACATTTAAGAACTTACATTAAACATAATGTATTCCAAATCAACATATTCATAACATTACACATTTGTGAAAGTATAAAATAAATAAAATCTCAGTCTGACCCAATATTGTCTCCATATGCAAAACATCCTATAAATATGATGATCCAAGATGTACCCTTATTTGCCTTTTAAAATTTGATTTCTGTGTTATTTTAGTCTGTAACTATGGTAGTAAATTCCATGTTTTCATTGACCGATAAGCCAGTAGGTTTGAGGAAATTAGTTATTGCTTTAGGGAGTGAAAACCTGCCTTCTGTTGCCTGTCTAATGGCAAATGCATATGACTCTAAATTCAACTTTAAATGACTATACTGATACGATGGGACTTTATATTGTAAAAAGGTAAAACTGCAGCAGTCATCTTGTCTTCCACTTTCAACCAATTAAGATGGGAGGAAAGTTTTACTTCTAAGTTTTATCTAGAACCCTAGAACAGAGGGTTTCCCTTTTAGCCCTTTGGAAGCGAGGAACTAACTCTTGATGCACCTTTGCAAATTAGTGAGAATTTATATGGGGCAACTCAACATGATAAACGTTGGTGTGATACAAGTGTTTGACACCTTTTAATACGATGTAAAGATTTAAAAAAAGCCAGGAGAATATCATAATGACTCACTGGATTAAAATCCCGATGCAGAATTGCTTGCTTATGCATTTTTGGCTAATTGTGATATTGTAATTATTTAAATGAGCAGGAAGCTTGGGGAAAAATATAATCTCTGACACACGAGACATCCAGTCAGAAATCACTATACAACTGCAGAGAACTTTAAAGCAACTTTCTGGTTCTACTTTCAGAATTTATCACCTAATAAATAAATTATGAACAAACTGATAAAAAATAGACAATTATAATACAGCAGTGCTGTGAATTCTCGATTCTGATTGGTCAGAAGGCATTGATTAATTTTCATAATAGGAGCTCTGACAGTAGTTCTGGCTGTAAATTTATATTAATGCGTTCATTCTGATCTATTATCGTTTCTATAGTAACAGCTCATTCACAGGGACTTGTATGATGGACGCTCTGTGTAATCTAAGTTGTTACTTAGCAAAGGAAATTGTATAATCATTGATATGGTGATGTTTTCTGTAAGATTTTTTTTAAATGAACATTTCTGGAAGGAGTCTCCAGTGTCAGAGCTTTGTAACAGTATGTTTTCCACCGTGGGAAAGTCTTCAAGACAGAGTTGTTCGCGCTTTCTCGGTAACATGACAAGCTGTAAGAGAATAAAAAGATGCTGGTAAGTGAACCAGCTGCTGTAACACAAGTAATAAGAGGAAATAACTTGTCTTGTGAATGTTCCACAACATTAAATGTAACTTTAAACAGACAAAGACTACATTAAGTTAAGAATTGTTGTGTCATAAGAGGAATAAAACATTTCAGGATGTGCTGTAATAAGAAAAATAATCCACTTCGGAGCGGTACCAGTAACACCGCCGATCTTTCGTAAACAAAATTCTTGTTTCCGTTAAATGAAGTAGTATGAATGATAATCTCAAATGGTTTAGAAGAGCGAACACAGAGTTTGTATATATTTTTTCAAACAGTTAGTGAAATGAAAAGGGTTTGCTAGTGAACTTTTGCACCCTATTATTAGCTATTTGTTCAGTATCAGCTACGTTTTTGCTAACTATGGCTAGTCAGTGCCTTGTTGTAATTAGTTCTGCTTTCCATTACACACTGCTCGGCTTTCAACAAGCATCAGAGGTTCGCCTTGAGCTCTAAAGCCCTGTCCATGACATCACAAGCAAGGCCATTTCAAGGCAGATTTGCGCCGTCCTCTCAGAGGGGCCGAAGCTTCTTTTTCAGCGTGACGATGTGTGGCCTGCGCCAAGCCGTGTAATTCCCTCGCTGCCTCTATCAGACAGCACGCTTTATCCACAAAGTGATCCCCTTGAGCTGTGAGGGCGCAGACTCAAGACAAGAGGCTGATGGTAAGGACAGGTGCGAGGGAGAGGGAGGGAGAGCAGAGCCTCGGGGCTAACCGGCCCGGGCCTGACTATGCCTGCCAAAAGGGCCAAAGGAGGAATTTCATTTGTCGTGAAATGGATATGGACGCCGGCCTCGAAACAAAGAAGCGCCACTCCTCAGAGCTTGGCTAAAAATAATGGTGCATTTCCCAAGGTGCATCTGAGAGGGTTATTGTTTTCAGAAAGGGACTGAAGGAAAAGGAAAGGGGGAAAGAAAGAAATACAGTAAGAAAGAAGGAAAGAAAGAAAGAAAGAAAGCAAGCTTGGTTCCTGTAAGCAGATAAGCATGTTTCCGCCTTCCTTGTTCTTGCTAAGCTGTGAGAGTTCTGCTTTGAGCGATGAGGGTGCTTTTAGCAGGTAAAGGTGACATTCAAGCCTTTGTTGAGATATGACCTCAGGATCTGAATGCATGGCATTGTAATAAAAGTGTCTGGCAGCGGAGAGGAGGACGATGGGATGGGATGTCTTTTGTTCTCCATCAATGCATGCTCTGCTGACAGCAGCTCTAAGCCTTTTGTCCCCCCGCACCCTCACCCTCACCCACACCCCCCTACCCCTCCATGTGAGGCCGAGAGTCATCTTTAAGAACTGATTCGCTCTGGTATCCGAAGCCTGAAGCTCCGGCTGCCAAGATCGTCGGCACAGACACGGCATGTGAGGGCCAGGTAGCCGACAGCTGCTTTCCAACAATACATGGAGAGAAATGGAAGGCACTTGCGGAAGATGCACAATACCCTTTTAGTCACCTTGCGCCAGTTGCCGCCTGGGTGACATCAGTTTGGGGAAAAGGGGAGGTGTGTGTTGGTGGTGGTGTTGGTGAGGGGGCTCAACTTGATTGCAGCTATTGAGGGATACCTATAATTCAAACCGAGAGAGGGGAGGGAGGGAGGGAGGGAGGGAGATATTTTCCTCTTCTTCTTAGAAGCGCTTGTCACTTGGCCTTTGTGCCATGAAGATGCCGTGCAACACATGCGGACCGTAAATAAGACAATGGCATGTTGTTCTTTTCAGAGCGAGGTGGGAGCTTCGCCGGGTCAGATGAAGGAGAACCGGTGTACGTGATGAGATTCAGGTTGTTCTTTTTTAAACTGTAGGATGAGCTTCTCTGGTGAATTTTGTGCCATGATTTCCATTGTACTAATGGATGAATTGAGAAAAGAAACTTTAGTTTTAGCAGAATTGCATAATGGAATCAATGTAAGGAGGCTTAGTCAAGAAGAATCCAGTGGAAGCTTAGAAAATTTCAAACATTATTGGGAAGATTTTGATTTGACCCATAGGAATTAATCGAAAACTATTTTCCATATATTGTCCATATTTCATTTATTGCAAGCTGGTCATTAAAGAGTGTATCAATGATTTTTAGTCCGGTTAGATCAAGATTAAGCTTTAATCTCTGTCTAGAAAACCTGGTGTAAACTTTTAGCCCCAATTTCAGCCAACATTTAGTCCAGTTTACAAATAACGATCCCATCCTGAAGCTGGAGTTTAGGAGATATTCCTAAAAACCCACTTAGAGATTATAAACAAATCCCAAAAGCAACACACAGTGTGATGAAGGACATGCTAGATTTTTTTTTTCCTGGAAGAGCAGAGACAAGACATTTTTAGAGGCCGGGATTTGGTGAGTGAAGCCAAGTGGCTTGGCTTCGAGCTCTCTCGCTGTGCTAAAAGGAGGGGGCGAAATTGACTAAATCTGCTCAAGGGGGCCCTCATTTGGATATTAAACAAGATTTAATAAGTGAGAGTGATTTGATGAGATGATTATCATGCCCATTAATCAAGCACGCTTCTGTCTCGGCGCAATATGTTCCATCTTTCAGCTCCAAAGCCTCTTTACCTCCTGAGCTTCTTAAAAGGTTGACATGGTTTCATGTTTTTTTTTTTTTTTAAACTCCCATAAGCAGTGCTGATGTTTTATGGTCACTTTTTAGCATCTGGGTCATGAAAATAAATCTTGGTAGCTGCTATGTGATAATATGAGTTTGATGCAGCAAAAATTTCTTTTTGCAAAATCTTCAATCACATTGAGGAATAAATAAATCTGGTATTATCATGCATTCATATTTGACTAGTGTATTGTACAGAGATATCAATTTATTAATAAATCTAATAAACTTCCCAACCTTGTCACTGAGAACTTGGAAAGTTTGTATCTGGTAACTCTGTGATTTTAAGATATTAAGCCATAAAGTTTTGACCCTCATTAAAGTCAAACAGATGTAATTTATCGACATTGTATATATTTTTTTAAATACTTTTAAGCAATATTTCGGTGTAAAATCTCTATATGTCGCATATTTGCTTACAGAACCAAAAAAAACCCATAGATTTTACATGTGATTTTGAGTAATACAGTATGTGATCACATGTGAAAAATAAAACTACATGCCCAAAATGTGAAAGGTTAACATGTAAAGGATTAAGATGTGAAAATAAACTAATCATGTGAGGAAAACTAAAAACACATACCCACACGTGTTAAATTCACATGTGAAGTTTGTGGGATGTTAAAAAAATATATTTAGAACTCACTTTTGCTTAACATGAAATCACCTAAAAAGTCATTTCAAGCATGAAGTTTTCCTTTATTTTGGAACACAATCAGAATGTACCCTTGATTTCCAGGTCAAAGTCTAAGCTGGACATGTTGTCTCACCACACTGGCACTGGTACTGGACCTCCCCTTCCAGGAAAAAGATCAGACTTCAAATACAAGCCTGTCCTTTTCTTATTATGTAATAGACAACAGTGGGGTAATAGGGGAATGTATGAACAAGCAGGGCTGATGCAAGGAGCAGAAACTTTTGATGGTACACAGGAGTCCTGAAATATGTGTCGAGAACTTAATGCAGATTGTCGGAGTGGGGTGATATGGTGGGTTTTGACTTAAAAGCTCAGGATTTCTAGCCTCGTTATGTAAATAAGTTCTGAGATGATAGAAAGTCACCAGTGAAGAAGCCTTATGTAAGGAATAAAACACTCAAGGATGTGCATTTGTAGGAAAATAATTAACGCTGAAGTGTTTTATTCCTCTTACACAACAGCAACCTACCAACGATCGCAATTTTTAATTTATTAAGGAACAGCATATCATACTTATAATCCATTTATAGTTACATTTAACATATAATGTCTGGGACACAAGTTAGTTCCACTCTTTTTCTCTCTCTTAAAGTTAATAAGCCAAAAAAAAAAACACAGCTTGTTATGTTATAGAGAAAGCTAAAAGTCCTGAAGACCTTCCCATTTCGTAAAGCTTCCAGACTGTTACGGAGTGCTGACACTGGAGACTCCTTTCTCCTAGAGAAAGCGTCACCATATCAACAATCACACATCTTTATTGGTCAAATAACAACACATTTTTAATCTGTCTATTCTGACCAATCAGATTTGAGAATTCAGTGCTGCAATATAAAACTGATTTTAAATGTCATCTCTACAGTGGAAATGGGCCACAGATGAGGAATCCTCCTAAATATATAGATTAGGAGAGCAAAAAATGAAATCGTAAACAAGGACACAAATACTAGCAACTAATCTAGAAAGCAAGTCTCACTCTCAGGAAGATTACCTTGAATGGTTTAAGCAGGAGATAGACTAGAGAAAAGGAGGGCTATCCAGGACACAGAGGACTGTATTAATACAATAAGCATCTAGAAATAATACAAGGATATTTTCATAAACTTAATCCGGCGAGATGAGGCTGAGCGAACCAGCCGGGGTAATCCTAAGGAAGGGCTTGGGCTCGGGAATCTCTTCCCACACCGTTAGATTCATCTGCTCTGATCAAACGTACACGAGTGGATGAGATAAGAACATGCCGGAACTTAATCACATCTCCAACTGCAAGCTTTGTAAAGGACCTGACCTGACTTGGGAATGAGAGAGAGAAAGTGAGAGAGAGAGAGAGAGAAAGTGAGAGGGAGCATATGTTGATATTAAAGAGGATGGATGTCATATCTAAATGCATCATATTTATTCATTTAGATAGCAACAATGTAAGTCAAAGACAATAAATAAAGGCCAGACAGCCAAAAAGTTCCACAAAAGTCACAACACACGATGCATCGCTCCGTCTCTGCGTAATTGTTTATTAAGGCGTTTTTGTGCATGCTGCTGCCTGAGCATCTGCTATCGTTGACCCCTCTCGGTACAGATGTCTGCCTCAATCTCCATTAATTTACTAATTACTGCAGTAATATAGAGCCGACCTGCTGGGAGTGGCTGTGTTTTCAGCTAAAGACAATGTGTTCAGTGCCATTTGGTGCAAAAGCGGGAGGGGAAGGGGAGAGGGAAACCGATTATGACACGTCCGACCATCGGAGCAAGCTGTTACCCGGCCGCAGAATATCTCTAATTCTGAAACGACCTTGACTTCTCCGCTGTAAAAGAGCCCGGAATGACAAGCCGAGCCTCTGAGCCATTCCCTGAACAAGGATCGTCGACTTCCTCTGACCCAGAGTGACCCCCGGGTCAAGGACAGAGGCCTGAAATATGCTTAAGGCACGGGGAGCATCTGAAGACAAATGCTACCTCCTTTAACTTAAGACCTTGAAGATGCAAGTGGGCGGGTTTATGGTGTGTGAAAAATGACAAAGGTTAAGGTTGGGGTTATTGGCTTAGCTTTTATATAGCTAATATACTGTAATTGTGTGATATTTACCACCTTTGTCACAAGAGGTTCATCAGCAGCAGATATGATGACTCCACGAAACCCTTACTACCATAATCCAACTTAGAAAACCTTTTATTCCTGAACATTCCATGCATTATAATACATTTAATAATGGTGCATTGATCTCCGTTACTATCACAAAATATTACAAAATCACCGCCATCCTGCCATCATGTATAGTATCTACACTACTGACTACCATTGTACAATTTAAGACAGTTTTTGGATGCTTTCTTTGACTACAAGTCCTGCCCCGTCCTGTCATTGCTCTGTTATCCTATTGTGTTCACCTGCTTTGTGTTTAGTTCCTGATTAATCTCTTAATAACTTGCATTTAAGCTCTGCTGCTCTGTCCAGAAGTTGAACACTTACTGATTGCTAAAAAGTGCTGACACTGGAGACTCCTTCCATGAATGTTAAATAAAGATTGCCTTACAGAAAAATTCACTGTATCGAACAATTATATTTTTTTCTTTGTTAAATAGCAACCATTTGTTAAAATATGTTGATTATTATCATCTGCCACACAAGCCCCAGTTGTTCTATGGATAGTTGTTGCTATGGAAACGAATCAACAGCACTGTGGTTTAAAAGTATACAAGAGCAGGTTTGAGAAGACTTTCTCTCATATCCATCTCATCGTAACACAGTGCAACATGAATGCAACAACTGCCCTAATGAGTAAATTTGGAGTTTTTTTGTCCTTTTCTGAGTACAAGGAATTGTGTCTAAATCCAAGGTAACTGCACATAGAGATCAGATGTCATTACTGTGTTCCATTCCACATAATCTTTTTTTTTTTTTTTTAATATAACGACTTAGAAAATAGCAAATAACTTTTAGGATGATTTGAGTTGTAGTGTGTTAGGAACACTTAACGTGGAACAGTCCAGGGGATTTCCATGACCAGAAACGATGGATTGAGAACTGTGGTTCTAAACACAACCACATCCAGAATTTGTTTGTTCCTTACTTCCTGTGTAGATTATTTTTAAAGGATTATTCACTGTTCACAAGAAGTGCTGACAAACATAACTGCTGCGATGTATTGTCTAATTGTGTGTGTGTGTAATCAGGCATCGGCATTTACCTTCGAATCTGGTTTACAGTAAAGCAGAACAGTGGTGATATCACCAGCCCAGACATGTGACCCCTTACCTTGGAGGGCAACGCTGAATTCTTAGTGGTGGGGGGTTATCTGTACTCACACACACATACACACACATATTCACATGCCACCCTAAACATAGGACAAAGGAAAATATGCGGACTCTTGGCAGGGCAACTTCCTTTGCTCACTTCACTGAGAAATGCAAAAGTGTTTATTTATATCTTGGACT
>CM040483.1:3803880-3878587 GCA_022758105.1 Pangasianodon gigas
TGCCATTTGGCTACCCGCTGATAGTAGTGCAGTGTGATTTAGCCCTCACGTCATCCCTACCTAAAGAGAGGAGTGCAGCAGCGCTTTAATCTTTCAGTCTGTCCAGCTCTCTCACTTCCAAAGCCTCCAAAGCTTCAACTTTCATGCTAATACTGCCATCAATGACATCACGCTCGTCAGCTTGTAGCTCGCTAGCCGGGCCGGACAATAAATCAGCACAACATACTGTATAGTCATCTTATTGATGCATTGCATTCTGGGACTGTTTGTCCAGTGCTGGATTTCTCTCACTCTTTTGATTACAGGAGCTAACAGCGATACCTGACCGCTAAAATCGAAGTTTTTTTTCGCCACTTTTTCGTCACTATGCTAGCAACATTCCCTTGTGACAACCGCTAACTTCTCACAGGAATAACGAAAATACAGCACCAACCAACAAATTAGGACCACACACACCACTAAACACATCACACATCATCATATTGCAATATAAAAACATTTATGTTTCAGGGTTGAATCTTTCTTTAATATAATAAATACAGTTGCTTGAAAAATCCTCAAAATGGCGCCGTCTCATGTGAGTTACATCACTGGCCTTCTTTAAACAGTGAAGTCAGCAAGTTAGGGACTATTCCTGGTTTGAATGTCTAAGCATGAATTCATTTAGAGTTTTTGGCTTTATTTTGATGGATTTATTTTATGCAATTATATCTATATTGATATCAGACAACATAATCATCCATTTAAAGACTTTATTCAGTAGGAGAAAATAAAATTTCCTTTTCTTGCCACAAGGTGGCAGCACTGTGGCATGTGATTACAGAACTTTGGGAGCCAAAGTGTTCTAATTGAATATACAGTAGCAATCAGGCCTTCTTTTGTGGAATGAACTGTTATGTATTTATTTATTTAATTTCGTGTAAAAATCCAGACAATTTAAAGAAAAAAAGGCTTCCAGTTTCCAGCAACACAGAAAATCAATTTTTAAGCAGAGAACAAAAAAAGATTTGCCTTTTTCTCTAAAATATTTGTGGATCTCTTCTTAAAAAAAAAAAAGAAAAAAAGGCTCACCTAGCTTTAAATTACATACATGTAACATTTCTTCTACATAAATGTAATAGGAAGAACTGAGATTTGGGTATTGTGGCATTTTAACCTGCACTTCTTCCAATCTGCCACTAGATGTCAGTGTGTGTCAGAGTGAATGAAGTGTTAGTGTAGTAATCATAGACATATGTATATGGTAGTAATAATATATTCTCAGAATATGGAGACAAAACCTGTCCCTTAAAGGTGCAGGAGTTAATATTTTGCTTTTTTTTTACTAGTACAAATAATGTGAAAAATTATGCAGAAATGATCCAAAATAATAGTTTAAGCCATTGTCTCAGTATAAGCGTAACACGTAGCTGGGGAAAAAAAAAAAAAAAAACAGTTTGGAAACCTGTCTTCTAGGCCAGAATGTTTGTTTGTATTTGGATTGGCCTCCAAAAAATGTGATGTCACAACTATAATTGCTAATGGTAACTTTAATTAGCATACAAACTTGAATTGAAACACCAGAAGTGTTGGGGGTGGAGCTTTGTGTACATGGGTGGAAATAGGGGCATAACATAATTTTTAAAAAAATTCAAGAGGCTCCACATAGCAGACATCATTGTACAACTTTAAAGATTCCTAAGCAATAAATAATTGTTTGACTCTGTTTTTTTTCTTCTAATTTTCTTTGAAACTGCCAAGTGAGTTTTAAAAACTCATATTTTGAAATCAGAAAAAGTTGTGGATAAGTGCTTCTAGGGTCAGAAGAATATGATTGGCCATTTCAACCAGTACCAGGTGAGTTTCCCTCCATTTGTAAATTGTGTTTTTTTGTTGTGAGTAGATGTGTTATTGGAGTCACACCTTTCAATTTTCCTGTAAAGTCATTTTTACAGGAGAAAAAGCATTTAATAGAATAATTTATCAATACTGGTGCGATTAATGATGTCTGCTTTGAGATGCTGTTGATGCCATCTTCTTTAAAACGCACCTTTTAATGGAAATTTGTCATTGGTGTAACTGTCACTGGGGTAACGGCCTGTGCTTATGACACCAGTGACAATTAATAATAATAATAAGTGACAAAGTAATGATACAGCATTAAAGATCATGAATATTGGTTATTCATTCAGAAAGAATTTCAGCACAGTCACAATTTCTAAATAGAATATGAAAACATAATTCAAAATTTGAGCATAATCTCTTAATGGTACAGCACACCAACTGTGAAACTTGCGCCAGAGATTTGGAACAAATTACCCAAAAAAAAAAAACATAAAATTTCCATGTGTAAACTTCCAAATGTACTTTACATGGAACTAGTCTGACATTTGTATAATTTTTGTATCAGGTAAGATCAGTAAGTAGATCAGGTTCATATGCATTCTGTTCATTTGCTCTTAAAAGCACAGAACCTTTTGGACATGCATGCAAATCTTGTGAAAACACGTTATCCAGTGTGGGCAAACTCTATCGGTACTAAAATTTCTTCATTACAGTCAATGAAGAATTTAGCAATTGCAGTGAGACAGATAAATAAATAGCTAGAAACTTATAGAGAAGTCCCCTGATATTTATAAGTCAGGATTAGTAAAGTTTATATATATACATATATAGTCTTCCTTAATCGGATACATGGTTTGGAGGTGGATTAATTTAAAAAAGAATAACATTAATACATTAAAACATTAGCTCTCTATTTGTCATCCTGTATGAGTGACCCTTATTATGGAATACTTTATTATTCCTCATTTATTGTGCAATAAATATAAGCTAAATAAAGCATCTTGACATCAGTCATACAGTTTAACAGCCAAAGAGACATGCTGACTGGGTGAACATTCCTCCTACTTCCACCCTCCACCCCCCCCTCCACACACACACACACACACACCTGCCACACACACAATGGTTGGGTGGAATATTTTACCAGACATGGAAAGCGTCAGGTCTGTTATCTCCAGCGTCTCAGAGAACGATGTCTGACCTGAGGTCAGTGTTTAGCAGCTGTAAGGCCTGAGTCACTTCACATCAACATTCAGTCACTAAATATAGATTCAGGGTTTCAACAGCATGTTTCAAATGTCCTGAACATGAAACGGAAACGCCGATGTTTTATTAACAAATGTCTTCCCGGAATATATCTATATAAATTAAGTTCAAGTCAATTTTACTAGTAGCTATGGTAGCTTAATTATCTGTTTAATTGCTAGCTAATATAGAGCTAATTGCCATTATAGTTATTTTTCTGCTAGCTGAGCTGTCCAACACTCAACAACCTCCAGACAAGGAAAAATAACTTGCGCTTTACTTTAAATTTCACGTAATCGATTCAGTCATTTAAAAATAAATTTTTTACAGTGCAATTGTGCAATTCTATTAGAAGAATTTAGCCATTGTAAGTCAATCTTTTATCAATTTTCAACATTGACTCTAAGAATCCATGCCTTTAACCATTAAACAATTGTGTTAATCCATCTTTTATAAGGTTTCTTTGCTCTGTAGGGTTGAGTTTTTTTAGCATCGAATTAGTAAACACACAAAATGTGGTTAACTAGCATCCATTTGTTTGGCATCCAATGCTAGCTTCTTTAGTTTCGCTAAAAAGCGATGAGGCTAATTTAGTGCATAAATAATGGAAGTCTCTCCCTCAAGCCACGTCCACTTTTTCACACTTGCTGATGTGGTTTAGGACATGGTGTGACTATAAAACGAAAAAAACTTCACGATGTGGATGAATGTGGTAATGTTATCAGGAAGGGCAGCCATCTTGTTATCCACCCCCAAGTCCCTCCTTTCAAGGCAGGAAAGGCAGAACTGTATCCGAAAGGTCAGGAGGGTGAAAATATCATTCCACTTAGTTTTTAAGCCTGATGCCCTTCCTGACGCAACCCTCCCCAATTTTATCAGGGCTTGAGACCGGCACTGGGAGTGCACTGTTTTGTGCAACCAGTGGCTGGGGTTGGTTCTCTGGCCGGGAATCGAACCCAGGCTGCGGCGGGCCACTAGTCCTCCAGGGACCCTCCAGCGGCCACAAGATAATCTTCAGAAATATACCTCATGGCCACAATATATCATCTGATCACTTTGTGGCCTCTTCTTATTAAAAATGAACCACCGTGTCACCTCACTGACGCCGTAGAGAACAGCTCCAGGGATGGACTGGTCTGTTTTCACTCTTCAGCACCACTCATGCAGCCGGTCAGCCTCCTCTCCTCTGTGCACCTGTACAAGTTGGAAAGGTGCCGAGGGGACAGATTGACTTTCCTCAGCTTTTTTTTCTTCTACTAAGCAGAGGTGCTGTTGTGCCTTTTCAACAAAGCACTCATGAGTTGCACACATTAAAGCGATATGGACTCCAAGGAGGTTTAGACCTCTCACTCTTTCCACAGTAGGCTACACAATGCTCAGGGGAATGTTCTCCCTCCTCCCTCTCCTGTAGTCAACATTCATCTCCTTGACACTGAGGGAGAGTCAGAGAGATTGTTGCCTGCACCATGCTCTGAGGAGTTTTACCTTCTCCCTATAGACTGAAATTGTGTTTGGAAGAAAGCTTGATGCTCTCTGTCAATGAAAACAAATTCTTTTAATACATACAGTGAAATAAAGATTTTTTTAAATACCTAATCAGGTACAAGGATCTCATCTGTTTCTACAATCTTAAAAATATAGGTTCGATCTAGCACCATAAAGGTTCGTCAGTTTGTTGCCCCATGGGAATACTTCATCAATGCTCTATCATCCAAAGAACCACTATTTTTTCTATTTTTATATTAGCTTGTTAATGTTGTTAATGAGAAACTGAACATTTCTTAAAGCCCATTTTATATAAAAAGATTGACATTTTGCTAATTGGTTCTAATGACATTAGAAGTACACTCTTAGAGTTTGCCCTTAATCTTGCTCTGGTGCATTAAGTACATGTGTTAAGAATGTTTATCTTTGTTTAAGACACAGATACATGATGTATGGAAAACTGATTATGTATATTTATGAGGTATTAGGAATATTTAGAAACATGATGAAATTAGTATCACTAAAAATATCTTAATTTGCTATATAAATCATTTTTGAGTGGAGTTGAGCTGAATTGAGATGTTGAGTTGCATTGAGTTAAGTGAATTAGTGAGTTGAGTACTTGAGCTGCATTGAGTTTTGTTTTAAATGAGTTGAGTTGAGCAGAGTTGTTTAACAAAGTTGAGTTGTTGAGTTGAGTTGCTGAGCTGACTTTTTGAGCTGAGTTGAGTTGTTTAATAGAGTTGAATTAATGAGTTGAAGTGTTGAGCTGAATTGAGTTGTGGAGCTGAGTTGAGTTGTTTAATAGAGTTGAATTGATGACATGAGCTGTTGAGCTGAGGTAAGTTGCTGAGTTGAGTTGTTGAATTGAGTTGAATTAATGAGTTGAGGTGTTGAGCTGAGTTGTTGAGCTGAGTTGAGTTGTTAGATAGAGTTGAATTGATGAAATGAGTTGTTGAGCTGAATTGAGTTGTTTAATAGAGTTGAATTAATGAAATGAGTTGTTGAGTTGTTTAATAGAGTTGAATTGATGACATGAGCTGTTGAGCTGAGGTAAGTTGCTGAGTTGAGTTGTTGAATTGAGTTGTTGCATTGTTGAACCTAACTGAGTTGTTTCATAGAGTTGATCTGTTGAGGTTTTGAGTTGTTGAACTAAGTTGGGTTGTTGAGCTGAACTGAGTTGTTGAACTTAGCTGAGTTAAGTTGCTGAGCTGAGTTGAATTTTTTTTGTTTTTGAGTTCAGCTTTTGAGTTGTTGGATGGTGAAGTGGAAATGAATGAGAGGGTTGTTTTTATTAGAAAAACAGCTGTTAAACAAAACAACCCTGTCCTTGCTATGCATCTGTTTGTAGCTTCTGCTGCCACTAGTTGTCTGTGTGATTGACTCACAATCATTCACCACTTATTGGACAGCACAATCTTCTTCCATTGTTAAGATCTTCCCTCGTTGTGAAACTATGATGAATTATTTTCACCTCTGTTGCTTGCCAATATTTCTGGGTAGAGAAGTACTCTAATTGCTTTATTTGGATAAATTCTGTCAATAGAAAGCACAGATGTAAGCATATACAGGCATGAGGCAGCCTGAAAAGCATTTTAAATAAGATTATTTTAGGTCTGGAGGTTATATTCTCTATTTGTCATCAGATTTTCGATAAACCAGATTTCTATTGTGAGATTTTGTATTCTGTATATTGCATTACCTCAGTATTAGGCAGACTGTTTTCTCAGATTCCTTTTTGGAAATATGGTATTAATCTCTCTCTCTCTCTCTCTCTCTCTCTCTCTCTCTCTCTCTCTCATTTGTGCAGGCCGAGCTTCTGTCACTTGGGGCTGCTGCCAACGTTACACAGGAAAACTGGGCAAAAAAAAAAAGAGACAAGATGTGCAAAAAATGAATGTTGAATCATATCAGCATGGTGTGAGAGCACACATGCACTATTAATAGCCCAGTGAGAGAAAGAAAGAGAGAGAGAGCGAGAGAGAGAGAGATGGGCTAAAGGGAAGACTGCAGTCTGTGCTGAATGGATGGTAGATAAATGAGCTGTTTTTCCTCCACTAGTGAACAGCCTTTATTTTTAATCACTGCTGCTGGGTTCAGTGAGGTAACAAGACTAGAAACACATCCTTAGTACAATAAAATAAAATATAAAATAAAATAAAATCATTAATAGTTTAATTTTCATTTTATATAATGAATATTTGTATAATTTTTTCTCTCTCTTTTGAGCATTTTTCCACATAAAAACCTGAACATTTTCACAGACTTGCTGTTAAAGCAGTAATACAGCCAAAAGGGGAATTTATCTTCCCCAAGCGTACTCAATCAGCCAACACAGTGAAAAAACTGATGAACATTGCTTCTATTTTTAGCTACAGTATCTTACGTCATTATCTTTTTATAGATAAATGTATGGACTACTTTATAAAAAGAATACAGGACTGTTTCTTTACTGGTCTTCTGTGTATACTTGCCTAAAAATAGTGATACTAAATATACAGTAGTGACATATAATAGAAATATATAATTGCATGTCATATGTCATGTTTTTTTTCAAGGTAGGAGAACATGAGATTGATTGTCATAGGTTTCTAATGTCTCTTGAATAATATATGATAATGTGATAATAACCAGACTTACTGTATATCTGATGAAGGAGCAGTGTCCTGCATAAAACACTGAGAAATTATTTTATTAGCGTGATAAGATATTAAGTTTTGAATATAGATGATTGAGTTGGTTGTCGCACAGCATGTGGTTGGTTTATACAATCGTTATTCCTTATGACAAACTTGCAAAGCATGCAAAAAAGGAAAGAATGTAGTAAGGTTTTAGACCACCATGAGCTTCCTGAACAGCTTCCATGCATCCTGGAAGTGTACTGGAGTGAAAATCTCCCATAAGACATTCCCTCAGTTGGTGTTTTGATGATGGTGCTAGACAACATCCAGTCCAAAATATCCAAGATCTGTTGAGTGTGAAGGCCATAGCATAAGATTTACATCATTGTCATTCTCATCAAACCATTCAGTAAGTCCTGGTGCCGTGTAGATGGGGGCGGAGTCATCCTGGAAGACACCACACCCATCAGGATGGAAATGTTTTATCAATCAGAGGACTTTTGTATTGATTTGTAGTAACACTTATCTCTAACTGGGCAAGTGGACACAACCCATGTGAGCAAACCACAGCTTAACAGAGCCACTGATATCCAGAACACATAGCAGTTCAGCATTTCTGCAGCTCTACAGCTCTGTCCTTTGGCTCAGTTTGTGACTCGTGGCTCATTTTAGCAGCTACAAAAAAAAAAAAAAAAACACACACACTGCATGCTTGATTCACTTCCTCTAGTGAAGTTGATTCAGTGTTGAATCACTTTCTCACTGCCAGCGGACTGAGACTAGCTCACTCAGATGCTCAGATCATCTTGGAATGCTTGCTTTAGTCCACACCTGAGCACGATGGCTGAGTTCTCACTTGCTTAAAGGTCGATTTTTTTAAAATTTCTTGCTTGTACAAATAACCTGAAAGATATTTAAAACATGATATTAAAAATGAGTGGTTTAAGCCATGACCTCATCATGACTGTACTAAGTGGCTGAGAAAACCGTTTGGAAAACTGACTTCTGGTCCGGAAAGCTTGTTTGTGTTTGGATGCGCCTTCTTCATTCACTTTATAGACACTCTATGGGCCAACGTAGATCCATAGCTCTTTAAAAAAAAATTATTCAAACGTCAAACCGACCTATATAACCTTAATCTTAATAGATAATAATCTTACCTAATGCACCTTTAAATAACCATGGGGAAAACATACCAGGGTTCCATTTGAATGGACTAAACAGCGTATGTTTGCCTCGCATCTCCAGGGTTGGGGGTTCGATTCCCGTCTCTGCGCTGTGTGTGTGGAGTTTGCATGTTCTCCCTGTGCTTCGGGGGTTTCCTCCGGGTACTCTGGTTTCCTCCCCCAGTCCAAAGACATGCGTTGTAGGCTGATTGGCATGTCCGTAGTGTGTGAATGTGTGTGCGATTGTGCCCTGCGATGCCCTGGGTTGGCATCTGTCCATGGTGTCCCCTGCCTTGTGCCCCGAGTCCCTTGGGATAGACTCCAGGCTCCCCGTAACCCTGCGTAGGATAAGCAGTCCAGTGCATGGAATATCTTGCAACCAGAAAGAAGGTAAGAACATGGATGACTTTATAGCTTTATATTTTGTCAGCATTTTTAACTGCACCCTATGGTGTAGATACGTGTATGTAGAAGGGCCATGTGACAACCCACCCCATTCTCCCCTAGTATAGAAATCATATGAACTGCAGGTCTATAAAGAAACATGAATACACACTGCATGGTTTACTTTGGTGAAAAGGGAATAAACGTGTGTGTGTGTGTGTGTGTGTGTGTGTGTGTGTGTCTTAGTGGGCGGACCCTGGACTTGTGCGCTGAGACAGGTTTCTTCCTGTGATGTAGAGAGAGAGGGAGGGAGGGAGGGAGAGAGAGAGGCAGGCGCGCGCGCGCTTCTACAGGAGAGAACCGGAGGATTAGAATCCGTTGCGTATTTTCATCCAGGGACAGGGCGATGACGGCGGACGGTATTGACGGCCTGGAGCGGTTTGACAGCCCCGGTAAAGGCAGGGGGCTGCGCGTGAACAGAGCATACCGGGTGGGCGAGCTGCTTTTCGTCTGCCCCGCTTACTCACACGTGCTGTCCGTGAGCGAGCGCGGCTACACGTGCGAGCACTGCTTCGCGAGGTGAGACTCCTGCATGCATGAACATGCATTAAGGAGAAGATGTGTGTATTAAAGTTAAAGATTTCCCTGGGCATGCTCGGGCGTCAATGCGTTGCTGCGCTTTATATTCACGCGCTTTTGCGCATGGACGCGCGTGTGACACAGCAGGCTGCGCGCGTGCATCATTACATCTAGTATTGTTTTTTTTTTTTTTTTTTTTAGGATTAGTAGCAATCTTATTGTTGTTATTATATGCAACCATTTAAGGAGTGGGACATTTTTGCAGTCAGTAGTTCAGGATCATTCTACCTTTCAGGTTAAAATAATTTAAAGTCTAGAGTGGTCATTGCACTGCAACCCTACCTACTCAACCCACTGCCCTGGAGAAATAGAATACTTAACAAATCTTCATGCACAAGTTCTTTTCATGTTCTACTGCTACTCAGGACTATCAGCAGAGTTTTCCCTATCAAGACCACCATGCAGCAGACTTTAGTTTTTGTAGTGTTTAGTGTTTACTGTATTTATTGTATAGTTTATTGTCTGTCACTGTGTTACTTATCCCCTGTTTTTTTTTAATGTTAAGCAAACCACCCTGATTGTAGGAGGAACCTCATTATATATCAGGCTGTAATGAGACGAATAACAAGACCTGACTTGGTTTGACTAAAGGCAAAGTAGCCTGTGCAGATCCTGTTCTGAACCCATGAGCATGATCATGTCTACACTTTACATTAAATATTTACAAGCCAGTAATTACGCTCAATTAGAGGCAGCTGCAGTGGAGTGTAGAGGTCTGGTTACACATGACCACAGTTGGGCATGGTCTGAGCTGAGCTGATCTCTATAAAGATATTTCTGGCTTGTGTTTCTGTGGCTCCTCCTTAGCTGAAGTTCTTCACTGCAGAGGCTGAGATTTGGATATATTACCTATTGTGAAGCAATATGTGGTTCTGTACGGCACAGTTTGCTCCCGGGAAAGCTACAACATCCTCCAGAGTTGTGTCTTCTTGTGTTAGAGTGGAGAAATCACTGAACGTATATGGTGAACGTATATGACACCATATTCAATTCACTATATACAACCAATAGCAGCTCTAATTGGGTTTTATATATAAATCATATGTATTTTACAGTTGAATTCTCGATTCTGATTGGTCAGAAAGTGTCGCCAGGACAGATGAGTTCTCCGGGTTTCTCGGTAACATACGCTGTGTCTTATTAACTTCAAGACAGAAAAAAAGAGAGGCTGGTGAGAGAACAGTTTATTGCTACTATAATGTGAGAACAGGAACTAGCCTGTTTTGTGGACATTCCACAACATTAAATGCAACTTTAAATGGATAAAAAAAACAATGTGTCATTCCTTAATAAGTAAAAAAATGTTAGTGCTGGCAAACTTCTGTGGTAGAAGAGGAATAAAGCACTTCAGGACATGCTGTTAAAGAAAATAATCAACTTTAGGGTGGTGATAGTAACTCTATTTCCATATTATACTTCCTGATTGTTGATTATTTTCTTATAACAGCACATCTTCAAGTGTTTTAATCCTTACCTGGTACATTAATGCAACATGTACGCATGAATTTTTCTTTCTCAACTGGATGTGTGTTTTTTTTTTAATTATCTGCCAAAAAGTTAGCTAGTCCTAATAGACTATTCAATGTCATTATATGCATATGTCATCTCTTTATAGGTTATTTGCACAGTGTATTGTGGTGCATTGTGGGATTTCATGAGCACACTGTCAGACATAATTACCAAATGGCTGCATTCCCAAAATAGCTTGCTTTATAGTAAATAGGGTGTGAGAAAGGATCAGTAAATCAGTTGAGAATGAAAATTTAGGTCATGTGGACAAAATCAAATATCAGAAGAACAGTACTCATATATTTTGCCTAACATCTCTTTTCAAGGTAAGCTTCATTTATCTGCAAAAAAAAAAAAAAGGTTTAATTTTAGCCTCCTTGGAGTGTTTTGTGGTATCAAGGTGATAAGGACATTAAAACCTTAAGGCATTCTGTCCAAAAATTCACAGACGTCTTTCAGTACAGAGGCAGGTAGGGAGTCAGACCAAGGGCATGCGAGTGAAGAATTAGGACAAGCCCTTTCCTGGATGCTCGCTTTCGAGGAGAAGAGAAGAAAGTGTCATGCATCCTGATTACTGCATTGCAGAGGCAACCTAATTTCCCCCCGTCTGCTCCTGACTGCACTGGACCGGAATAATAACAATACCGCACCCGTTTATACCTCAACCAAGCTAACGGTCCTGAACCACTCATCTGCTGTGTAGGGAGGATGTAGACTGCTCGTGTTCACTAGTGGCAGGTTTTAATTACTTCCTCTTCATCGTGAAGCACAGTCATAACAGCCTATAAATTTATTCATAACGACTATCTGTGACAAATTCATTCTTTTCAGTGCACGACGTGTTTCCCAGTGCGACAAGTTGTTCGGGGTTCACGTCATGTGCTATTGTTTTGCTTTGATTCTAGTCTTGTCTCCGCCCCTGTCCTATCATCCGTGTGTTTCCTGACTGTGTCCAGGTGTTAAGCTTTCTGTTTATTAAGGGTGTGACGTTACACAAATGTCAACTTTCATACGATATCGATATGTCTTTCGATATGATAGTTACATTTTCATGTTATCACTTACGTTATAGCAGCTATAACAGTTGTTCCCTCCTTCTTTGTTCTTTCTATTTAAGTTAATACGACAAAAAAATAAATATAAACGCAGCTTGTTATGTTACTGAGAAGCAAAAAAGTGTCCTGTAGATTTTCCCATGGCGAAGAAACTTTACATCGGACTGATACAAAGCACCGGCACTGGAGACTCCTTCCATAAATGTTAAATAAACATCGTTAAAACAAATCAAAACCATGGCGCGTCCAACATACAAGTCTTTGCATAAGTCGTTACTATAGAAAATGATAACGTATCAGAACGAGTGCATTAATATAAGCCTGTGGTTTGCCAGAGAAAATTAATCAACACCTTCAAACAATAAACGAATCGATGACATTTTCAGTCTCTTACATGCATCCTGGTCATAACGTTCTTTGACTTCAAATGTGCACTGTCACTGAAAGGTCACGTCTAAAAATACCACAGAATGTTTCAAAGTCTCGGTTTTGCTGTGTGGTAATCAAAGCTATAAAATCAAACACACTCTCACACCCACAGAGCAGCAAATGTCTTTAACAGATGGGAAATGTGAAAGGGAGCGCTATAGCTACGTTTGATTAGACGAAATATCTGGCACACATCGATAGTCAATATTGTAACTGATCTAGGATCAGTTTTCAGACATCACCTCCTAGTGAGCATCGCATTATTCAGGACAGAGGAGTTGATCCTCGCGGAAAGAAAACATATCCTCAGTGTGAATACAGTGAGCCAGAGTTTGCGATTTATTGCTCAGTGCTGCGTTACACTATAGGAACGTGCCGTACTTTTGTCTGCCGGTATGGTGTCAGCTCTTTCTAAATACGCCACTGGGTATTTTCATCCTGCAGTGCGATAAAGTGTGTTATTCTGGCCTCTGTGCAGACACACAGTACCATGTGGTGTAATACTGCACCAGACTAAGTGTGTGTATGTGTGTGTGTGTGTGTGTGTCTGTCTTGGCAGCTGCCTCATGGCTGAATTGTGTGTGCGTACGCCATATGCTCTTGGCCCGATGACCATTGGTGTTGTCGCTGTGTGTATATGTGTGTATATGCGTGTGTATATGTGTGTGTGTGTGTGTGCGCGTGCACGACTTGTCTGTTTAAAAATACATCTCATGTTTCTCCTGTAGGAAAGAGGGTCTTTCAAAATGTGGAAAATGCAAGAAAGCTTTCTACTGCAACGTGGAATGTCAGGTAAGAACTGTTGACAAGTAAACACATTCGTAAACAAATCACAAAACAAATATTTGGAAGAAGATTCCGGGTTATTGAAGGCTTGGACGAAATCATTGCGCCTCGTTTATCATGCTGGATATGAAAGAATTTATTCGTAAATCGTTCGAAGGAGCATTTACGCAAGAAATGTGGTGTTTTGAAAATAGTGTTCGTTCGTATCCTACTGAGTTTGTGTATATTGACGTATAAGGAGTCTCAGTGATGTGAGTCAATGGATTTTATTTTACTGATTAACAAGTTTACAAAAGTAATGGCACCCTATAAAAGGAGAAAGCGTTTAGTGTGTGTCTATGGTAGCCGATTCGCTGCAATGGCTGAGCTGCGTTATTGGAAGATTTAGCAGATACTGCATTTAAGAAGCGCTCTTTCACTGTTTAATCGCCATTTTGTTGTTTTCAGCTCGCTATGAGCTTTGCCTTTTATGGACATTTGTGGACTTCAGTAAATTCAAATCACCCACGCTGACTGAGATTTATCAACTTACGTACATGAGTATGAAGAAATTCAACATTATTCAACTTTTCAAAATCTGTCAGAAATTTTTGTTTGATTTGGCGTACGAAAAAACCCCCACAAAAGATTGCTAAATGAGGCCCATAGTGTGTGTATGAGCATGAAATCAGAAATGAGTGTGTGCTTATTAAAACCCTAATAACCTGTGTGCTTATTAAAAACCTAATAACAGTCTTTCCTACTAGCTATATTCGTCTTAATATGTTCCAGGGCCAACTATTGTTTGCTATTGCTAATATGATAATGCTTTAATGTGCTGTTAGACCGAAGCATACAGGAGAAGCCGATTTTACTTTCCAGGGTCTGTTTGATCAAAAAATGTCTTCTCACAGGTTTATGATAGAATTTTTCATTGTTTCATATTACATAAATGCATCTTGTTTTAATTTAGGAAGGATTAATTATCTTACAGTATACTATCTCATATTATGCACAAAATCCTGAAGTAGTTTATAAGCAATTGTCATGTCTGTTACCAAGCAACCTGTTGATGTTGCAAACATGGAAGTGTGTTTTAATTTAATTTAGTCTTGGTAAAAAAAAAAAAAATATTATTCTGTGAGGGTTTTATCAATACACTTCAAAGAAGATGTCTAGTGTATTTTTTATGTGCTTTAAGATCACTAACTAGGTAATAAGTTAAAATCGATGGACCGTATGGACATGTGCTTTTTTTTTTTTTTCAGCGAGGCGACTGGGCGATGCACAAGCTGGAATGCTCGGCGATGTGTTCGTTCGGGGAGAGCTGGTGTCCGTCAGAGACCGTCCGTCTGGCGGCTCGGGTAATCACCCGCATGGTGAGTGATCTGAGCTTTACGTAGGACTGCGTAAGCCGGAGAAAGGACAGAATGTTGGACAGCCTGATGGCCGGAAGCCGCACATACGCAGCAGGAATACGAAGTTATTCCAGGCTTGGTGTGTCCAGCAGGCTGTGCGCCAAAGCTAGTGTTAATTGATACTGTGGAACTTAAAGGTTATGGAATATAGCAGCAGGGATTCACACCATTAGTGAGTGACACAGAGAGGAAGAGACCGAAGAGATGATCCTTGTTGTCAGCAAGATAGCAGGCACATAGTTGGTAGTTATAAATATTTTGCTAACACGTTTTACAAGACATCAGTGAGTGTTTAGCAATTTCGGAATGTCATGTGATCATAATTCGTTAGACAAAAGTGACTTTTTTTTTTTTTTTAGTGCAGGGAGACAAAATTATTGTCCAGTGTAATGACAGGTACATGCTACAGATATGCTAAATAGACATTATTCGACTTATTATTAGACTTTATTTTTCTTTAATTATGGTGTAAAATTGGCCGAGTACTCCTTTAATTCTGTAAAAGCTCCCGAATACCTTATAAACTATTATATCACTATTATTAAATGTTACTGCTGTTCATATTTATCTTCATAAAGTAATTTATCTTAAACCACACCATATGTTTGGTCGGAATGTGTTGATTAATTTTCTATCACAGCCGCTCGGACAAGAGTGCCAGCCGTAATTTAAATGACACTGTGTAGTAATGCACTTGCTCTAATACTGTATCGTTTCTATAGTAACAGCTCATTCATAGGGATTTGTATAGAGGACATGCCACATAAACAGATTAAAAAAGTATGATTTTTTTTTTTTGATATGGTGAAGTTTTCTGTAAGGAGATGCTTATTTAACATTCTTGGAAGGAGTCTCCAGTGTCAGCGCTTTGTAGCAGTCAGAGGTAAAGCTGTCAATTGAAGTACGATATTTCTATGTAACGTGTATGTATGTTTTTTCTTTCTCTCTGTTCATGCAGAAAGTTCAGAAAGAGAAGAGCGCATCAGAGAAACTGCTCCTGTTAAATGATCTGGAGGCCAGTAAGTATCATTTATCGCTTCGATCATTTTTATTTCCTGTTTCTCTGCCTTTCCTCCTGTTTTTTTTGTCTTTTTTCACCTGTCTCTCTAATTCGACCTATCAGTGTGTCTCTCTTGTTGTTCTATGTCTCGTCTGTCTTCCTTCTTGTCAATACATCACTTTTTCTGTCTTCTTACTGTATATCTTTCTTCCTGTCCATTCAGTACTCTCATTCTATGCCATTCACCACGTTCCTCCCATTTCCATTCAACAGATCAGTTATATAAAGCATGCTACTAAATCTCATTAATCCCTAATCAACATCATGTTCAACAATAAACATTCCATTCAGCATTTCATTCCATTCAATATCTATTCAGTATTCAATTCTATTTAACATTACATTCCACTCAACATTCCACTCAACATTCCACTCAGTATTTCATTCCATTCAGCATTCTGTTCAATTCTGTTTAACATCCCATTCAGCATTCAATTCTATTTAACATTCCAATCCATTCCATTCTATTAAGCACTCAATTTAATTCCATCAGATTCCATTTCATTCAAAACGCCATTCCATTCAGCATTCCATACAGTCTTCATTTCCATTGAACATTCCATTCAATTCTGTTCAACAAACCATTCCATTCCATTCAGGATTCAATTCTATTCAACATTCCAATCCATTCCATTCTATTAAGCATAATTCCATCAGATTCCATTTCATTCAGTATACCATTCCATTCAGCATTCCATTCAGTTCTGTTCAACGTACCAATCCAATCCATTCCAATCCATTCCATTCCATTCAGCATTCAGTTCTATTCCACAATTCATTCCATTCAACATTCCATTCAGCATTCAATTCTATTCAACATTCCAATCCATTCCATTCTATTAAGCATAATTCCATCAGATTCCATTTCATTCAGTATGCCATTCCGTTCAGCATTCCATTCAGTTCTGTTCAACGTACCAATCCAATCCATTCTAGTCCATTCCATTCCATTCAGCATTCAATTCTATTCAACAATTCATTCCATTCAACATTCCATTCAGCATTCAAATCTATTCAACATTCCAATCCATTCCATTCTATTAAGCACTCAATTTAATTCCATCAGATTCCATTTCATTCAATACGCCATTCCATTCAACATTCCATTCAATTCTGTTCAACAAACCATTCAATTCAATTCCATTCCATTCAGCATTCAATTCTATTCAGCAATTCATTCCATCCCATTCAATTCAGCATTCAATTCTATTCAGCAATTCATTCCATTCAGCATTCCATTCAGCATTCAATTCTATTCAACATTCCAATCCATTCCATTCTATTAAGCATAATTCCATCAGATTCCATTTCATTCAGTATACCATTCCATTCAGCATTCCATTCAGTTCTGTTCAACATACCAATCCAATTCATTCCAATCCATTCCATTCCATTACATTCAGCATTCAATTCTATTCAGCAATTCATTCCATTCCATTCTATTCAGCATTCAATTCTATTCAACAGTTCATTCCATTCAACATTCCATTCAGCATTCAATTCTATTCAACATTCCAATCCATTCCATTCTATTAAGCACTCAATTTAATTCCATCAGATTCCATTTCATTCAATACGCCATTCCATTCAGTATTTCATTCAGTTCTGTTCAACGTACCAATCCAATTCATTCCAATCCATTCCATTCCATTCAGCATTCAGTTCTATTCCACAATTCATTCCATTCAACATCCCATTAAGTTTTCCATTCAGCATTCTAATATATTCAACAATTAATTCTATTTAGCATTCCATTTCATTAAACAGTCCATTCAGCATTCAGTTCTATTCAACACTCCATTCCATTTAGTTCTAAATTCCATTCTATTCCATTCAGTTCAACACTATATTCATTTACACAAACTATTTCTATTTTAAGCTCCAATTCCTTATGATAACTACATCTCATTCCATTCCATTTCCACATTTTCTCCTTCCCCGGATTTCACTACCTACAAAGAGAAAACACACAGCAATCACTGCTGACAGGTTGCTGTGTTTTTTTTTTTTTCTTTTTTTCCCTCACACTACATGAACATGTATGAAACAGATTCAGGAATGTAGACGGAGGCAGAACTGTAGCTGTGGTAAAAGTGGAGAAGGAGCTGCTGCTTCCTGTGAGATGGGATCTGGGAGACGGCGTGTACTGTTCTGTTGCTGCTGTGTCTCAACATTTCTGCAACGTCTGCAGTTTCTTCAAACAGTAATCATAAGCACAATCTCGTCCCCTCTCTCTGACTCTCTCTACCTCTCTCTCAGACCTGGATAAGTTGGATAATGAGAAAAGGGAGATGAATGAGGCAGACATAGCCGAACTACATCACTTCTACTCCAAACATCTGGACTTCCCTGATCACCAGGCCCTGCTTACTCTGTTTGCTCAGGTACACATCTGGCTCGTTTCACCTACTGAATCGTGCATTCTCTTTCTCTTTCTCTTTCTCTTTCTCTTGCCATCACACCTGAGCTAGCTCAAGCTTCAGAAATAGAACTGGATGTTCAAAATCGCAGGAGAATCAGCTGGAAAGGTGGAGATGACAAACCTAAAGCACAAAATGTTCTCATGGCTGTCTCCTGTTTCTCTTTCTCTCTCTCTCTCTCTCTCTCACACACACACACACACACACACACACACATATACAGGTGCACTGTAACGGTTTCACGGTGGAGGACGAGGAGCTCTCTCACATCGGATCAGCGGTGTTTCCAGAGTAAGAAGATGAACTCTTTAGCCGTTTGAACTGACCATTACGTATAATGAACGTGTCATCGTGCATTTCGTCTCTTTTCATCATTCCGTTATTTCATCACTCGCTTCATTTCTCTCTGCCAGTGTTGCTCTGATGAATCACAGCTGCTGCCCCAACGTCATCGTCACCTACAGAGGAACCTCAGCAGAGGTGCGAGCTGTGAAGGACATCAGCCCTGGAGACGAGGTGAGACTGCAGCCAGCTCATTCAGGTCAAAGGTCAGTGTACCAAACCCGAGGTCCTGGGAAATCTGAAGTTCTCTGTAATAGTCAGGGACAAAACTGTGTGTTACTACACTCATAATTAAGGGTTCCTCAATGGTTCTTTGAATATCTAAGGGTGTATAGCTTCCCAAAGAGCCTCTACTTCAAACCCTATCTAATAGGGAATAGCGAAACACTCTGCTGTTGGGTTCTGCCCCAAAAGGACAAGTTAAATGTCTGGAAAAAATATGGACGTTAAAGCCTATGTATTTGTTTTTTTTTTTTGTTTTTTTTTTACACCTAGACCACTCTGTGTACTCTGATTAATTCCCCTGAAAGATTTAATATTTTAAAAAATTACCTAAAGGTTGTGAGTGCAATTCCTAAAGTGGCAGAAAGACACTCAACTGTTCATCTCAAATGCTTCTAATGCAATAGTTTGAATCTTAAACAAAAAGTGATTTTAATTTTTTTCCCTATAATGCTTATATTGTTGATTTTAAAGACAAAGATAAAGTATATTGGGTCTTTAAAATAAAAGTTAGAAATGTATTGGTATGATATAAATAGAGATTCCTGAGGTCAATAAGGCATCCACTGCTAAATTATGAACAGAACATTAGCGACATTGTGTGTGTGTGTGTGTGTGTGTGTGTGTGTGTGCAGATATACACCAGCTACATCGACTTGCTTTACCCAACAGAAGACAGAATGGAGAGACTCAGGGACTCGTACTACTTCACCTGCGACTGCAAAGAGTGTAAAACCAAATCCAAGGTGTGTATGTGCGTGTGTGTGTGTGTGTAATGTTTATTTAAACCATAGTCATGATTTACTTAAAAAAACAGCTCAGTAATTATGTATTTAGCATGATAATTCCTTCTTTATTTAAACACCTCTGGTGATCTAGCTGGACTCTTGTGTGTGTGTGTGTGTGTGTGCGCTCGTGTGTGTGCGTGTGATATAGGACAAGGTAAAACTGAAGCTGAGAAAGGTGAACGGTGATGAACCGCGCTCAGAGGAGATCAGGGAAATGCTTCGCTACGCACGAAATGCCATTGAAGAATTCCGCAGAGCCAAACAGGAGAAAAATATCCTTTTTTTTCATCCCAAATTACATCTCAACACTTTATACAATTTCAGTTTAGATGTGAAAAACATTAATATTTTAGATTGTGTTGTATATTGTAAAGAAAAAGACCTTAAAAATGAGTGGAATTCAGTAAAAGTCTATGGAGGGTGCACTTACTTTTGGAAGGAAGGATATTATATACTGATATAGATGCTGATATAGTTCTTGAGGCACCAGGTGTGTGTGCGTGCATGTGTGTGTGTGTATGTGTGTGTGTGTGTGTGTGTGTGTTGTATCTCCTTGACTCCTGAGCACCTCCTGCAGAGCTGCTGGAGTTATGTGAGCTCAGCATGGAAAAAATGGGCTCCATCTTTGAGGACTCCAACGTCTACATGCTGCATATGATGTACCAGGCCATGGGAGTGTGTATGTACATGGAAGATTACGATGGCGCCGTGAGCTATGGAGAGAAAGTCATAAAGCCGTTCAGGTTGGTGTAAAAACACACACACACACACACACACACACACAGAGACGCAAGTACAGGTGAAAATGCAGTCAAACAGGCTTTCATTATATACGTGAAATACACACAGAATTATTATTTTTTATTTTAATCATAATCACAATTTTAGGATTTGCTAAAGTTTGCTAATTGGCTACTGTGCACCAGGGCTGGGCGATATGATGATATAATATTGATATTTTGATAAATTATGTCATGGTATGCATTGCTGAGATATTGTGGAATATACTTTTATTTATTTATCTATTTTTTTTAATAATTACAACTGAACTGAATTTTAAATGCTTGATATTTTAATGGTATTTTATTATATCTCTCTCTCTCTCTCTCTCTCTCTCTCTCTCTCTATATATATATATATATATATATATATATGTTATCAAACATTTTTTATTATATTTTTTTGTTATATTTCCCACCACTACAAAATGTAAATATAAATAATAAAAAATATAAATAATAAAAAATTAATTAAATTATAAACCTTTTCAAATAAAAAATAAATGCATATCAAATAAGTTATTATAAATATCAGTAGACAGTACAAAACTAAATAATATCAATATTTGGTGTAGCCACTTATTTTTATTTATTTATTTATGTCTGGAAAGTCATAATTTGGACATCCATAGTTTGGACATTTTTCCCCGAATCAGTACTGCAGAAAACATAAAATAAACATTTAAAGCAGAATTAAAAAATAAATAAATTAGTAGATGCCTAAGACTGTACTATAGAAAAATGTATGTTTGCAAAATTACAAATAAAAAATTTTTGATTGCTAAATTAGTTCAGTCAGCTGTCATCAGAAGTCACATAATGATTTGAACCTGAAAACACCATCCCCACTGTGAAGCATGGTGGTGGTAGCGTTGAGTTGAACGTTACCCTTGGCCTCTTGGTGGCCTATGATCTTGAATTGTCTGTGTAATAATTTTTCCTGTAATAAAAGCTGCTTACACATAAGGAGTTAAACGTGACAGTATGTTCTGTGCAGGCAGTTGTATCCGGCCTACTCCCTGAACGTTGCCTCTATGTATCTGAAGCTGGGGCGACTCTACATGGCTCTGGACCGATCGGCTGCAGGATCCACAGCCCTCAAAAAGGTAGTGTACTCAGTTAGCAGGGATTAAAGGAAACACTAGCTAGTTTTGTTTTTATATGAATTTTGAATTTTCATGTCTTTCCAATGAATATTTTTTTCTCCACTGCTTCTTTAATTGTATCTAAAAAGTTACATACTACAGCTTTAAGTTCAGTTTTTTTAGTTTGTTGTCTTTGTATGGTTTTTTTTTTTTTTTCAGGCTTTGGCCATTATGGAGGTTGTTCATGGAAAGGACCACGTCTATGTAAAGGAACTGCAGAAAGAGATCAGCACGCACCAAAAATAAACGCACCCACTAAAACTAAACCTCTTTGTTACAATAATGTATTCAGCGGTGTGAATCAAAGAGCTGAAATTTTTTATTTTCATTCATCCTCTAGATTTCATCTCTAGACTCAAAGTTCAGTTTTAAAAATTCACTACTCCTAGCCAGGGAGTGAAAAGAGTACTGAAAAATCATACTCGAGTAAAAGAGTAGCTTGTTTAATAATACTCAGAGTAGTGAATGTTTTTTTTTTAATTGTGACTGCCTTTCTCCCTTATCACACTAACTAACCTTGTTAGCATAAAACCAAAACTTAGCTCTATATGTTTCTTCAAATTAGAGGCTGATTCCTTATTCTTGAACGGGCCTTGGAAGGCAAACTGGGCATGACACGAGACCACTACTGCTCTTCTTGGTCTTGATTTTGAAACGATTTTGGACGTTCTGTTGTTTTGGCGTCCTCCACATCTGCCCCAACGACCTGTATGATTATTAGCAGTTTTCTATGCAATTTGATATGCTTGGCAAGGGAGAATAAACAGTCCAATTGCCATCAGCGGAGTCTGGACAAGTAGAAAACAAATGAAGGAGAGGGAAATAACAAGTAGCAAGCACACTTGAGGCAAAGTATTGTTACACAGCACTTAAAATGTACACTCTTTCTAAACTACTTAATAATAAAGTACAATTCCTGAGGAAAAAAAACTACTCAGTTAAAGTAATGGGAGTATTTGTAGTTCATTACTTTACTGCTCCTAACACACCTGATGTGCAGGAAAAACACGATAGTTTCCAGGATCGGAGTTGAGAACCTTCTCTTGAGTATTTATTACTCTGTAAAATTCATTTATTCAATCCAAAGCTTCTGTAGAGAGTTATCTTTTTGTACAGTGTATCAAATCATCAGAACAAAATTACATGTTTTTTTTGGACTATTTGTGTCATGGAAAGGTTGTGTATTTATGCATAGTGAGATTGTTGAGAACAAAATCAGACAATAAACGAATTCAAGACTAGACGATAATAAGCTGGGATTAATCTTCCCACATCGTAACCCCTCTGATTATCACACAATCCTGTCGTAAAAACGTCTGAGAGTCAGGATCAGTGTTCAGGTCTTGGATCTTACGGATAACCTGAAAGTGTGTGCTGTTTTCATGTAGTGTAGGGGGTTTTTGTGGACTAAAGGATGATCAAGGACAAAAATTCTGGTGAATCTGTCATAATTTCTGGTGTCTCATCCATTTCCAACACCGGTTTGGATTATATTTGGCTTTGAATTCCAACAAACGCAAGTATAAACAATAGCTGCGTTCATTTTCCCGCAGTTTCTCCGACATTTGACATTTACGTTAAGATTGTCTCGACTTTATTCAAATTAGGTATAACAAAATAAAGCAACGAATCCAAACGATTGGCTCCATCCTGTGCTGTGTGTGGTCCGACATTTCTTTAGTTCCCCGCTCACAACTTTAGTTCCTACCTGCAATCACTTCGCACATAAATGGAAGAAAATCCTATAAGCATGGTTTAATTTTATCCTGTCATATACGACGTTTCGATAAACAAAGAAAAATAAAGCTTGGAAAGAAGTAGCAGAGATTGTTTGGTGCCTCTGGTGAATGTACTTAGCTAGCTACAGCTAGCTTGTTTGGCGGATCTGAGAATGAAGCTAGTACGAACCCGAGCACGTTACGTGCAAATTGAACAACCAGTTTTTACAAGGATTAGTGTGTTATTAAATTTGTCTTTAACTAGTTAGCTTTAGAAGGTATTTATAGCTACTTATGTTCTCAATGGAAACTACAAAAAACACACAAGGTTAGCAGTCGCTACATTCCCACTAGAGACAAACTACAAACAACAAGCAACTTGAGCTACTTGTCGGTTGTTAGTATGAACTTAGGTTTACTGTACACTCTTTACTTAAGTATGTAGTATCTGGATTTTTGTAGTAATGACTCAAATCTTTTCAAAACCAATATTTTGCACTAAACCGACGAAGATAGTTTGTTATGATGTTCTACGACAACATCTAGCAGTATACTACATTTTACTAAATTCTCCAGTGTGAACAGACTACTCATACTACTCATATTATTCATACTACTCATACTACTCATATTATTCATACTACTCATACTACTCAAAAAAACATTGTGCAAACTGCATACCTAAATCATTGTCCTTTAAATGAGGTACGTAGCAACCACAGCTCTTCTTTACATACACACACTTCCTGTTTTAAAAAAGCTATAATAATATTCATATCATCTGAATTTTCACTTGTCGAAGACTTTTGCTTTCTGTCTTATTCCATATCTCAGAGTTCATCCTGCTAATGTACTTCTAATTATTTTATTTATTCACCTTATTAATAAAAACACCTAATTTTTTATGAGCGGTAATAATATGTAAAGAATTCCTCATACTCTAAAAAATAAGCATTCTTTTCTGTGAAATGAGGCTCAGCTGCTGTTTTTTCAAATTTTTTTATTTCAAAAAATTTTTTTTTTTTTTTTTGGATCTAGAATAGATTTACTGATTTAGGAATGATTTAGCAATTAAGATTTTTTTCTTAGCCCTTTTTTTTTTTTTTAATTTTATATATTTTTTGTCTTTTTTTGTGATTTTCAATTACACATTAAAATATAAATGCTTTCAGATATTTTCCACCCATGTTTTCAGATTATATTTTTTCTTCTGAAAATTAGAAAGATTTCTCTGTATAAAGGGACAATAACATTCAAAACATCGTCACATATTTACAGAAAGTTAAGCCCTCACAGATTTTGGAATTTTATGAAATAAAATGGAAAAAAAAAAAAACAAAAACAAAGAAACAAACAAAAATATTTACATAATTACTACAGCCACATTGTCCAGAAACAATAAAATTGAAATTAAAAATGAGATTTTTTTTTTTTTTGCTTTTATAAACCCAAGAAAATTTGTTCAAAGCCATACTGTAAATTTTAGCTTTGTCCATTTGTTTAGAAAAATGCTATGAAACCCTGAAATGCAAATAAATGTGACTATAGTGAATAACACCACTGTGCTTAATTTCATGTTATTGTCATGTTATCTTAAATATCTAAAAGAAGACACACATTCATTTCCACTATATGTTAGCAGCTAATGTTATTTTGAAAAAACAAAAAACAAAGCTGTCATTATGTTTTAGGTCTTCATACAATTCATCACTTTTAGTCTTAACCACTGGTGGAGAGTTCGAGCCTGTTTTTAAAAAATTCAATCAAGTAAAAACTAAATCATCAGAACAAAACAATTTATTTAAATGGAGCTCATTTCAATGAATTAACCTTCTAACATGGGTGGAAACTTTTGAGCTTGCTAATAAACACTGCTGACTGAGACTGAATCTGTGTAGGGCCCGTTTTTAAATTTTAAAATTTAACTCAAGGTTTGAGATGTTGTATGTTCTGAGATGCTTTTCTGCACACCACGGTTGTAAAGAGTGATTATTTTAGTTACTGTAGCCTTCCTGTCACCCAGAAACCAAAGGAAATGCATTTTTTTCATTCAACTCCACCTATAAAACTATATGGTTGTATATATACAGATTAATGTTGAGTGCAAAAGTTTGTACACCTTTGTTTCTAGGCAAACAAAGGAAAATATGTAGCTTTATTGTACTTTAATTTAATACTTAATTTAAACTGAATGTCACTCTTTTAAAGTAGTCTTTATTAGCAATATATATTCAGACTTTGGACAAGACTGAGAAAATAATGCTTTATTGTATAATAGGCAGGTATGACAGTTCTGGAAAAAAAGTTTTTGAAAAAAAAACAGCATAAACAAAATATATGTACATAATTAAGTAGAAATTTGGAAATAATAGTAATTTGGTAATTAATAACAAGTAGGAATGAGCGAGAAAATAAAAAAAGATACCTGCAGAGAGAGACTGGAATGCAATGTAGCAAAAATACTGTCACTGTAGAAACATTAGCAAAGACACACGTATTACGTATAAAAGAGCTAACAGAAGCTTATGTTTTCCATGTGTATACTTATATACATGTAAAAATATATATAAAAAACATGCATAGTTTTCTGTTTTATGGTATTTAATAGTACCAAGTCGTATCAGATTTTAGAACATTCATATCGAAGTAAGCTAATAGAATTTTACACAGCTTAGTTGCATCATTTTCTTTTAGCATATTACAAAATTATCACTAAACATGTATCTGAAATATAGTGACTCAGAAGCACTGAATGACCCAATAATTGGTTCTAAAACATTTAGAACTGAGTTTCAGTTTGGAAGTGAAATGTAGAGTAGAATAGAGTAGAATAGCTCCAGATCTTCTCTATGTTCAGTAAGGCACTAATATACTGGCTTAGGGCACTTCACTAGTGCACTGCAAAGGGAACATATTGGAAATGTGGCTCAATTTCCCTACACAGGATATGTACAGCAATGAAACGAAACAAAACGACACAAAACACAAGAAAAGAAAGTAAAAAAAAAAAAAAATGCACTGAAGTGCTAGCATATGATCAGTTGAATATGATTCATAAACCTGAACACGTTCTTAGAGCTCGCAACGCACAAAAGCTGAAGCCTCACAATGAAAGATTCAAATATATATAAATGCACAACACCTTGGCTTCTATAATATAGTCAAATCATACATTAATGCAGCCTTAAATTATTATCTGTACATTGAAGCCTACTTAACATTACTATGTTATGTGTTATGGATTCCAATCTGTTTTTCAAAAATGTCATGGTGTCAATTAGGCATGTGTCGATAATTAGCTGTGGAATAAATCTCAAATATTTAACACTGTGCGTGACAGATGAGTGACATATTAAAGGACGGTGCCACTGTTATGCAGCATGCATGGGGGGCATTTATTTATTTCTGCTGCCATAATTTGGTTCCATTTGTCCCTTGAGAATGAAGCTGCAAATCAAACCAAAGTTTATCCTGATGGGCGTGGTGTCTTCCAGGATGACTCCGCCCACATCCAGAGGGCAGGCATCCTTTAGTGAAAATATAAAATCAGCCATAGCCAACGTCACAAACAACAAAAAAACGTGTTGCTTTTGAACACAATAACTTCAAAATAAACAACATAAACATAAATGAAACTGAATTAGCTTAGAATCATCTGCACACCGAGCTAACGAAAGACTTAAGAAATGTACATAATTGTTGCAATATAATGAAAAAAGGTTTTCGTCTGTGTATAAAAACCTAACGACCTAAAGAGAGACGACAAGGAAAATAATAAATAAAAAAATATAATAAAAAAATTAAATATCAAAATGCGCTCGTGAAAATTGATATGTACAGGTTTTTTTTTTTTTTAATTTATTTTTATTTATTTATTTTTTTAAGATATACTGTATTCTCCGGACTATAAGTTGCTGCGAAGAGACGACATCTATGGTATCATTTTATAACAGAAGAATGTTGTATTAACATTATACAACAGCTGTAATCTTTAATACGCAGACAGTTGTATGCGTATGTTTGGGTTTATTTTGTTGATTTTTAAAGTGAAAAGTAGTAAACACAACCTCTGCAGCAAAGTATTTTAAAAAATAAAATAATTTTTTTTTCTCTGCAAATGTTAATGCACTATAAAGTAAATGAGAAGGGTGTCCAAACTTTTGCACATGCCACGATTACTAAATTTTTAGGTTCGCCAAATGTAAAGTAACTATGCATTCACATAACTAAAAATGTTTTTTTTTTTTTAAATAGTTTGCTGGAGAAGTTGTGTTTATTTCCGTTCATGTCAAAATTCAACAAAATATGTAATCTGGCCAGGGGTGCCCAAACTTTTGTATAAAAGTATCTGTATAAAAAGTACAAGGTGTTGTTCTTGAATAAATAAAATTATTGTTAGCATTGCAAACTGGTGTGGTATAAGAAGAATAAAACACTTCCGGATGTGCTGTTATTGAAAAATAATCACCTCCAGGGTGCTACCAGTATCACTGTGTTGTTGATTAGTTTCCTATAACAGCACACCCTCAAGTGTTCTATTCCTTACTTCATATATTAATGCTAATTCTCTAAGCAGACGGAATTTCTGGAGGTGTGTTATGTACGGCAGTGTAACTTACAGCCTGGAAAATACAGTATGGAAGTAAAAAAAAAAAAAAAATACACTTTACATATTTTATGGAAGCCATACCTCTCATAATTTCATTTCGAGAAATTCACCTAAATGAACAAAATCATGTTTTATACCATGTTTTATGACCTCCATATGAATTCACGTTTACAGAAGGTGTAGCTACAAGAATGAGAAGACTTCAGCTGTGTTTTAGAAATGATAACGGAGAGGTGCTGTCCTCCAAGATAAAACAAACAAAACAACAAATATTTAAAAATATGAATAAATCAGGCATTTCTCCACTCATTTACTGAGGATAGGATATTCTGTTTGGTCCTTTTTCCAGAGATGAGTAGAGATGTTTCAGCCCGAGTAGAGATGTTTCATGCCCTTAAGTTAAAGGCAACACACATACACACACACACACACACACACACACAGTCTGACTCAGATGAGTCTGGTGTTCTTCAAAAACTGGATCAAAACCTGATACACAAACTTGTACTGAGCGACGGTCTGAACCATCAACATCCTCTGCTGTCTCAAGTGATTTAGCATCACTGGGACCTCCACCCTCTGAAAGAGAGAGAGAGAGAGAGAGAGAGAGAGAGAATTAGTGAGAATTAGTAATCATACCCTGGCGAATGAAACAGGCAGACGCAGGTGAACGCTGCGGGTCCGAGAGGACAGGACCTGAGACTTCGTTCTTTCATTTTCTCAACTTATAGAAAAATAAAGATATTACTAGGAGAAAACAGACAGACTACAGAGTTAGCAAGATAGCTTATCTTGAACTGCCATAAAATTGAAGTAACACACATGCTCTTCTTTATTAAGTCCTGTTTTTGCCCTCATTTTAGTCCTTTTGTTGGTTTTATGTGTAAACATGTATGTAAGGAGTCTCCAGTGTCAGGGCTTTATAAGGATCAGTATGTTTTCCACCATGGGAAAGTCTTCATGACAGAGGAGTTTACACTTTGTGGTTTTTCTGTAACATGACAAGCTGCGTTTTTTTGCTTGTTTTTTGTTTGTTTGTTTTATTAAATTCAAAAGAAACAAAAAAGCAGTGAGGGAACGAATGTTTATAGCTGCTATAACATAAGTGATACCAGGAAATAACTTGTTTCACAGATGTTCCAAGACATTAAACATAACAATAAAAGGATAAAAAAAAGACATTTTGTGTAATAAATATGGCACATTGCTGTGGTAAATGAGAACTTGCTGTTATTAGAAAATCATCAACAATGAGGTGGTTATTGATTATTTTCCTATAACAACATGACCAAGTGTTTTATTCCTTACTTAATGAACCTCACTCAAGCTGATAAAGTAATAAAACAATCTTTTTAAGAAGTGATTCACCCAAGCACAAAAGATTGAAGATGATGTGGTAGAGAGAGTGTTGCGAGTGATGCTCGCTCGACCGTGTCACCGTCACCGAGATGACAGGGCCGCGTCTCAAACCTCAGTGTGGTGGTTATTACCTCGTTGTGCTCCAGGCAGCTGATCATGAGCTCGGTGAGAATAACGACTCCGGTGCGTCCGACTCCGGCGCTGCAGTGAATCACAACCGGCGGCTTCGGGTTCTTCGAGGCGTCCAACATGCTGTTAGTGTGTCGACGCACAGACTGGATCTCCTCCAGGTATGCTAGAGCAGGGAAAGTGTGAACACTGGTCAGAAGAAGGAACTGGGAAACAACTCTACCATGAAGGACACATTCACAATTCTGTGCATTTTGGTATTTCAGAAATGTCTGATAAGTTCTACTACGTATAGAACTACACGTGCCAGGTCAGAAGGAAATGGATTATGGTTTACTCACCGAGGAAGCCCTGTACATATTCGGGGCAGCCGTGCTCGGGCCAGTCGGTGTACTGCAGGTGCCACACGGTCCGTTCCTGACCAGACAGCAGGTGCTTGACCTTTAACCCCGTCGTTGCGTAGCAACCTGAGTCTGTACGGAATTTGGTGGTGACCTTGAACTTGCCGTGGGTGGCCGAGTTGTGTTTGGAGCCGAGTTTCGGCCAGTACCTGTGACTCTTAGAACGACCTCCCTCCTGCAAAGACATGAAAAGTTCTCCATTTACATTATACACAAAATTTAGTACGTAATAAATGTTATTAAAATATTAACTAATAAAATGCTTGGTGTGGAAATCCATCAGGTTCCAACTAAATACAAATTTACACTCAGTGTCTGTACCTCCTCAGCCGTAACCATGGCGATGACATTGACCCCTTGCTCCCAGACCATCTGCCAGAAATCGTGGCAAGTGTTGGGAAGAGGGCCCTGCGTCGCAATATAATGCCACTCCTCCCCTCTGATCACCATCTGCATGTACACACATATGCAAAGACAGAGAAACACCCAGGAGGATGATGTTTAAATCATTGTCTTCCACTAGAGGGCAGCAGCATCAGCTAAAACACATCCTGCTAAAAACCGAATACAAAACCGAATACAGCTTACTCAGTTCTGAGTGTAGGTATGGGTCTGATATCGGCCTGAACTGCTAGATGGGCATCTGATTAGATTTGATATATTTCCTGAACTGATCCACTGTTATAAATGGCATGAGTGAGTGGAAGTTTAACCCACAACTTGTATCTTGACTGTGAGCACAAATGACCCTAAAGTAATAATTACACTTTTATTCATTAATGAAAAATAACCAAAAAAACACCCCCTAAAAACAAAAAAACAAAAAAACAAAAAAACGAAAAAAAAAAAACCCAAAACAAAAACCAAAATCAATAAATAAAATAAATCAACAATAACTTTAAAAATTTAATTAAAAATAAATCAAACAAACAAACAAATAAATAAATAAAACTAACATTTTTTGAACAAATAAAACAAATAAATAATTTTATTTTTAAAAAAGCACATTTAGTAGGCAATATGTACTCATGTTTACTAAAGTGAATAAATCACACAAAGACAAACTGAATACATGAATGGATGAATGGATGGATGGATGAATGAATGAATGAATGAATGAATGAATGAAAAAATATGATGACTTTTTCATCAATGATGACAATCATTGATGGTCACAAGCACCATTTCTAAATAATACTAATAATAATAATAATAATAATAATAATAATAATAATAATACTTAAACCATTTTTCTAGTCAAAGAAATGTAATTCTAGTGTTTTGGAAAAATCTAACACTACTGATAAAATTAATAACTCAATAAAATAATGGCTCAGATTGATTAACTGAACCTTGAGACAGCTAACATAATAGTTAGTGGTTTTAATTTTTTTTTTATTTCATTGTTTTTAATGTTTCTAACATTAAAAACAATGAAATAAAACTGAAGATTTATGAATGTATCTTTATTTGTGGAGAATCTATTAACATTTTATCTGGATACAAGCTTTCATTTTACACTGCGGAGAAAAAGGAGGGCTAGTATGATGTCATCAGATATCTAATAAATCTAATATGAATATATTCAATTTTTAAAAAAAATGCACATCATGAAAATCCTCTGTCTGGAAAAAAAATACAATAACAGCAGAACTAAAAGTTCTAAATTACGTTTGGCACGCAGCAGCAGATCTGAAGCTAAAGACGGAACAGGGCTCTCGGAGGACATTTGGAACGGCACCGTGTAATTCCAGCGCTTCGAGAGGCTTTAGACATTCCATGGAGATTTGCCTGTTTTATTTTTAAAACTCCTAGAGTTTGTTTATTTGTTTTTCCGAGGCTGCTTCTCAGCTCTGTGGTTTGAAAAGTCGTCAGTCTACATCGGATACTGCGCGATGACGTGGAGCTCACCTTGATGTGGGAGGCGTTAATGTAGCCCGTGTTGTTCTCTTTGTTTGGTACCAGCTCTACACGGTTCTCCTCATACGGAACCACGTCACGGAACCGGTTCCTCTCGGTGTTATCAGGCAGTGTGGCTGTGGCGAGGTTACACTCGGGTCTTTTTTTAGGGATCTGCTCGTATTCGGCGAAGAGCCGCTCCTCTTCCAACCTCAGCTCCAGATGCTTACACTGACACACACATACACACACACAGGTTAGATTGTATTCTGCCTTACTTTTAAGTAAGTAACTTCGTATATAAAAAAAAAAAGCAAATATTGCAAATATCAGAATAAAACACTTCAGGTTGTGCTGTTATAGGAAAATAATCAACGAGAGGATGGTGAAATGCGGTTATAGTGTTACTGTTACAACACTGAAGTGTTTTATTTCTCTTATACCACAGCAATTTGCCAGTGCCAACCTTTTTTTAATGTATTAAAGAACAACACATTGTATTTTATCCTTTTACGTTTAATGCTGTAGAACGTACAGTACATGAAACAAGTTCCTGTTATCGCTTATGCTGTAACAGTTGTTACTTCACGTCTCTGGAAATTTAATAAAACAGAAACCACAAAGCGCAAACCACAAAGCGCAAATACATCTCCCCTGAAGACTTGCTTGTGGTGGAAAACCTATGAAATGTTACAAAATGCCGACACTGGCAACTAAAAAAAATAAATTTAAATAAAATAAATAAAATAAAAAATAATAAATAAAATAAAACAACAACCGACCAAATAAATAAATAAATAAATAATCTATCAAAAATTTTTTAAATAGATAAATATTATTAATAGATAATATATATATATTTAAAAAGCACATTTATACTAAAGTGAATAAATCATGCAAAGACAACAAAATTAATAAAAAAAAAAACAAACAAACAAAAAACAATGTAACTAAATAAACATTCTTAAACCCAAATCATGATTTAATGACTTAATGTTTTGGAAGCTTTTAAAATGTGGTTAACTTTATCTAAACTAAAGTCTGGTGTAAACTCATTAAAATCAGTTTACTTACATAGATGAAAGACGTTTCACCTGTTGGTGGTTTGTTTCATTTCAAGTCAACTTCATGACCACTTTGCAAATAAATTAGATAAAAATAATAAAATTAGAGAATACACTCCATCTTACCATCTCGTCCGTGTTGGCCTTAGTGGAGACGTCCTCGCGTGGGTTTTCTGGGACGGGCATGCGGCTCACGTAGAGTCCGTTCATAGCGGCCATCATCAGAGGCCTCTTCATCGAGTCCACCGACATCTTCTGCCTCTCCAGAGTCTTCATGAAAAAAGAGAAACCAGCTGTCATTTCTCACAGACCCACAAAACACACGATTTTAACAACCTTTAATAAACTTTAGGTCTAATTTAATCTCCCCTCCCTACTTTCCAAAATGATCAGCTGGGTATGTGCTGATAATCCGTTTTACAATATATTACAACATACAAGACATGATACGGTTAAAAGTGTCGTCTCTACCCATGCGTGACATTTTTACATTTCTATTTTTATACTTTGAGTTATAGTTTTGCTCCTGAGGTACATTCTGTTCTGCAACATAATGATAGCTGTCTTCTACTGCTTCTTAATTTGGACAAAAGGGAAGGACGCAATCTCATACAGTCACAACATGCAGTGGTGATTATTTAAACACAGTATCGTTATAATATCAGAAATGGTGGTGAAAAGTTGGACACAATTAACACAAGATCAAAATGTTATATCAGAACTACACACTACACACTACACACTGACCAATGAGTATTCTCTATTTAATTTTTTTAGAATATTTGCATATTTGAACGAAAAACGTCCACATTTGAATATTCAAGATCTCACGTTATACTTTACACTTTGAAGAAACTAATCATTCAAAAAGAGTACAAATATTGATTATAGAGTGAGTAAAAAAAAACCCCAAAAAACATTGTGTCCCTAAAACACAAAACTATTACAAGGGAACTTGTATTGCAGTCAAAATAATTCCTCAGCCTGTCCCTTTAGGTCTTCAAAGCAGAGCGCCATCCTGGACCAATCAAACGGATGGATAGGTTTGGACACGCCCCCTCATTATCATTTAAGCAGTGAGGAGATGATGAAATGTTGTGCGAGTGAAACAGGAAACAGGTAAATGACTGGACATGTGTTGGGGTCTATAAAATAGATCAATGGAGGAGTAATATAAGTTTTTTTTACTATTTGAGAGATAATTAAAAGCATTTTTATTTTTTTAACTCATTCGATAATCAGTTTTTATATTCCATTGTATAATTTGACTCCTTATACATTTTGAGTATTCGATATTTCACATGGGTTATGGGTCGCATAAGAAATGGACCTCTAAAGAAAATATTACTGAGCATAAATAATCACTACATCCTTGTGTGTGTTTTTTTTTTTTTTTTTTTTTTCACACAACATGAATGCATATTCCAGCACTATTGTTCATTTTGTGGCAAAATAAAATCATAGTCTCATTCATATTCTCATAAAAAAGGAATGTGACAGCTCTAACGTGTACACACGCAGACACACACATACACACAAAAGTGTACACATGCATGCACAAACAGCCATGTGCATGTACACTCACGCATACACATACACAAAAGATTATTAGGATGATAATATCATGGATAGGTGGGGTGTGGAGAGACGTGTCATAGTAATGGGAGTGTCAAAAACACACACGTTACAACATGATTCTCCACACACACACACACAATAACAAATGTGTGTAAGGCTGCATTAACTCTCAATCATTTGAGCTCATTCCTTACATAATCTCTGCATTTAATCCAGATTAGAGACTAATGTTTCCTTAAACCCTACATATACAAATATGTGAGCCTGTATGTGTGTATATATGTGTGTGTGTGCGTGTGTGTGTGTGCTCAACCCAGTATTAACACTAACCCTACACACAGAAGACCATATACTGTATTTTCTAGAGTATTATTTTCTCTTTCTGGCAGATTTACAAGGAATTATCACAATTTTATACAGCAATTTAAAATTTCAGATTCATTTGCATGTATTTTCACACAGCGTAGCTTGACTTTTTTTTTCCTCGTGATCCAATTAAACATCTCTTAGTTTGCGCAAATCCCAAATGGCTTCCCATTTATTTTCTTTGCATTTCAATCTGTTAGGGAAACTTGTCATCGCCACACACTATTAAATGAGATTATGCCTAGTTTTATTGAATTTTTTTTCCCATTTCAAATAGTAGTTTACTGATAACCTCTAACCAATAACCTCCAGAGAAACTCCTCCTACTCAGGACTTTGTGATGGGAATGAGACACGCACTAAGGTACAGCTAGTCCTGGATGCAGATTTGTTGCCAAGGAGTGCTGTTCTGTATCATCGCACAAAAGTACTCTAAAATTTACTACAATTTAAAAATAAATAATCAGTAAATATGTTGCTTTAAGTGACACTAATGTTTTGGGAAATTTGCAATCCTAAGAGCTTCCTGAGAAGATGCAAATGTAAAAAGTTATAAAATATATAAGTTGAAGTTCTGAATGCAAATGAATGAAAAAGACATCGCTAAAGAGGCAGAGGTCTTTCTCACCCTCTGTGCAATCTCTCTCTCCACAATGCTGTCCTCGATGGCAAACATCTCGGAGACAGGTCTCTCTTTCACCGGCTCTTTCCTCACTCTCTCCTTCACGCTGGTGAGGTCGGGTTCAGAGATGGACGGTCCCAGAGTCGCCCCGCTCAGGCCAACCGGCTCCATACGACTCGGACTTTGCCTCTCGCGGTGCCCTCCTGCATGGACATCGACCTGTGTTTGCACCTGCACCGCCTCTGGAGAACCTCGGCTCCGGTCCTGCATCCATACACAACAGCATGATGATGTTTTACCTCACAAATAAATGTACTGAAACAGGGTTAGTTAGGTTTGGATATAATGTCCACTTTATTTTAACATTTACCTACATAACAACAGCATGGGTGAAGTACCTGGTTGTGGTGTCTGAGTGTGATGTTGCTGCTGCTGGACCGCAGTCCCGGGTATTCCGGCGGAGGTTTGTTAGGGATGTTAGCGAGCGCCGCCTGCAGTTGAGCACTGATGTCCTCGTTCAGTCCTGGGATATGAACATCCAGCTCAGGGGCATACTCCTCCTCTTCCTCCTCGCTCTCACTGCTGTGGATCAGCATGGTGACATTAGAGAGTGTTTTCTGATGCTGGTATGTTGGGTCAGAGGTGGAGGATTTCTGGGCTGGCATTTGCACCTCAGCCAGCTGAGGCGGTGGAGGAGGCGGGACCTGTGCCTGCTGAGGAGGGATCAGGGGTGGCACTTGCTCTCGTAGTGTGTTCCTTCGAGGCAAGGGGGCGACACTGGCTCCCTTGAGGACCATTGCGACTTCCATGCTGTGGCGTTTGGCGAGCGTGGAACGGTGCTTCATGGCCGTTAGTGGCTCGCTCATTTCCTGTAGTGACTGGTGAACTACAGCTGAGCTGTCCGGTTGGAAGGTTTTCACCGACAGCTGCACTTTACGCGTCACCAGTTCCGGACTAGAGCCTCCGATGCAGCGTTGCCGGTGGCTTGCCAAATCTGGCGTGCTGGTAGCAGGCCTAAAGGATGCCGAGTAAGGGGGTGGAGGCCTTGACTGGTGGTTCCTAAACACATGGGTAGTCCTGTTAACCACTTGCTGTTTAGTGTTGGCCAGCTCTGGCGTGCTGACGGTATGTGAGATGCCGTTAGCGGCGCCAGATTGTGGCTGAGCCGTTGTAGAATGTACCATCTGACCCTGATGAGATGCGGAGGGGCCAGCATGAAGTCCATATACCGGCTGAGGGCCTCCACCCCCAGCATAGGGAGCGTGGTACGGGCCTTGCTCACGCATTTCTGGCTGGCTGTACACTAGCGACGGTTGACGGTAAACATACGTGTTGCTGATATTGAGGCTGCGCAGTGATTGGCTGTGACAGTCAACGGTGGGTGTGTTTGGGAGGAGGCAGCGTTTTTGCCGCATCACGGCATCGTACTCTGGTGTGGGCCTGTAGGAAGGAGGGATGATGGCCGAGTGTCGGTGGCTGGGGATGTAGTCAGGCCGCATGAGCTCACTACCAGGGATGCTGGGACTCGAAGACATGGGCGAGGAGTGAACAAAAGTCTGTGAGCGGTTCAGGGAGCTTACGCTTGGGCTGCTGCACATACTGCCATTAGGAACCAGGCCGTTACGGAAACTAAATTCCACCAGACTCGTCTCTGACTTACAGTACGGGTCTTCATGGAAGATACTGTCTGTTAGGGGCAGAGAGACAGAGACAGAGAGAGAGAGAGAGAGAGAGAGAGAGACGCTGTGTGAATTATTATTAATTATTATAGGACAGCATAATATGACAAAATAATCTCGATATTATGATAAACTGTGTTGCAATACACTTTTCTTAAATATCATGACTAGAGTTTATGGTTTACTACACTACCCAAAATGGCCACATTGGTGCAGTGGAATTTAGCCTTTGTTTCATCTGTACCTAAAGTGAGCGATGCAGCAGTGCTTTAGTACTCTGTCCAGCTCTCTCATCTCTTCAACTGTACACTCTGCTCACACAGATCAGCTTTCAAAGCTTCACGTGAACGTACCATCATCACACTCATCAACCTGTAGATCGCTAACTAGCAAAGTTGAGTATCTGCCGATGACGATGATGACATTTTTTCTCCTATTAAACTCCACTGCAACTGCGCTAGCGATAAATGTCACCTTATCAGCATGATGCACAACCGCAAACTTCTCTGGAGATTAGCAAGAGTAATAATAGCCACAATCACTAAACACATCACAAATGATAACAAATGATTCAATATAAACATATGTAATGTGTTTCAAGATGGAGTTTTCACAATGCTACTATGCAGCAGTTTTTCTAAAAAAAAAGAGAACACTTTAGAGAAAACACATGAGTTGCCTTTGTAGTTTTGATCAACTCGAGTAGAAACAATACCACTAGCTGTTGATTTAACTTCCTTGATTCAAGCACACCCACATTTAACAAACTAAATCTTCAGATATTCCAGGCTTCATTACTGCACGCTTACATAAGATGATCAGACCGTAATTCCAAACCGCACTAAAGCAATAAAAGTCTCTGGGTCACGGAAGTTTCCTTAGATCTATTAAACAACTTCAGACCTAGTGGCACAGTAATTAACTCACATACTCTGCTTATCATGTGGTCGTGCTGTGAATCTGTGTGTGTGTGTGTGTGTGTTAATTTCCAGCAGAGAGATCAAAAACAGAATAATTAGAGAGCTGACTTCAAGGATTACGAAGGTGTGTCTGAGTCTGTCTGAGTGTGTGTGTATGTGTGTGTGTGAGACTAAGAGAGAGAGAGAGAAGAGACAGAAAGACAGACAGAGACCTGAATGTAGGCATACATATTCAAAGCCATTAATTATGGATTTCTATTTAATCCTCATGATTAAATTATATATTTATCTATTTATTATGTCTTAATTGAAACAGAAGTCTCATTCAAAATCGTTTAAATAAATACCTTCCTCGAACCGCTTCTGGTTCTTCAGTACCACAAAATAATTAGATTTAAGCATTTAAATAGTTTAGGTGGCATAGCAAACCAGACATAGTCCTGATTAATTCATTTTGTAATCAGACAACAGCTTTCAAAAATACTATATATCAGTTCAGGAAAGTTTTCTGAACTATGTATACTAGAAAATGCCAAAATTTCACCATGTGAAGAGTTTATCCAGGCCAATGCACATAGACACAGACTCCGCCCATCAGGGAAACCTCCATGCCACAATGTACATGGTTCATGGATACATTCTAACAAACTAACTGCTGCTATTTTTGTAGATGGTTAATAGTGAATGAGAGTTAAGTTTGCTGCGGTTACATTTTATCATGGTGTTGAAATCTGTAAGTTTGAAATCTATCAGAGATGTTGGTGGCCGATTGCCCAAGAATGAGACTTTTTACTAACAAAAAATGCAGTCCTTATCTGTGTTTGTGAAGGTGTGTGTTGCAGCTCATCTAAACATTTTACCAAACAAATCCAGCTGCAGTGATGCCTGAGGCTTTAACCAAATAAAAGATAACATCTTACTGTGTAGTGAAAAAACGAGAAAAGTATGGTGATGTGACGTGGTACGGAGTCATGATTCAGAGGAGTATCTGGGAAAACACGTCATGACAGAAACTCTACCAGGAAGTGTGTTTGTGTGTGTGTGTGTGTGTGTGTGTGTGTTTACCTTGAGAGCTCTGCGTCTCCTGATAGTGATCAGGATACTGAGAGTGTGCAATACAGGACTGTGGCCTATGCTGATAAAGAAACATAGAGAATAGATATAAATAACAGAAAAAGAGTAGCACTTAAAACTAGTACTGGTAGTTAAATGTACGCAGAGTTGAGTAATTCTTCAAAAAGCAAACAGATTTGAACTTAAAATTAGATTTGAATGTAAAATCTGTGAAATTATTTATATACAAATTATTGCTACATCTACAAAAATAGTTTAAAGGTAAAAAATGTAAATTAATGTGCAGGTACTTAAACTATATAAAAACTATTCAGAAGTCCCCATTATGACTGTAGAAAATCATGTACTAATCCCCACTTTTCTTTTTATGTGAACTGCAAAATGTTTTACTCTTTTTGCTGTTGAATTTATTGAATTTATTATATAAGGAGCGCAGTTTCTCCTCCAATCAGTTAATGAGTTTGATTTATCTAATCAGGACAACAGATAATAATGCAGTGTTTCCAGGTCCCCGCTTTCCTGTTGAATTTCACAGGCTAACTTCAGGGTGATTTTTTTGGTCCACAGAGAGGAGACTGGGCATTTCACATAAATTAGAATCATTTTTATAACAGAACATGTCCTAGTGACCATGTAAGGTGGTCTCCTCTCACACACACGTCACTTTACACTGTAAATATTAGCTCTGTATTTTACTGTTTGAACGTACTGAAATTCTTTATGACATTATGAGACCATTTTACGATCTTGGTAAAGGAAATATTTAAGAAAACTTTGGTTTTAAAGTGCTATTTGGCTGCTTTTGTCACTAGCAAACTTTTTTACTGTTTTTAAATGCACAATAAGATAGCACACAAATCGCTAGCTCACTAGAGAAATTTGCTAAAATAACTAGCTGCAGTTTAGCTAGCTTCAGTTTAATGTTACATCAAGTTTGTTAACAAGCTAGCTCACAATACCATACTGTTTGCTTGCATGTAAGCCAACATTAGTCTGTTATATTGTATATTTAAGTCGTTTTTTTTTTTAATTTTAAGTTACACTTAAATGATTTTTTTTAGGATGTACAAAAAAGATGACTGCTGTCATCTTGGACATACGCATTTCATTGTCCTTAAATTTTATGTAGTCATTTCTGTTCATTATTAATGCAGCCATTTAATTCTCTTTAAACACACCCATCCACGCTCTAATCCTTATCATGTTCTCCGTGTGTATGGAGAGCCAGGCTGAGACTCGGGGCTGCGCTTGGTGCACTGAGGGTCATTGTGCCGGTTTTAGCTGCATTGTTAGGCACAGAGTGAGGAAACGAGGGGCCGCTTTACACGGAGACCTAAAGTCCCTCTGGGGAAGCTTAACAACCTTGCAGCTACTGATCTGCACTTTCCCGTACACTCTTTAACTTTATAGCAGTTCAAATACAAATGCTAATCATAATATCACTATTGTGTTGTATTGTAAATGAGATTTGTCTCAAAGGAAAATGCCTTGAGTAAATAGCTAAAATTGGGATTTAGGTACAGACCCGAAATTGGTGTGTGGTGGCCTCGGAAATACCATGTGGTGGCCTTGGAAAGACTTGGCTTTAGACCTTTAGCTACTAAAAATGAACATCGGGAGAACCCACATATTGTGTGTTGTGTTTTAAATGGGGAAACAATGAAGTGTTTTGAGATCTTATTGAAAGCTATGGCAGGGAGGTGTTGCTTCAGCGGTGTGTGCTGAGAGGTAAGTTGAGATGAAGTTCTACAAAGTTGTTGTAAAACACTATTCAGCTAACAAGCATGTTTTTTCTGGATGCTGGTGGTTTCAGTGTACTTCGGATATAAAGGAAGTATGTTTAGAGCCTTGACTCAGAACTTAAGTAGGCACTGTTTATTCAACACCACATTTGATGAGTCTTGCCTTCTTCCCAAACAAACCTCGAGAACCTCTGACCACTTCAAATATGCTGATGGTCAAAATTCACCATGAGAGAAAGAAAACCTGACATCGAGCCCAAATATGAGGCAAGAAGTCAGAATGAATGATTCAGTCTTTGGCTATTTCACTCAATTTCCATCCATACAATAAAGTTTTAGTAAACATAGTCTAACCTATTAAAAGTGTGACTGAACTTGTGAATTACATTCATTATTAGCACTTGGGCTGGTACATCTGGCTACAGGAATGACTTTTTTTTATAACTTGCTGGACTTCATTTCCAAATAAATAGTCTAATACAGCAAGTTAACCTAGCTAATTAATGTTTGCAGAGAAAACTGGCTAACCTGGCTAATAATTACTTGAGTCTTTAACTAAAGAGTTTTGAGAATATTTGGACAAGCTAGTTATATGCTATTACTTTTAAACTTTTAAAGCACATGAAAGTTTTGACTTAAAAAGAAAACATTGGGGAAAAAGCTGCTTAAACACAAGCAAAACACACTGAACAGGTGGGCGTGGCCTAAAAGTCCCAGCCTGCTTCAGAATTCGAATTGTTATTTTCAAAATTTTTCAGCCCTACAATATAGATAAATTATAGAATTATCGCAATTGCTATGCGTAAACTAGGTTAATTTTTTGACTGCAGGCTCTGTCCACACGCATATGTATGATATTTTTGAAAATGTAGTTTTTACAAAAAACTTCTGTCCACGTGAACAGCGTTTTTGAAAATATCTTAATCCTCATGTAAATTCAATAATGATTTAAAAACATTTACAAGCTAGTAGCTGGCAATAGCATGTCATAAACTGTCAGGTCAAAGCCTCGAAAATATGGTTAAGAGCTTCGAATTATGCGGGAAATATGGCGAAATGTGGAAAAACACCAACATGGACAAAACACAAGGACTGACAATGAGGCACAACTACTGTTTAAAGTTACACTTAATACAAAGTCAGCAAGAACCAGGAGAAGGATGACCGGGAAGCCGAAACAATACATATCATATTCTGTCACCTCCAGATGATGGTGTACTCATAAATCAAACTGAAATAAATTTCAAGCACATTATTACATAAGAAATTCCAGACCACAAAGTAACAACCTGGTGAGCAGCCAGGATAAACCTAGGACATTATATAACACACGCAAAACCCGCACTGGAATACCAATGTCAGCAATTATTTATTCTTTATACATGCTCTTAAGAGAGAAACCATAGATTTATTGTAGGTTCTCTGGGGCTCTAACAAAAAACTTGCCAACTAAGAACTTAAAATGTTGCTTTTTGTTGTACTAAGAGATTTCTGTGGTGCTGTGGCACTTTCTTTGATTCACTCTTCGACAGTGTTAGTATATCACAGCAAAAGGTCAAAGTTCAAAGGTGAACTTACCTGCCTGTTCCAGGTTGATCTTCTCCGTATGGTGACAGGAGAGTGGGTCGGCCTGCAGGGGAAAAAAAACACCAGAAGATAAAACCGTGGTTATGTGCAGTTACACTGATCCGCCACGGGTGGCAGTGTTGTATATGAAAGAGCCCCGGAGTTCAGCAGTGGGATGGAAATGTTTGAGATGAACTCACTCTACACAGATCTTGTTCTGTTTGTAAAACTTGTGTCTGGCGGTGAAGAGGCGTGCTATGTATTTCGCCATCTCTATGTCCTCCTAAAAGACAAAAATCAAAAGAGCATCCTTAAAACGGTTAGTGAAAACGAACCGTCCATGTTGTTGTTCTAACATGTTTATTGAGTTAGCTGTAACGTTTTCAGAAATCTGTGCTAGCTAAGATGTAAACCAGGCTGAACGCATGAAGCTAGCTGTTTTCCACTGAGTTTGTTTTGCAGATGGGAAAGACTCCACATCACCGAGTTTCCCGTGAGATGGCATTGGAGAGCGTGCAGTCTCAACACTGACCATGTGAAACATGATGGTGTCGTCTTTGCTGGTTATCTCCACGGTGATAGCCGACTTGTTGTGCCCGATGGTTCCGATGTCCTTCCACCTACGAGAGAGGAAATGAGTCAACGTGACCTTCCACGTCTGAGAGCAGTTGTGCAGCTGTTAGGAGGCTGGTGAAGATATAAACTCTTCATACGTTATAAAAGAGTCAGAGGTCACTCTCACCGGTGAAGCATGATAGATCTCCCGTTCCTGTGCTTGGCAAAGATTCCGATAAACGAAACTCCGATGAAGATGTCATTGGTGTAGTTGTCCTGAAGACAAAACAACAAATTGCATATAAACACACATAGAAAAATGTGTCCTGGGGACACAAACGTGTGTGTGTGTATCTTACTTTAGCAGCAAAGCTCTCCTGCCCAAATCCATCCAGTTTCTCCACCTCTTTAATGTAGAGCAGCTCTGCATCTGCAGCCTGCATCTGACTGAAACACACACACACACACACACACACACACACAGAGTCTTTTTTGAGAATAGCACTGTTTTTAGGTAAAGGAGAAAGGATGGGCCCAAGCACCAACCATTTTCACACTTTTCCACGTTAATCTTCCTCCACTAGGTTCTGTCTAGCTTTTATCAAGTTTATCTTGAGTAAAACAGATTTGAGTTTTGAAAACCGGGCGATTTGAAACACTGATCTGAAATCATCTCTCTGGCTGATCTACTGTAAATAAGACTCTGTTTAAAATCTATAAACAATGTAATGCATTTTTCTAATCTAATCTATGCAATCGATATTTCTCTTTTAATTCACGTGAGCTGTTATTCCAATCTAATCTACCCAACCTTTTAACATGATCTAATCTACATCAGATATTATTCTGATCTAATCTATGCTAATCTGTATTAAAGACATTATTTGAGAACCCTACTAGTGACTCTTGTGTTCTTCGGCCACTTTCTGAGTCCAGTCGTCCAGCACCTCGTCAACGTGGGGCCAGTTCTAGAGAAGAGGCAGAGAAACATGTGAACACACACACACACACACACACACACACCTGATACACCTGTGAAATTTTTTTTTTCTCTTTCCCTCTGTGGAATATGCTTTACTTTTTCTAACATGTTTACATGACATGCAGGTATGCTGCTGCAGTGAGAAAGGAATGCATACCCTGAGGCGCCCACACACACACACACACACACACACAGACTTACCACGGGGAACAAAACATATTCCCTGAGGAAATCCTGAGACAGATATTGAGTGAAATCTCCAAAGTCGGCTGCAGAGAGAGAAACAGAGAAGAGCAGTCAATAATCCAAATCCAAAAAAAAAAAAAAACCCACACAATTTTGTTACTCATGCTACTTGTATTCTTACCACTATCCAAAAGATTTATGTTCTTCATCACTCTTTTGATGAAAACATTTCCCAGGATATTTTCAAATATTCTTCTTTTTGAAAAATGACTCGCGTCTTGTGTAAATAGTTACTTCTCCATTTGTAATATTAAATTTCTAAACAAACGACAAACAGCTGGACACGACATAGCTGGTTGACAGTAGCTAGTGAATAAAAAAGCTTATAACACACAGCTGTTGAATTCTCAAATCTGATTGGTCAGATTGTGTTGATTCATTTTCTAGAACAGCAGCTTTGACAGTATTTCTGGCTGGAATTCAAATCACAGGTTTATATCTAATATGTTATCGTCTCTATAGTAACTTAGGACTTATTACTGTTATGTATAATTGTTGATATGGTGAAGATTTTAGTGAGGAAACATTTATTTAGCAGTTGTCGAAAGAGTCTCCAGTCTCAAGTTAAAGCTGTATGCTTTCAGAAAGTCTTCCGGACCAAGGAGTTTGCGCTTTCTGGTTCCTGGGTAACAAAGAAAAATGTATAATTTTATGTTGAGGTTTTCTGTAAGGAGACGTTTATGTAACATTTATGGAAGGAGTCTCCAGTATCAATGTTTTGTTACAATCAGTAAGTTTTCCAACATGTGAAAGTCTTTCTTGGAGTTTGGAGGTTGCGCTTTCCATTTTTTTTTTCTCCATGTAACATGGCAATCAGCGTTTTTTGTTTTTGTTTGTTATACCAGCTTTAAAATACAGGAAAAAAAGAGTCTGGTGAAGGAACAACTGTTCATAGCTGCCATAACGTAAGTAATAATAGGAACTAACTTGTTTGTAGACGTTCCACAACATTAAATGTAGCTATAAACATATGAAACATATTGCAAAAAAACACCTCTGGCTTAGTAACAGTAATTAAAACACTGAAATAAGATATTAAATGCTGACATTTTCAGGTTTCATACCAATGACCATATCAAGAGGTCAATACTTTGTAAACGCAACTGGAGACACATCTGATGTTGTGTTTATCTGTCCATATGTGATACCAGAGCTTTCCAAAAGTATAGGAACACCTATGGATGGAAGCTTATATGGAGACATATACATAATTACATACTGCCTATCAGAGTACGTTCTCTCATTGTAATGCTAAAAACACTGCTTAAAATAATATTACTAATATTTCCATGACTTGCTATCAACCTCTCATGCTCTAATTCTGTCACATCGCCTTTGTGTGCTTTTTACTCAATATGGTAATACTATCTCTCCACATTCTTCACCTGAGTGTGTCTTACAAAGAGAGTAACAAGATAAAACGAGCTGCTCAGAGCACGTTATCTTGTTCTCCTTCTTTCCTCCTGTGTTTCATAATGTTCGCTACTATCTTTCTGTTTGAATTCTTGCATGATGAACAAACTACACATTCTCCTTCTTGTCTTTTTATGTTTACATTCCCGTGAGCTGCTGGCTAAACGTTCTGATAGCAGTTCAAGTGGATAACTGCTCTCCTGCTCTAAATACCATATTAGGTATGACAGCACCGAGCTACCAGTAAGATCACACACACACACACACACACACACACTTACCCTGGACAGCGAGACCGGCGAGTCGAATGCCCTGCTCCACGGTGCAGTGAAGGTGCCCATCGAGCACCTCCTTCTTCACCTGCAGGTAGTACTGATACCTGAGAGACACAAAAACACGGGTGATCAAGTGTGTACAGAACATCACAAAGTACATGAGTAAAAAAAAAAAAAAAGCTAAACGAGCTCGCTGTCAGTGTGAAGCACAAATGCTAACAGTTAAGCTAGGGGACGTTTCCAGAGGTGGACAAATAATAAATCCAATAGCTTGTAAAAGCTAACTAAAAGGTCCCATGTACTGCAATGAACCTAACTAATGAGGCTAAAAAGTGCTAGCTAACATAATAAATTATGACAAGCTAGTTAGGTAGCTAACGAGTTTGTCAGTATTTCATCTTAGAATCACAAAATGAGAAATACTGACAATGTAAAGGTAGATGTCGTACTCAAAAATATCTCAAAAGTCTCGTTTTTGTGCTTTTGAGATATTTTTGAGATGTTTTTGTGCTTTTTCTTCGGTATAAAGACACTCCAGGAGGTGCTTGCTCTATCGCTGAATGAGAGAAATGAAACCAAGTCGAGTTTCAAACTGAGATGAAAACAATGTTTTATAAGGATGTGTCAGAGAAGCAACGCTTCTTGGGGTTTTAAGTAAGTTATTGAGTTCCTAGAATGAGTACAGCCTGCATACTGTAAATATTAGGGTCATGTGACCAACATTTGTACAAAGATTTCGTAATAAATATTTCCTTTAATTTTTTCAGCACTAGCTTGTATGTTTCAATGTTTCGAAGTGGTCAGTTAATACCATGACACCGTGATAGCCATGATAATCATTATCATCGAACATAAAAGATATATTTTCAGTCTGGCTAGTGTCTTTATTTTCTCTCGATATATTTAGCCGCAAGGTGATGTGTTACATGACAGCTTCAGTTTATTTTGCTTGACGTTTCCACGTTCTGGACAAAATTTTATCATTATATCAGCTGCTTCCAGTCAGTTTGCACTTTATTGATATTTTATCACTATAGTTACAGCATTGAGGTTCCTCGAAGCTTCATGTTTAAATATACACACCAAATAAAACCTTGGTCAGTGGCCAACACACACACACACACACACTTCTCCTAATATCCTTGTGAGGACCTTGTTATGACATAATTATTAACACAGCTAATACTACATCTAAACCTAATCCTCTGTAATTGTAACAAAAAGGAAACATTTAGTCTCTTTTATGTTTATTTTAAAGCTGCATTTCCTGTAAAAAAAAAAAAAAAAAGGTAGTTTTTCTAGTGGGGGGACCAGCAAAATGTCCCCGCAATTTCAAAACCGTCAGATATTCCTACCATGACATTTAGTCACACACAAATCCGCACTTGCCCACACACAACTGGCTGCATTTCAGCATTCTTTGAAGGAAAAGTGTTGTTTAATATTTCCCATTCCTGCATTCCTTTGGAAATTCATGCTTCCTTCACTTTTTCCTTGTTTTTTTTTTTTTTAAAGGTAATCTCTGTTTTCTCTTTGTCTCCAAAGAGGCGTTATGTAAGTTGTTGGCCATGTAGGTGCACACTTCTCAATCAGAATAACATTGTAAATGTCTGTTAGGTTTATGGTGTATCCTGTCGCCCAGAGACTCCGCCCTCCAAACCACACTGGCTCCTCCCCCAGCAGTGGGGCGGCGGCCTGGTTTTGCTAATTAAAGGGTTGCCGTGGCACTGGAATGGCCTTCTCACTGGATAATGACGGGTTAGCAGTGCAGAGCAGAGACAGATTACAACCTCCGACTAAATAACGGTTTAAAAAAGACAGAGAGAGAGAGAGAGAGAGAGAGAGAGAGAGAGAGAGAGAGAGAGAGAGCAACTAGACCAAACTTAAACCATATTTTGTCTGCCTGATGTGTGTGTGTGTGTGTGTATGTGTAGGGGATATGAGATAGAGAGAGAGTGACTGTGTGAATCTGTGAAGCGAGAGGTGCTTTCCAGACGGTATTTATGTTTTGGCCTGTAGTCTGGAATAATCATCGCTAAACTCTGTGTGTGTGTGTGTGTGTCTGTGTGTGGGGGTAGAAATGCCCCAGAAAGCTGCGATTTCAAGGCTACTCTCGACAAAACAAAGTCCAGGTGTGCTAGACGTCAGCTAATGGAGGAGGAATGCAGGACAGGGAGAAATTAAACACTGAGTGTGTGAATAAATGAAGAGGAAGCAAAGAATAAAAATCCCTTTACAATATATAAAAACGTATACGTTTCAGACTTCACACTTTCTGCGTACGAGCTCCGCAATTTAATGAGAGTAGCTAGTACAACTTATCACGCAAAAATATGCCAATAGATCAGCCTTCTTTTTCCCCTAAATAAAAACGCGAGATTCGCCAATCGACATATTAATCTGAAATTATGTGTTTTGAACTCGCTGATATTAACTGACACTGCCTGGAAGCCCCGCCCCCTATGCCCTCCCCTACTCTCCTTAATCCTGATTGTAGAAGTGCTTGTTTGTCTCATATTTTTTCAGCTACTGGTTCAGGATTTTTTTAAAATGGGAAATTGCGAGCAGGGAAAAATTAATATTGCACCCAGTGAAACTAATCCTGTTCGAATAGGGATATAAGCTACCACCAAAACTGCTGGTGTAGCACATCTACTGCAAAAGAACTAATATATTACAATTAGGCTAACGCAAAAAAGCAACAACACTAGGGTTGTCATGCCGCATATCGGTTATGCATCGCATATCGGTTATGCATCGGTTCGCATTTTGGTGTTCAACACGGCATCGCTGACCAGAACTAACGCTGCCTTTAAGTAATGTCGGAAAATAATGTAATTACGACGTGAGTTGGGTGTCGATAACGAAAATTCGCATAAGATTTAACCAGTAATTTTGCGTTAACTGTTCAGTTGTCATTGATGATACTAAAAACAAAATACATTTTATCTCGCACCACTTGATATGTACACACACCAGGTCATAATCACAACCTCTGAACTCATACGCACAAACTTCCACGGAGGATTTGAAGGCAGCATAAACCAAACAATATTTTATTTTCGCTAAGAATAGCTGCACAGTGTTATGCTAATTCGATTTTTTGTTCTAGAGCTCCGCCTTTCCTCACAGATTCTCTCTCTTTCAGGTTATAACAACAATGTGATAAATACCGACGTATATGAGATTTTCTAAAATATCTTTCTAAGAAAAAAGAACAATTAGGGTATTTGATATTTTTTGTTTTCATGTACAGTGATATGCAACAAAACCTTTGTACAAAGATTTCTGAACAATTTTTTGTTTCACCACAGGCTTGTGTGTTTTTAAATGCTCGATTATTACCGTGACACTGTGATATTTTTAGACTAGGTTATGATACCGTGAAAATCTCCAACAGTAACACTACACGACACATGTTTAATGTGGAAAATGTTTTGGCACCCACAGCCACTGGATCGCTCAACATTCTGCACTAATGAAGCAAATTCAGTGAACATGTGGTAAGTGGATCATTGAGTAAATTTCATTTTTCCCTGAAACATTTCGACTACTGAGTCTCTCTCACACACACACACACACACACACACACACACACACAAACAGCTCGAGGTCATTTTCACAGCTGCAGTAGTAGGCCAAGCACAGATTGTGTTTCACATTAATCAGATACACTCACCGCCTCGTTTCAAATGTCCATATATTTCACTCCCATATAAACACACACACACACACACACACACACAGCAACTCAGGCCAGGTGTGAGACATTGACCTTTCGTGTTGTCAGGGCTAACAAGCACTTTGACATGGCTGACTGCTTAACCAGCAGGGCCAGACAAGCACCTTGAGTGTAACTCCCACAGAAAAGTAAAAAGTTTGTGTGTGTGTGTGTGTGTATGCTTGTGTGTCCACTGGTGTGAGAAAGGAACGTGATAAAAGTTGTGAGAAACATCTTTCCCTAAAAGCCACAGAGGAAAAGTGGGTGGTGAGACAAAATCAGCAGACAGAATCTATCAACAAGCTTTCTCACACATACACACTAAAGTTTGGGGGCGCCTTGAGTATTTATTTATTTTTTTTTAAATTTTCCAAGTAATGTCTGATTTTCAGTGATCTTAACGCTGTGTGTGAGATACTTGAGGCTGTCTGTAATGACGTGCACAGCCAAGCTGCTCTGAAAGGGTTAAAGAGAGACGTGAGACATGTCCAACATGTCCATATAGCTGGTTAAAACAGCGTGTTTGTACAAAAAAAAGTGTGTGTAGAGCTGTCGTAGTATTTAAATTGTCATAATACAATAACACCCCAGGTTTTTTTTAGTTGCCTGTGGTAAATCTATCAAATCAAATGTCTTCTAAACTTTCTAAACTTGTGTCATTTGAGGAACACCTCATTAAGGAATAAGGACTTTTTTAAGGAATTGTCACTGTATAAAAGGAATAAACACTTCAGGAAATGCTGTTGTAGAAAAATAATCAAAGACAGGGTGGTGCAACGATGCGGAATTACCACCCTGCCGTTGATTATTTTCCTATAACAGCATTTCCTGAAGTGTTTATTCCTTTTATACAATGACAATTAGCCAATTATAACAATTTTTATTTATTAAGGAATGACAAATCATACTTTTTATCCATTTACAGTTACATTTAAAATTGTGGAATGCCCATGAAACAAGTTGTCACCTACGTTATAGCAGCTATAAACAGTAGTTTCCTCACCTCTTTTCTGAGGTTAATAAAACAAACATACAGCTTTTTACTCTGGAGATGCAAAAACTTCTGCTGTTTAACTCTGATTTTTTAAACTGAAGATACAGTTGAATTGTTTTAATTGTTTTTAGGTTTTTTTTTATCACAATAAATTATATATAGGATAAAATGTTTCTCTAGATAAACTTGATAAACTAAGCTATTGAAAAAAGATAAACACACGGTGGCCGTGAAAGTGTGTTGGTGCTTGGACCCCTCCTTTCTCCTTCACCTAAAAACAGTGCTATTCTCAAAAAAGACTGTGTGTGTGTGTGTGTGTGTGTGTGGAATGTGGGTCCTCCAACACCAGTCGGCCATGCCAACATTCCTGTGTGACTCCTGAATAGCGGCCAGACTCCCAAACACACAGGGAGCAGTGTTCCCTCCTCTCTCTCTCTTTCTCTCTCTCTCTCTCTCTCTCTCTCTCTCTCACACACACACACACACACACAGACACACACAGACACACACAGACACACACACAGACCATCCATTGTTCCTCTCTAGCCCCCTGCCCCTTTGCCCTACGACCTACACACTACCAGACCTCCAGAGATGTCTGGGATACCAATCAGTGCTACCCCTACACACACACACACACAGACACACACACACACACAAGATTTCACATGAATACACACTACATCAGATTTTCCAGAACTGAGAAAAAAAAAAATCTTCTGTATTACCATGTGTCTTGAGGTGATGGATTATTATTTTATACCATATGCTGTGTTTTTAAATTTCGGTTAAAGATGCAGTCTGTACATTTTAGAGCCATCTGCTGCAACTGCACTTTGACAAAAACATTGACAAAACTTCCTCCTTCCCTCCCAACTGACTCCAACCGTCTGTTGAAACTATATATGTCTGAAGAATTTCCTTTTAAAGAAAAGAGACAGATGTGTTCTGGCTGGGGGCGGTACTAATTTACGGGCCAGAAAAATGTAAACATGTGGCTGTGATAAAGGAAGTAGCCATATCCATTGCATGGTGATGTTGCAACCACAGTTTTTTTTTTTTTTTTTTAATGAGGTATCTTTGAAATCATATGAATCTTAAAGCTCTAGAAACATGTTTAAAGATTACACATTACACCTTTAAGTTTCACTGAAACAGCAAAAAATAAATAAATACATAAATAAAAATTGGCATAACCAAAAAAGAATAAATAATAAAATAAATGACATCACATCCCTTGTTCCAACCAAAATCACCTGGTGAATTGTAAACCTGCCAGAACTTCTGTCACCACGGCTGGGAGAATATTAGACACACACACCCATGGTACATTCTGTGTGTGTGTATGAACTGGCAGTAAGACAGAGGACAGCTATTTGTCACACAGTTAGAGCTTGGACAGGAAGAGGTCAGCTAAACGGGAGCCGTCTGGACAAGGGGAGACTTTCCTCCTCACAGCAAACACACATGCGCGCACACACACACACACACACACACAGGAAAAAGAAAGAGAGAGAGGGGGGGAGAGAATGAAAGAAGGGGGGAGAGCCAGAGACCAAGACAGACCATAGAGAGATAGGTGGAAAAAAAAGAAAGAGAGAGAGACAGGAAGAAACAGGGAGAAAGAGAGACTGAGAGAGATAGACAGAAAGAAAGATGGACAAAAACAGACTATGTGAGAGAGACAGAGAAAGAAAAAGAAGAAAGGGGAAGACAGAGTAAGAGCGAGACAGGGTAAAAGGAAAACAGGAACAAGAGATAGAAAATGACAGAAAGAATGATGGAGAGACATACAGAGACATAGATAGATAGATAGATAGATAGATAGATAGATAGATAGATAGATAGATAGATAGAGGGAGAGAGATATGCAGAGACTCAGTAAAAGAGTGAGTAAAAGGAAGATAGAAAGAAAGGAGAAGAAAGAATGACAGACAGACAAATAGACAGATAGATAGATAGATAGATAGATAGATAGATAGATAGATAGATAGATAGAGAGCGAGAGAGAGAGATGCAGAGACCCAGTAAAGGAGGGTGAGAGAGTAAAAGACAGAGAGAAAGAGGGAGAGACAGATTACCAGTGTGGCCACAGATGCACAGATGGTCTGGCCAGCTGAGGATGAAAGAACAAACCACACGCATGCACACACACAGACACACACATATGTGCAGTCCCACACAGACCCACACAAGTGCGCGCACACACACACACACACAAAGATGCACTCTCAAAGTCACACACATACAACAGTAAAACACACAGATGTTCAGACAGATGGAGGTCAGTTAAACGGTTACATAAGTACTTGCAGACACATGGGCACACACACCCTTACACACACCCTTTCACACACTCTTACACACACACACACACACACACACACACACACCTGGTGACCTCTTGCTCAAGGCGGGAGACACTGGGCACATAGAACATGACCCCGAAGTACAGCATCGGCTCGTTGCCGAATTTATCCAGCTGCTTCTTCAGTGGCTTCTCCAACTCCACCCACCTCTGCACCTGAGCTTTAGAGTGAAACCACAGGCCGAAATAATGTGTCTGAGAGAGAGAGAGAGAGAGAGAGAGAAAGAGAGAGAAATAAATCAGCAACAAACTCTTGGATTCTATCTTTTCACCAACACGCGTGTAATTTGCTGGTTAGAACTGGAGTGAAAAAATAGTGCATTCCTAAATATGATATGTATTATATATTAATATTTCTATATATTGCACACAGCAGTGACTCACGTAGATAGATTTTGTTGGTGCAGGACGACATTAATAACAACAGAGCCTCAAACAAAATGAAGTCGAGTGGGTTACTACGTAGTGAATTTACGAGTAACCCGTCGTTTAGTCGATAACATCCAGTCATCCAGCGTACTGTACATGAGCTAATATCATTAACCAGGGTTGACAGGTTTCTGCAAACATTTCCAGCCCAAATACATCTCAAAGTCTTCTTTTTCTCAGCATGGGAAACAAGGTCACTGTGGTGTGCGTGCATTTCTGACGTACAGACATTATCCACTACATAATCCCCCTTCCCTTCTCCCAATCTTTGCAGTATATCTTACAATAGAAATGGTTCTGTACATCATAGACACACTATCTACACTTACACTTTACCTTCATTTGCAGAAATGTACTACAGTTAATCCCAATTATTTGCTATAAAACAATATCTTGCCCAATCTGGCAACCCAATTAACACTCCTGTACACTGTTCCTCCCCTAAGCATGGGGCAGCATGATTTCTGCCCCAATGGTCCTCTATTAGCGCATGCTGCAGTTCCCATTTTTGACCACTAGATGCAATAATAACTCTATGGAGTTAAATGTGGCAGAGAACATGCTGCAGTACAATTGCATCTGGAAAGTGACAAATGAATAGAACATCGCATTATTCTGTCACTCAAAAGACGTAAATAGTATTTAAATGGTAGATAAATTTTGTTTGTTGAATGGCTGATATATACCACTTTGTAACTGTCTTCACATGTAATTATACAGTATAAGCTCTCATTTTGACCAAAATCATTTGTACCGATTCATCTAAACAAACTGAAACTCTGTAACCCACTAAAAGTGCTGTAGTAATAAAGAATGTCTTGTGCTCATTCCAGGACTCTTACTCTCAACCTGCTTATACTGAGCATCCTTTTAACGCACTCAGTAATGTTTGTCTTGAGTTTCTTCCTCATGTTGTCTCAGGGAGTTTTTCCTTGCCACTGTTGCCTGTGGCTTGCTCATTAAAGATCTAAATTGACATCCGGATTTCTGTAAAGCTGCTTTGTTAAAGTTAGTGAGTGAATTGAATTTGCATGTAGCATGTAGCAAGTATCAGAAGTCTGACACTACACTAATCATTAACTGATGATAATGTGGCTCTAATAGAGCACTTAAGTCTTTCTGTTCATGTATTCACCCATCCTCAGATCCAGTTCTGCAGATTCCCGTTGACTTGCGCAGGGAAACACACCTGCCAACAATGTGTTGGCTCACTCTGTTGTGCAAGGTCACATACCAGTCTGTCGGACATGTTTGCTCCTGTTTGATGGGCGTATTGGACACGTCATGAGCGAACGTGGATGTGTTTTAGATTTTACCTCGGTAGATATCACTAACTAGAAGACGATCATAATGATGGATGTCATGTTGCTTGATTGCTGCTACTTTAACTCTTCATTAGATGTTGTTAATCCTTTAATTCGTTACAGTAATGCAACATTAAAACTGCCTTTAACATATTCGATATATCTTTATCACAATTATTAACATTTAATGCTCCTGATGACAGCTAAATTGACTGGGTTAAAAGATTAAAGAATAAAAAAAAAAGTGCAATTCACAACAAAACAATTATTAGACAACAGACAATGGCAAAGTAAATAAACATTTACCTTCAAAATGGTGTCAATTTGGTATGTATTTGCATATTGGAACCTGATTGGCTCTTATATTTTATGACAAAATAACATCTGCTGTCTTTAATACTAACTCAAGCACTCACACTCACTTTCAGTAACAATTTTATTAAAATGAAATTTAAAAATCTTTGTTCTGTTTTATTGTGAATAAAATAAGTGCTTGAAATTAAATATATTTTTATTTTATACTAAGACACTAATTTAGTAGGTATAAAGAAGGCATGTAAGACATAATATTTATACTATAAATATTGAGATCAACTTTAACCAACAACCACAACCATGTTAAGTATCAGAAAAAACATTTAAATATTTAACTTAATATAATTAAAAATATATTTAATACACTTTTAATTGGTAGACAGCATGCTCATTGAGCTATTTTATAACAGACATATATAAGTAATTCATGCTTATTAGAAAAACTGAGCTAAATACATAAAGGTTTATATGGGAAAACGATCATTTCAGAATTATTTCACTGAGTTATTTTTAAATTGAATAGAAAATAAGGGCTAAATAATATTGTTGACACACCTTTTCTTACACAACGTATAATCCTTATACGACATGTAATCACATAAGGATGCTTGAAGTTGTCTAATAGACTCATCATGACTGAAACTGGTTATTAATATGCTAAAAATCCAAAAGTAAATGCTTCCAAATCTAGTTCTATCTAGTTAACTCTCCATATTTTTTACAGCACCACAGTAACAAGTTCAGCAGGGTGTGTGTGTGTGTGTGTGTGTGTAAAAGTGTAAGTGCGTGGGATACCTGGAGGCAAAACCTGTGCTTTTCATCAACACACCTAAGATTAACTACTGTTGATCTGATGTCATCAAAAAGCAAACAACCACACACACACACACACACATACACGCATACACACGCATACACACGCATACACACACAGAATTATGTTCTTGGCATAATTAGGCAAAACACACAAACGCATCTCCATTAAAGTTTTGTCTGGTAAACCAGTTCATAGTATAAAAATAATAGGAGCATTTTAGCAAAGCTTATGTTTTACTATTAGAACAAGGAACCTGGCAATTAATTCAATTTATACAAATTAAATAACTGCATTCAAAGGAGTTATCTGAAATATCCCGTCAAGTTAGCAGTAAAAATTAGCAGAACAGATGATAAACATTTATGAATATGAATTAAAACTCTTTTTAGAAATCCTGTCAGGTTAGCGTATCTTCACTAGTTGGCTAATGTGAGGTGTGAAGATTTAGTAATATTATGTAACATTATTTATTTACAAATTACTTCAGGAATCCTGTCAGTTTTGTTTTTTTGTTATTTAGCAACCAAGCATTAACAGTAACAAAATATGGATATTACTTTACAATCACTTCAGGAATCCTGTCGGTTTTGTTTTTGTGAGTTAGCTAGCTAGCATTAACAGTAAAAAGTTCACGAACAAACATTACTTAAAGATTACTTCAGGAATCCTGTCAGTTTTGTTTTTGTGAGTTAGCTAGCTAGCATTAACAGTAAAAAGTTCATGAACAAACATTACTTAAAGATTACTTCAGGAATCCTGTCAGTTTTGTTTTTGTGAGTTAGCCAGCTAGTATTAACAGTTAAAAAAAATATATGTATGCATATTACTTAAAAATTATTTCAGGAATTAATTAAATTTTCAGGAATCAGGAACTGTCTGATTTGTGTTTGTAAGTTAGCTAGCCTTAACAGAAAAAAAAAATATATTATGTAAAAATCCCTTCAGGCATCCTGTCAGTTTTGTTTTTGATAGTTAGCATTAATAGTAAAATATACACATATATACAAAATATATATGTGTGTATGTATGATTATTACTTAAAAATCATTTCTGGAATTCTGTCATTTCAGAAATTTGTGGTTATAAGTTAGCTAGCTAGCATTAAAAGAAAAAAAAAAATTAAGGTAAAAATCCCTTAGGAATCCAGTCAGTTCTGTGTACGTTAGATAGCGAGCAAGCATTAACAGCAAAAAACAAACAAACAAACAAACAAGCAAATAAAAAAGTGTATGAATATTATTTAAAAATCCCTTAGGAATCCAGTCAGTTCTGTGTATTTTAGATAGCGAGCAAGCATTAACAGCAAAAAACAAACAAACAAGGCAAAGTGTATGAATATTATTTAAAAATCACTTCAGGAATCCTGTCAGGTTGTGTGTTAGTTAGCTAGCTAGCATTACCATTAAAAGATAATACATGTATGAATTTTACTTAAACATCCCTTCTGGAATCCTGTCAGTTTTCTTTTTATTAGGCAGCTAGCTAGCATTAACAAAATATATATATATATATATATATATATATATATATATATATATATATATATATATATATATATATATATATATATATATATATCTCTTAAAAATCACCTCAACAATCCTGTCAGTTTTGTGTATATTAGTTACACAAAAAATCAAGTAAGAATTCACTTCACTAATCCTGTTTTGTGCTTGTTAGTTAGCTAGCATTTTGTGTAAGTTAGCTAGCTAGCATTAACAGTAAAATCACTTCAGGAATTCTGTCAGTTTTGTTGTTGGTTAGCTAGCTAGTATTAACAGAAGAAAAAAAAATACATTTATGAATACTTAAAAATCACTTCAGAAATCCTTAAAAATCACTTCAGAAATCCAGTCACTTTTGTCTATGCTAGTTAGCAAGTAAGCATTAAAAAAATACATTTATGAATGTTTCATTTATGAAAATTTTCTCAGGTCAGGTTACCTCATGGTAGCTAGCTCGCTAAAACCATTTGTACAGTACATATGTATCTATTAATGCCAATGAAATTCTTCCTCCTACTTAAAGACTTACATATCCTCCACATATGGTCTTAAAGGCATGAGCAAAGGCTAATTCAAACCGGACATGTTTCTGAAGCGTTTATTTGATACAAGTCAGGGGGAATTAAGCTTCTATATTTAACATGCACTGGCTGTGTTAAAGGGGCAGAAAACTCGAGCCTGGTCATCACACTGCCCTTATTTTCTTTTTCTCTTATCTTTATTTTCATTTCATTCGCATGAGTGAAGCGCAAACTCCTGGAAATCCAATGATCCATCCAGCAATTCATTAAAATGGATGTGGTGCTGTAGGCTACAGTTTAGCATGCCAGCGCCTTACATGCTTACATTTTTAGATAGTACATTGTCTTTAAAAATTGTCAATTTTTTTTCAACTTTTTCTTTGATACTTTTAAAATAGTCCTGCTCTACATTATTATCATGAGTGAATTAATAGTAAGCGTACCCCAGATTCTGAACAAAGTTGGTCACATACAGTATCAATCAGAGGCTTCTAAATTGTAGCTGATTCAGCAATATCGATTCAGATTCGTTGCCTTATGCATAGAAATAGTAACATATCATGTAGAAGTCTGCGATTTACACTCCAAGTAAATGTCCTACAAAGGACTGTTGTCTTAAATAAATTCGTAGCTAGGTACCTGTTAAACTCTCACTACTTCATATATACCTACTCAGGAAAACTTTCTAGGATACCAGATCGTAAATTTCTGGTGCAATCTACTGGATAATGATGGCAAAAAAATGCTTGTGAAAATAACTTTCCACCTTCTATTAGCAACATAATCACTTCCTGGCACACAAAGCAGTCATAAACCAGTCCAGGTCCTCAAAGTCTTTCGCTGCTGCCAGAGAGCTTCTCCCTAAAAAAAAAAAAAACCCTCATAGAAAACAATCACAGTGAGTTCAACAAGAGTCGCCGCCGGCTACACTGCCGCCTCCTGCACTGGTACTGGCTGGTTACTTGTGTAAAGAAAAAAAAAAGGTGTGGGAACAAGTTATGGTAATTTTACTGCCAGATTATCCACAGCAATATCGTACAACCAACTGATTCTTTATTTTGTTTAGGCAATTTTTTTTGCAACTGACACCCGACGCTCACATTAAGATGCTCTCGATGAAGCTTGATGAATTGAAACAGAGGTGTGTTAAGTTAGGGATTTTGGAAATAATTAACAATAGGTGAATGGTAGGCTTGTGAGTGGAACAATGGTCTACACAACTATACATTTTATTTTTGGAATACTATGAGTTCAAATCCACATGATATTCGAAGACATTTAATGCTGTCCTGAAATCACAGTAAGCTGACAGTAGCAAATTACAGAGCTGTTGAATTCTCGATTCTGATTGGTCAGAATGTGTTGATTCATTTTCTATAACAGCAGCTCTGATGGTAGTTCCGGCTGGAATTCAATTCATTTCTTTCTATACTAACAATGTGCTCACAGGGATGCTACGAATAATCTAAAGATAACTATAAACATTTGGTATTTAACCAAATGTTAAATTAAAAAATAACAAACATTGATATGATGAAGATTTCGTTAAGGATATGTTTATTTAACGCTTATGGAAGGAGTCTCCAGTGTCAGCTCAACAGTAAGTTTTCTGCCACAGGAAAGTCTTTAGTAAGGAAACGACATATAGCTGCTATAATGTAAGTGAGAACAGGACTTGTAGACGTAACTATACTACAGATACTACAGTATATTGTGTGATTCATTGCTTCACTGAAAATTAAATAAGATATTTTAAGTAACTTAAATATTATTGGATTTAAATTTCAATATCAGTTTGAATGTAAATCTTTGTTTTTTGCTGGTTTGAGCTTTATAACAGTTTTACTTTACTATACGTAATTACTGTAGTATATGTAATTAATTTACTATATGTAAATTAAATACAACAAAGGACAAGTAAAAAATATAATAAAAATTAACAAATAAAAATAAAATGTCAAAAAATAACGTTGGTAAACTAAATTAAACTGAACTAAATCAAATAAAATTAATAAAATAAAAATAAAATATTAAAATAAAATAAAAATATTTTAAAAATAAATTTTAAACTAAAATAAAAAATTATATAACATACAAAATAAATACAATATAATTAAATTAAAATTATGACATGTAAAATAAAATTAAATTGAAATAATTTGTCAAAAAATAATAATAAAAAAAAAACAAAGGGAGAAAATTATTTTTGCTGTACTATATTCTACATTCCAACTGTATTAATAGGTTGTTTCATATATGTGTGTGAGTGGGATGTGTGTGTGTCAGTGTTTGTCAGTGTGTGTGAGCGTTTTATGAGCGATTCGGGGCAGTGGAGGTCATGTGGCCCGTGATGCCGTGGAAGAGGACAGGAAACGTCAAGGAACTGCAGACTTACGACATTCAGAATGGCTGAGAAATTTCACAACAAGGTGAGAATATGCTCTCAGACTACACACAAACACACACACATACACACACACAAAAAAAAAAAAAACATCCACACCATACTGCAGAAATATTTATATAAAGCTAAATGATGACTGCACTGATTGCACACATGCACAGAAAGGTAAGCAGTCCTCCAAAGTTCAACACGTTAGGAAATTTGAGCTGCTCACCTCAAGCAGCCCAGACTGACATGTCATGATCAAAGGCACTGACGCTAACCATGAAACACACACTATTTTAACAAGCTTTGTTACACAACCCAAGCTCCAAAAACACCCAGGGTAAAATGAGATGCCCCTAGGTGTAAAAGAGTGGGCAAATGGATGCGCATATTTCCTGCGATGGACTGGTATCCAATCTAGGATGTATTCCTGACTTGCACCCAGTGTTCTGGGATAGGCTCCAGATCCACTGGAACCCTGACTAGGATAAAGCACTTACTGAAGATCAATGAATGGATGAATGAATATTAGGTAGCTTGGACCTGGTGGCCATATTTCGCAGTTGCCTAGCAAAAGTGTTCTTGCAACTTTAACCAAGTATAGGAACTGTACTGATTGTTTTACAGTAACTGGATTAGGATTATACCGATTGTGTTACACTATTGATTTAACATTCTACTGACTGTACTATTGTCTTGATTGTGTACCACATTATGACTGCGGGGTAGTTGTGTTTTCTAACCTCTCTCAGTTCGAGACGCTGGGCGACTGCTTCTAAACACTCTTGGCCGGTCCCCTCGACGGACAGCGTGCACTCGATCATGTGATTGTCCAGCAGTTGGATACGAATCACGAAGCAGTTCTTGCTCAGCACGTTGTAGCGCCTCGTACGAGGCAGTTTCAGCCTGAAAGGCATGGCTGGACAAGGTCACACCAAGGTCACAGAGGTCAAAAGTATACTGCAGGGTGTCTATGCTGTCTGTCCTGCCCAGGGATGGCCACACCCCCCAGTGAAGAAGTGCACTCTGGGAAGGTGCAGTCCCATTCCGAGAGCAAGCTGAGGGGTGGACAGGAAGTGGGATCCTGGGAGCTGCAGAGAGACATGAGAAAGAAAAATGTTACAGTATGCGCATAAAACAAATTGTCCAAAAATATTAGCATCTGGTTTTCCAGACATGTGTAAACACCGAGGCAGATGGCAAATCTTTTAATCTGACTCTAGGCTCAATTTAGAGCCTGCTAATCAGCACTCATCAATAACACAAAATATGTAGCTCATAAAACTGAAATGAAACGTACTTTAAAAAAAATTGGCATATACAGTATAAATTCTGAACCAGCCAATCCTCTCTGCTCTCTCTCTCTCTCTCTCTCTGTCTCTCTTTCACTCACTTCACATCTTTTGATGTACACCACATAAAGCAGGCAAGCTGAAGGCCCCTTTGAAGTGGATCACATGTATACTGTTTCTAAACGGAAAGCTTCACACTACAACCTCTCAGCCTCTCTCTCTCTCTCTCTCTCTTGCTGTGTTTCCCTTCATTCATTCTCTTACTTGTGTGATCTATTTGGTTCCATATAATAAACATTATGTAAATATTTTGCATAGATTTGCTTAGTGCTCTTAAAAACGGGCAAACAGCCCTTGAGACATTAGAGCAGGTTCAAGGCACAAGAGTAGAGAGAAGAAGAGGAAAAAGGATAGAAAGAAGAGAAGAGAAGAGAAGAGAAGAGAAGAGAAGAGAAGAGAAGAATGTGTCAGCGCTTGTCTGGGTGGTAGTGGTGGGGTGCAGATAGGCAGCCTGGATCACAGCCCAGATTCCACTCTCTCCTTTGCCTGGAATAACATAGCACACCTGACACTAGAATGCCCAAGGGAACTTTGTGTATGTCTGTGTGTAGCAATACAGAAAGGTGGGACAGGGAATGTAACAGCAATACAGAACATTTAAAAAAATCTATTTAAAAAAATCAGATATTAAACAGATTCAGAGCAAGCTTCCTACTCTAAACACTTGCTCCAAGCACCGAGCTTGTTACCCTAAGGCTCTCTTTCAGAAAGCAACCCCCAGACTAGCTGCAAGCAATCTGCTTACCACAGGGTTCACTCCAATTAAGCGCCATACCTCAGGACTTGCTACAGGCATGCTTCTTACCCCCAGAGATGTTTAATTCCCCAACAGGACTTGATCCATGTGGGCTCCATATGTCAGGACTTGCTACAGGTATGATGCAGTATCTACCCAATAACATCCTACCCCACAACTCAATGCAGATAAGATTCATAATGCAGGTCTTCCTCAGAATTCCAAACCCCAGGAGCTGCTCCGTGTGGGCTTCTCCAGACTCAGGGTTCCCTACCCAATACTAGCTGAACATTGAGAACACATTTGCTGAGTTATATGGCTCAGATCATTTTTTTAAGCCAGCTTCCTGCAGCAATACTTCCTCACTACCCCAGAAGTAGCTTACTTCGAACAAACACCAAGCATGCCCACTACCCAGTAACTTGATGTAAGAAATCCCTACCCCAACATTGTTTAGGCCAGCTTAACTAAGACTCACTCAATGCTCCCCATCCAAGGAGCAAGCCATCCCAGTTATTGTTCTGTGATCCCTACACCAGGACTCAAGCCTACCTTCCAACCCCCTGACTTGCTTAGAGTTCTTAGAGACCCACTGCTTTCTTCAAACCAGCATCATGTTTTACGACTTTCTTGCTATCCCCAGAGTGCACTCAAACAAGACTTCTCAGAGCTCATTCCAAGTGATCTCCCTACCCTGGAACTAGCTGTGTGAGAACTCTTTACCTCAGGTCTTCCACCAATCAAGCTCCCTACTCCAGGGCTCTCTCAGTATTCCCCACTCAGGACACAGGCCAGCTCCCTACCCACTGACTCACTTTAAGTGAGTGCCTTTGACCCAAGTCCTTCTTCAAGCCAGCTTGAAAAGCCAGGACCTTTTCCCTACCCAATGACATGCTCAGGGCTCCCTCAGCCAGGACAGCAAGCTAACTCCCTGGCCATAGGACTTGCTCAGGGCTTCCTAACCGTACATCTGTATGGCTGCCTTTCACATCAGTGGTTGTTTAAAAGATAGCTGGAGCTATTATAGTGCTCTGCTACCATGTCCTTTTCTGCTACCTAAACCAACACATTCATTTTGCACCCACATTCTCACACAAACAGAGGTCTGGGTAAAAAGGCTAGCTGAGGTTTAGACAGCTATTGGTGCCATGTTTAGCTGACCTCGACGGGTCTTGTTTTCCTGCGGCAGGGAGAAAATGAGCAAAACAATGGAGCTGCCCTTTTACACAGCCGAAGCTTACCACAATGGTTTCTCAACGCTCTGGTACCAGCACCAGGCTATTTGAAGCACATATAAACAGTAAGTGACTTGGAACTTTGTAATTTTGTGGTTCAGAAAACATAGCACAGAAATAGAGCAAGAGCAAGAGCCATACTCGCACACACACACAGACACTCACAGACACACTCACACAGGTCATGAGTTTCTGGGTTTCCAACTGTGTCTAGAAAGCCAAGCCATTAACACATGATTACACATGACACCAACTTTTTCTTCTGCACAAAGCATACCAAAACAAACCTATAATCATATGCAAAACAATAATTAAAAATACCTATGAGGCTTTACTGTAGTTTCCACTACAAAATAACCAGACTTGCCAACCGAAAGGCGCACTACACATCCAAACATGCCTAATTAGACTGAACTGAGGTTATAATATGTGACTGCCTGCTGACAGCATGTCTATGAGTTTAACCAGGAAAGCGAACATTAAAATTTACGCAGATGTCAAGAGGACAATGTATGAAAATAGCACTAATTCATGCACGGTTCAGTCCATAAAAATGTAAATACCCTTACATTAAATTTAATAAGGACTTTCGGTCTTTGACCTATGACTCCAGTATTATACTGTCTACAAAATCAAAGCTCTATCTCTGTTTAACATACTTAGGTACTTAGCTTTTTATGCTACAATTTATAGTGCGAACTGCTAAAAGGACTCAAATAAAATGAACGTTGTACATGATAAATTGAAAGGATGTAAAATAGTATGGATGGAAATTACAGTTACGGAAGTTTCTAAAAGTTTGTGCAGCTATATGTGCAGCTTTACTATGGCTGATGGTGCCAAGATGTCACATTTTGGCCTTTGAAAGGGGAAGAAAAGTCATACATCTGGTTTCCACACACACACACACACACACACAGACACACACACACAATCTGTTCTTCCAGATGGATATTGTGGGGTCTTGTAAGAATTTCTGCAGAACAGAGAGCATCTTGTTTCTACATTTTTTTTCTTCTCATCTACACAGAAGGCATAGATAAAAGCACGCTGCCCCACACACACACACACACACACACACACACACACACACATCTTCAATGGTGCAATTGAGTTCACACCTGCTGTTCATGTCTGAACTCCTACACTGTGTGATGGTTAAAATGTGTGTGTGTGTGTGTGTGTGTGTTTGTGTGTGTGTGGTCATCCATTGCCACCGTGTTTACCATGCTACACTTTGTTCTGCTTGTATCAGCATTTTTGCTGCAGGCGACGAGTGAAACAACCAATTTGCAAACATCGTATTTATATACATTTACACCACAGCGCTGTTGAGTTCTCAGATGTGATTTATCAGGAGGTGTTGATTAATTTTCTACAGCAGCAGCTCTGACAGTAGTCACAGATTAATATTAAGGCACTCGTTCTAATACGTTTCTGTAGTAAGAACTTGTGCGCAGGGATATGTATGATGAACGTGCCGCATGATCTAATACTAATAATAAACAGATTACATTCCTGTTACTTAACCAAGAAAAACATCGTTGACATGGTGACAAGTTTTCGTTGAAAAATCGTTGACATGGTGACAAGTTTTAATGACAAGCTGAGCTTTATGTCTTATTAGCATCAAGAGAGAGAAAAAAAGGGAGGCTGGTGAGGGAACGACTGTTTACAGCTGCTATGACGTAAGTGATAACAGGAACTAACTTGTCTCTGCACCATTAAAAGGAACAATAAACGAACAAAAAACATGACAATGTTGTTCATTAATAAATTTGAAGAGGAATAAATCGCTTCATGATGTGCTGTTATAAGAAACTAAACCGTATCACTCCGCCCCTTCATGGAAATAAGAACTTTATTTTTGTTTACTTTCCATCAGCATCCACTACGTTTTGAAACGCGACTCTATTCCATGACTTCTCACACAATCGCACACAAACTAGGCACACACAACATGTCATCTGCAGAAGCATGGGTTTTCTTTCTCTATTATTCTTTCAAATATTTTTAAATAGTGACGAAAAAACAGATTATTTTATACTTTTTATACATGTTTTAATATTCTTTTTTATACTTAGAACTTTTAATAGTTACCAGATATCTAAATGTAAAAAGTGAAACACACACACACCACACACACACACCACACACACACACACAGTATGGCCCCTAGGCTGTTTGGCTGACTAACACAGATAACACACACTGATTTCATTTTAGGAATCTTTAAACTGGCTTCCAACAAATAAAGAGTACAAATGAACTTGGCAACACACACACACACACACACATGCCTAAGCCCACACGAGGTGTTCTATACTGGAGCCAGAGATGGTCGGAAAATTAGTGTATCCTGGTATCAGAACAGAAATTTCTGGAGTATCTGCTGTTTTAAAACCTGCTGAAGGTCCCTCGGGTATCAGACAAAAAGACAGAACAGAAAGAGCCCAGAAAAAAAAAAAGATAAAACCCAGATGAAAACAAACAAGACAGAACAGAGAGTATAAAAACAGACTGAGAGAAGTAACACAATCCTGAGAATGAGCTAGATAAACAAGAGAGAACACTCAACAAAAAGTGAGAGTAAAGAGAACTCCTGAGATTAAAAATAAATAAACAAACAAACAGAAAAGATAGAATCTAGACAAAACAGACAAAATCCAGACAGATAAGTAAAAATGACCATCAGATAGAAAAGCCAGAATTAAAACAGTAAGGACACTCCAGCCAGAACAGAGACAAGACAGAGAGAAGTAAGATTTAAAGAAAAAAAAAGACAGAACAGAGAGAACGCGAACAAAACCGAGAGAATGCAAACTAAAAGAATCAAACAAACGAAAGAGCATGAAGAAAGGGGAGAAAGGAGTATAACTTCTAGGAACCTAAAGACCTGAAATCAGCCATTTTATTTTATTTTTTTCACTTAAAAACCTGAATTCGTGTTAAACCTGTCATTGGTGTTCTCTAATTACACTTTTTCATCAGGCAGGTGCCTTAATCAGCATTTAAGAGCCAGAGAGAGAGAGAGAGAGAGAGAGAGAGTTAAGAACATTGCACTGAAAAACTGGCATTTTACCATGTGAAAATATCTTGAATATCGTCAACTTTATCTAGTATTTCCTAATATAAGATTACAATAAACCAAATATAAGATTATTAAACCTATTTTAAGACATTGTTACTCATTTAAAGCTTTACATGTTCTTATTCTATTAGCAGATAATTTTGCTTCTTTATAGAAATAAGATGAATATAGTGCTTAATCTTATTCTATTATCTGCCAGTAGAATAAGACTATTTCAAGCTTGAAATTATATTAAAAAAGTCTAGACATAAGTTTAATAATTTAATATTTGGTTTATGGTAATCTTTTAATAGGAAATACTAGATAAATCTGACTATATTCAAGATATTTTCACTTGCTAAGCTGTCATTTTTTGCAGCGTGGACAAGAACCCAACAGTGACGGACCACACATGAGCCTCAACGACTCCACTTCCTGCTGCTTTAAATCTGCCGTGGGGTTTTCTTGGGAAATGTCACTCGCTGTGTGGCTCGCTGTGTGTGTGACACTATGACGACCTCTCTGTATCTGAGGGGAACTGAGTAGCGCGTATCACGGATATGCGTATGTTTTGCGTATTCTTTAATTTTCACCAAATGAACACAATAACACAAACTCCCAGGATTCATGGAACGGACAGATATGAATACACTGACATGATGACACAGGGCAGAACCTTGTTCTTTGGCATGCTCTCTGATGTCACCCACCCAAAAATATATATATATATATGTATATATATATATATAATAAATAAATAAAAACACACATTTTTGAACATCAGGAGCATCACGCAGATGATATGCGTGCGTCATGAACCACAAAACACATCATATCTGCGAGATAATCCACCTCAGATATGAGCTCAAGAGAAAAGACAGCATGTGTATGTGTAGTGAAGTGCGATATAAATTACATCATTAGATTTATTTACATTTTACACAGCCATGTATTAGATACAGTCCAGAACACTGTGTGAAAGCTTCTCAAGGCTGGATTTTTGGATTTTGTTATAAAACATTCATACGCACGAATTTGATCGTAAAATGGTCGTATGTAAAAATTCTCATCTGAATAACGATGTATAAAACGAGTTTCTAACGTGACGTGCTGCGTCGATTAAAGCTCACGGTTCGGGAGAATGCTTCCCGTTGCCATAACATCCAATTAGACATTGTGAAAAATTCATAAATAATTTAAACAAAGATTGCTTTCATTAAAAAAAAAAATGTAAATGTCAAACTTCTAGCTCAACCTTTTGCTAATTTGCTGTTTATCAGGGAGAAGTTAGATTGTACAAGTCCCAGACATTTTACTAAAAGACCAATAATGTCTGCGTTAACCCTTCTGGCAAATCGAGCACTGAGAGAATGCACCTTTCACGACCACACTGATTTTTTAACTCGTGATGATGAACGGCTCATGAGCCAATATTTTGAGTCATTTTTTTTTTTATCTGTGTGAGAATCTGTTCCTGGAAATACTGACATGCAAATTAGTTCAAAGTGGGCGAAGCGGAGAAATTGGTTCAAGTGCGTTCAAGTTCACGAAAATGTTTTATTTATAAATTGCTCCGTCGCAGCAACTAAGTCTCGTGCATATATTCAAGTACATTTCATAAATAATGCCCCAGATCCATCTCACATTTAGGCAAATAACTTGATTGGTGCCACTTTCTGATAGAATCACTACAGAATTAAAACCTACGAATTAAAAACATATGAAGTAGATGTGCGTCTGTTGTCCTGATGTCTGCGTCGGGGATCAAAACGTAAAATATCTCCATCAGAAGAACATTTTTGACTCGAAACAAACATTAATATGTATTGTGAATGCAGAAATTTCCATTTCACTGATCACAATCTGAACCAACCAAATAAAGAAAACGATACAATACCGAACTCCTAACTGTTTGAACGGCTAACTTTTTTAGAATCAGGATGAACATTCGGCAAAATAATAAAAACAAAGAAGCCTGAGACAAAAGGGGAAAAAAAAAAGAAGTGAGGCTGTAAGCAGGGAAAAAAAGCTAATTCGGAGCGCCTGATTAAATAAAGGAAACAAATCTCTCATGGAACATTGCTGTGTCTCTCTGTTATCAGCTCACTGCACATGGAGAGGTAGAGGAGTGTGTGGGATAACACAAACATGGGAGCATGTGATGATCCCATGTCTCTGTTTTCCTTTCATTCTCCTCCCCTTCACACACACACACACACACACCACTATATATATACACATATACATGAATGTTTTGCTTAATAAAAGTAATAGATTTTGTTCTACTGTACTGTTTTTTTTTTAGACTGTTTTTCTGACTATATTAAAGGATCTTTACATATTCCATCTATAACTTATGTGTGATCGCCATAAACAAAAATTCTGACAAATGTTCCTGCACTGAGAAAAGAACAGAAAGCCGGCTTACTCAGAAATCACTTATAATGCCAGTCTAAGGGCAGTCTTAACTTTTAACTTTGGCCAATTTTAATTGTCTCAGAATATGGATAATAAATTTGAAGCATCCTTGACATGTATTTGATAAAACCTTATAATACTAAGGTCAGGATTTATTGTTAAAGTGTAATGCTTCGAGAACGGTGTACTGGTTGGCGCCGCACTGTTCAGTACTGTGCCTATTGTCATGTTTAGTAATTGTTGTACTGTCTTGCGCCGTTGCACACGTTTGCACACGTGCACTTTATGTAGTACTGTGTATGTCTTTGTAGCAGGGCTGCACAATATATCGAAATATTCGAAATATTGCAAATGTAAATCTCGCGATATGCATATTGCAAGGGCTTGCGATAACTGAATGATTTTATCACTTCAAAAAGTTAGGAAAAGTCAAAGTTACAGACTGTTACAAAGCACCTGACACTGGAGACTCCTTCCAAAAATGTTAAAAAAGCATCTCCTTACAGAAAACTAGACCATATAAACAAGTCTGTTTATATTTGACGCACGTTTCTGCTCATATGTGGAAGCAGCGGTAACGTGAACGGCAATATTATTCACACAATCGCTGCTTTTCTTCCGGAAGATTTAAAAGCGACATCCACTAGACAGCACGACAGACCCAAAACATCCCTGTCCATCAGGTTTCCAAGTCAAACTGTAAAATGTTTAGCAATTTTATAGTGACGTTAAACGCACTGACTAGCTCTGTCTCTCTCAAAATTTTCCGCTGTCGTCATTATTTCTAATATTAATTTGTAAAATAACTGAATTAGGAGATTATGAGTTTCTCTCACGACCTCGTCTGTAAATCGGGCGACCCCATGTGGGGGTCACGACCCCTAGGTTGGAAACCGCTGCTATAGAAGCAAAAACGTATTCGAACAGGCACATTAATATAAACCTGTGATTTGCAGCTGCACTTCTGCTGTTATAGAAAACTAACATCCTAAACACCCTCTGACCAATCAGATTAGAGAATTCAACAGTACTCTTGTATAATATAAAATAAAACGTTGAAATGGTTAAATACTATTTGGTATATAATGCATGTATGCGACTAACACAAACGGTAATAATTCCCATCTCTACACACACACACAAACACACACACACATGCACACCCCTAACCACCCAAAAACCCCAGCAATGTGTATTTGCATGTCACACACAAAAGGAGGATCATTATTAGCTGAATCTCGTCAACACTTCAGTCTTCTACTGTGAATTCCTCTCAGGTGTAAACAGCGTTGTCCCCGGTCACTCGGGACACACACCCTCACAGATACATACACGCACACAAACACATGGCATGAGCAATGATTGACAGACCAATGAGCCAAACAGACGCAGAGTTAAGTGGTGACTGATAGATCTAAAGCCCTACTTTTAACCACAGAGGAGAGGACACTTGTCAGAACATGTTCCTGAATGTGTGTTGTGTCACGGAGAGAAGGCCGAGCTTACAAACAACCTCTGAACCAGGTGTGTATTTTAACAAGAGTGGAGACGGTGTGTCGGGTGGAAAAAAAAAAAAAAAAGCTGATCCGAACTTCTGCTTTAACAAGTGACAATATTTTATTTACATATCATGCTGATTGTCTGACAATGACTTATGATTTATGAAATGATGACAAAAAAAATATATTTTTAATCAGTTCAGATTCTGATGGGTTTAAAATCTGCTGTTTTCTTGTGAACCTTCCATACTGTTTACTTCCTAGCTCTATCCTTCATGCTTCCTAGCTGTTCCTTCCTTCCTGAATCTTTATTTTATCCTTTCCTGGCTCTTCCATCCTTTTTGTAGTTTATCCACCGACTCTATCTTCATTCTTGGCTCCTTCATTCCTTCCTTCCCTTCTAGTCCTTTGTTGCTGGCTCCTCCTTCCTTTCTGATTATTTCTAGTTTTTCCTGCCTTTCTACTCCTTAATTCTTGGCTCTTCCTTACTTCTGGTCCGTCATTCCTGGCTTTTCTTCCCCTTCTGATCCATCACTCCTGGCTCTTCCTTTCTTTTTGGTCCTTCATTCTTGATGCATTCGTTTATTTTTCCATCCTTTATTCTTCCCTGACTCTTCTTGCTTTTAGATCTTTCATTCCCGGCTCTTCCTTCCTTTCTGGTCCTTCTTTCCTGGCTCTTCTTTCCCTATTGCTCCTTCATTCCTGGCTCTTTCTTCCTTCCTGGTCCTTCATTTCTGGCTCGTCCTTCCTTTCTTCCTTGTCCTTCATTTTTTCTTTCACGACTGTACTCTCAATGTCTCAGTCTTCTCTATTAATTTTTGCAATTTTATTTATTTTCTGTCTTTGTGCACTTTTATTGTTTTTTTTTCTTTATGGTATTTCCATCATTCCATTCTCTTCCTTCATTCCATTATCTGGTTTATCTGGCTGTCCTTCTTTCCATGAAGACTGCTCTTTTCTTCCTTCTTTCCTTCCTAGCCCTTTCTTTCTGTCCTGGTGCATACCTCCATGGCCTTATTTATGTCTTGGCCATTTCTTGCTTCTTAGATCTTGGTGATTTTTTTTTTATCTTTCATGGCCCTTCCTTGCTTGCTGGTCTTTTTCTTCTCTTAGTGTGTGTATTTGTCTCATATGGTGTGTTGTGTATTGAGTGGTGAGCCACTGAGTTAAGAGCTTCATCCAGATGTGGGCGTGTGTTATGGTGTGTATGAGTGTGTGTTGTGTGTGTGGTGCCCACACCCCCAGCAGCTATGCTATATTGGCCTTTGCCATGTTTTTCACCTGGTGATACAAGATGCAGGTTGCAGCACGCCCCATTCACACATCAGAGAGCGAGAGACAGAAAGGGAGAAAGACAAGTACAAAGAGAGAGAAAGATGAGTACAGAAAGACACACACATACACACACACACACACAAACTACTTGCTTTCCTACTTAAAAGAAATCAAAAGAGAAGGAAAAATATGAGATAAGTGGGTCTATGTTTAATAGAAGCCACAGAAGTGTGTGTGTGTGTGCGTGCGTGTGTGTGTGCGTGTGTGTATGTGTGTGTGCAAGAGGGACAGAGTTGTACTCATTCAGGACATCCTTCTATTGTGAAGCTTATCTTTGACACACAACACACAACGTGGTGGAACGTGTGAGCCCTTGCCAGAAAATTAGTGCGTGTGTGTGTGTGTGTGAGAGAGAATGAGAGAGAGAGGGAGTCATAAAGCACTGGACATTTGCTGCATTTGTGCACAGACGCTGTGTGTTTGTGTGTGACGATGGAAACTCTGAAGGAACAGAAGGACTCAAGAGGATGAGTGCAGTAAACATGCCGTCCCAAATGGTGCGCACACGCACGCACACACACACACACACACACACAGAGCACCATGTTGCACTCACTTTTTAAAACACAAAGACACAAAGACACAAAGTTCAAATAGTGCACAAACACACACATTATAGTAGGCACAAGTGGCTACACACACACATACACACAGAGTATGTCCCGATTGTGACACAAAGCTCATGCAAGTTCAGATTTAATTCCAGACAGCCGTAAACTTGGAGAGTCCAAATACACACACACACATACACACCAATACAAGACAGAACAAACACACAGTGAAACAAGCAGTAAACAGTAACACAGAACAAACGTCAAAACACAATGCATATACACTAACACTTAAACTGCAATCTGCAAATAGTACACACACAAACACACACATGCTAAAATGCATGTAAGTGTATATGCGCACACACACACAGTATGTTCTGAATGTGACAAAAAGCTTGCGAAGCCTTAGGTTGGATTCCTGAGAGCAGTAAACACACACACACACACACACAGCAAACGTCAAAAAACAATGCACACACACACTATAAAAACTAAGATTCAAACTGCAAATATCTCTCACACACACACACACACACACAAAGAGACATCTATCACACACGTGCTAAAATGCACGTAATTGTATGTACCCACACAAAACAGAACAGAGAAACAAGCTGTAAATGGTATAATCAATCACACACACACACAGTACAAGCCAGAACAAACACATAGTGAAACAAGCTGTAAATAGCACAATAACACACACGCACACACACGCACGCACAGAGTATGTGTGCAGGTCCAAACTTGCCCTGGACCCTGAGAGACCCTCAGGAATGCGGGGTTCGTGTTCAGGTGAAAGCAAGAATGCTACAGGCGTTAAGTTGTGTAAGAAAAGACGAGAGTGGAACACGGGCTGAGCTTCCATCACAGCCGCTATGATGGTGTTGAACAAACACCTACAGGGTTACACTAACGGCTACGTATTCTTTAAATAAAAGTGACACAAAAGGTATTTAGCACCATGATACAGAGCAACTTTCTGTGCCACACAGAGCCGAAGAAAAAAATCTTGAATTAATACTTACGGTGTTGAATTGACACCTACAGGGTTGACTCAACACCTACAGTGTTAAATATACACGTATATTGTAACTAGTGTGTTAAAACAGACACTCCTAAGGTGTTGATTTAATACTAAAACTTTAGTTAAACTTTAGTCAGCTTTGTTAACTTGAATCAACACCTACAGAGTCACTATTAAACACTGTACAAATTCATTCATAACACTTAAATAGTGAAGATCCACAGTGTTGCATTAATACCTACAGTGTTCAGTTTCTTCTTTAGTGTTAAATTAACACCGGTTGATTTCACACAGAGGGTTTATAAGTCCAAGTGGACAGAAATGAATACTCTAAGATTTAATTAAACATTGTTCATGTGAATAAAACACTTCACTCATTGATTTAGCCAAGATGAATTCAATACTGTACATATCCACTCAATAGACTGGGAGTATCTACGACTGTAGGTTTAATGGTTTCTATAAGGATAAGAGTGTATTGAAAACTGTAAGTGTTTAACACAATATCCATTAACGTATCACTGTAGGTGTTTGCTTAATGCTGTATCCATTAATGTAATAATTACTGGAAAGTGCATTAGAATTTAGTACTGTAACCATAAAACGGTATCAACACTGTAGATGTTCATTTAATACTGTATCTATTAATGCAACACTGTAGGTATCCATTCAACTGTTTATGAGTATTTAACACTGTATTCATTAATGCAACACTGTAGGTTTATGTTGTTCAATCAGCAGTGAGTATTTAATGTAGTATCTGTTAATGCAACACTTAAATGTTGATTTAACAGTGTATGACTATTTAACACTGTAACCATAAACAACACGGTTGGTATTCATTTACCACAGTATCTGTTATTGCAACACTCCAGGTGTTTGTTTACACTGTACCTGTTCATTACAACATTGCATGTGTTTGTTTAACACTGTATTGGTTAATGCAACACTGCAGATCTTCCTTCATCAGTGAATAGTTAATACTATATCCATTAACGCAACACTGTAGATGCTCATTCGACAGTATATAAGTATTTAACATTGTACAGGTTAATGCAATACTGTAGAGTTCATTAAATACTGTATCCGTAAATGCAACACTGTAGGTGTTCATTCAACCATGTATGAGTATTCAGTAGTGTATAAATATTCAACACTGTATCTGTTAATGCAACACTCTAGGTGATCATTCAGCAGTGTATGAGTTTCTAACACTGTATCAGTTAATGCAACACTGTAGGTGTTTATTCAGCAGTGTATAAGTGTTTAACACTATCACTTAATGGAACACTGTATCAGTTAATGCAACACTGTATCAGTTAATGCAACACTGTAGGTGTTTATTCAGCAGTGTATGAGTGTTTAACACTATCACTTAATGGAACACTGTATCAGTTAATGCAACACTGTAGGTGTTTATTCAGTAGTGTATAAGTGTTTAACACTATCAGTTAATGCAGCACTGTAGGTGTTTATTCAGCAGTGTATAAGTGTTTAACACTGTATCAGTTAATGCAACACTGTAGGTGTTTATTCAGCAGTGTATAAGTGTTTAACACTATCAGTTAATGCAGCACTGTATCAGTTAATGCAACACTGTAGGTGTTTATTCAGCAGTGTATAAGT